>JAWWLV010000075.1:2843232-2919122 GCA_035041135.1 Platyrinchus mystaceus
ACAAAAAAAGGGGCCCCAAATTTTCAGGAAGACCTTCATGACTGCTTATACACAGAGCCCTCTTATACACCACCTCTTATCACAAGTCTCAGCTCAGCTCCTCAATACGGGGTCACCCAGGAATTTTGGCTGAGTTTTGTACCACACAGGCTAAATTGGAGATGCTTAAAAGACTTCCCTTGGATCTTTCCTGGCTTGCATGCAGTGCCTAAAGAGAAAATCAGACTTATTACCTGCACATCTGGCTAAGGGAGGTCCACATCTGTACCTGCAGCTGCAGGCAGCGCTGTTCAGCCTGTGCAGGTATCTAACCAAGGTTGGAGACTGCATCCAAAGGACAGCACCTTTCCCACCACCACACCAACCATCCCTCCCCAGGACAGATGTGCCAGTGCAGGCAGGACCTTCTGCCCGCAAGGACCCAGCTGCTGACACAGTCCTTGTCACCACAGACACAAATTTGCAAGTTCTACCTGACACCAGGGACGCAAACAGGAGCTCAGCTCCTGTCCCACCTGTGCTGCTGCTCTCCCTTCACAGCCCACAGGGGAGACCCTTTTAAACTGGGAAATTTTACCTGCTCTATCTGCTACTCCATTCTCACAGGAATAAAAGCACAGGCACAGCCTGACAGGAGCAAGCAGAAGGCAAGTTTACATAAACAGTGGAGAGCATGACATAAAGGTTATTTGTGCCTGCAGGCTGCTTGGGGAACCTGTGAAATACAGAGCTTGACTCGCACTAGACTCCTGTAACAAAACACTGCAGCTTTTGAAGTCCCTGAGCTCAAGGTATTCAAGGTGCTGCTGGAAACGAGTGTGAGGAGCTAGAGCTGGTGGTTCCATGTTTTTCAGCATCTCCCATCCCTTCCTTGTGCTGGTCAACAGCCCTATCACAACCTCAGCTCAAGAAACATCCACTCACTTGGCTGAGATTTCTTGTCTCAGTAAACATTGGGCAGGAGTGGGTAGAGACATGGAAAATGGCATTAACATTGCATTTCACACTTAAAGCTCTTTATAAGGACTAATTCAAACTCTGGGAGAGATATCTACATTTTGTGGCTAGGGAGAATAGAACCATGGAAGTCAGGCAACTTATCCCAAGCCAAAGGCAGAGCAAGTAGAAGAGGCAGGATTAGAGCAAACAAAGTGCCAGAGATCTCCTCCTACCCCACAGGTAACAGTGGGAAACTGGCTGGTCCTGATACCACAAAGCAAAAATAACCCAGAAACACACAAACCTTACAAAGCTGTGCAGGGTCTGGTTTGTGGGACAGGAGAAAAAGTAGAAACCAGGGGATTAAGATCCATGAGGAGCACATTCAACTCTCAGCTCCAATGTGATCTTCTCTGGGTGACCTTGGGCAAGTCACCTTCATCCCTCTGCAACTGGGGAAGGGATGATGAGGAGACACATCTCCTCTTGGCTGATTTTCCTTATTCTCTACTCTCTTCAGAGGCAGAAACTGCCTCTTATCACTTGCTCACGGACGATCCAGATTAATTAGACAATTCTGGAAGCTACCAGAGCACACTACAGCAAAGAGCCAAAAAGCACTGCCATTTCCTCACATTTTCAACCCACCTTTAGATTTTGGTGAGGAACTAACATGTTCTTTGGTATCAGAGGTCTTGCTAAGGCGAAGGCAATTGAGAAAGAGGTGACGAGTTACAACTGGGCTCACAAAGCACAGCCAGTGTGTGTTTGCATGTGTATAAATACATCTCTCCCTGTGTGTACACACTCATATGGACTTGGGGGCAGCAGGGTGGAGGAGGAGCATGTAAACTTGGGGAGAGATAAAAATCAAATAAACCCCCACCAAAATTAACAAGGGGAGAAAGCGTTTTACCCAAACAAAGAAAGTCATTTTGCAGCCACCAATTTTCACCCCATTCCTTTCTTTTTTTTTTCTTCAGTATTTTTTTTTTTCCAGGCCGGCATTGTGCAGAGCAACGTTCCTTTGCAAGATTTCAGATGTTGCTGTGTTCAAATGAATCCCATTTTGTCACAATCAATGACTTTCCCTGCTCGTTATTACCCACAGCCCTTCGGAGCAGGCAGAGCCACTGGCAGAGCTCCAAGCCCTGGGCAGGGAGGCAGCAGAGCCCACACCTCTCCAAACTGCACAGCGAAGGTAAACTAGGAGAATGTCACCTACACCTGGGTAATTTTTAATTTTCTTGCTTTTCCCTATACTGTTAAATTACCTCCAGCTTATTTGTCTGGCTAGAGGTTAATGAAACATTAATGATGTTAATGAGCCTTTCATGCTGCAAGTTTTTTCAAGAAAGAGATAGAATGGCTGTTTTCCCTCCCTTTTAATCTTTTCCATCATTCGGGAGTTGCAGGGCCAAAGCAATTAGTGACTCAGGCAGCTCTGTCTCCCCTCCCGGTCACAGCCCAGTGGGGCAAAGAGAAAAAACCTATTAAACCCCCTTCACATGTCCTCAGGTGAGGAGCTCCCAGGCTGATGCAGCCACGCTGCTTTAGCCAGAAGGCAAAACGCTGCTGGGGGGGGGGAAACCAGGCGGAATTAACAATCTGGAGCTGTCGGGAATGGTGAAGTGTCGCCATTAGCCTTGCACTGTTTGTTAGAGAAGGTGACAAGTGATTTTCAAAAGGTTCGAGGAGGTTTGGGTAGGGCTCCACAGCCGAGGGGTGGCTTGACAGCTTCCCCCATCAAACCTCGTGTTGGTTTTCATCCCAGTGAGCTCTGATTCCGGGTGCATGACATCCCCCTGGACCACTGCCAGCCAAAAACCAGCCCTTCCTTCCCAGCTCATGTCTAAGTACAAAAGGTGGTAGGGGGGGGGAAAAAAAGAGACACAGCAGGAGAAGAACTAAAAAATTCAGAGAAACGGCTGCTCAGCAAACCACTCCACATCCTGCCCATCTCCACCCTGCCGCCTCAGATACCAGGAGGATTTCTTTATCATTCCTTAATCCCCTCAACACAACTGCAGAGTTAAAAAACCCCACTGGTCTCAGCCCAGGTGTCTCATCCCAGACTGAGGAAGGAGAGCAGGAGCTGGGGGTCCCCTCACCACGGCTGAGCCCCCTCTGCCACCATAGGTGGGGATGCACCAGGAGATGATGCTGCCTCTGCTTTCCGTGATGGATGCACCGGTGCCAAAGGGCACACAACTAAATTACGAGCTGGCACTTACAAGGAGTGAGGGCTCTGGCTTGTGCTTCCATTAGAGGGTATCTATCTGCATTTAAAGCTGTGGCGCTCTGATAAGGAGCAGGGAGGAAGCGAGAGAGACCTCAAAAAATTGCCTGGACGAACTCCGAGATAAGACTTTTCAGACAGACAAAAAAGCCTGTCCTGATTTATAGAGCTTCGTCCGTCCTTGACAGTACCTCTGGAGCTCCTGATCTTGGCTGTAAAAAAGAAAAGTTCCATCAGAAATGTGTGTTCTGCCCCCAAACTATTTATCCAGACAACCTGTCAACCTACCACAGCCAGATCCTCTCTTGACACGGACAAGGCAGCAACACAATCGTCCGCCTTTTATTTTTACCCTCTCCTCTCCCCTGTTCCTGCTAATCACAGATGCTTTGTCCGCTCAATAATAAAGATCCCGGGCTCCTCAGTTTCCATTTTTTTGTTATCGTGCCTTTCAGCCGGCATGTTTATTTATGACTGCTACAAAGCACTCTCACGGAAAGATGCCATTAGGCTGGAATGATGCTCCCCTGACATTGAGATCAGAATCGGCACAGAAGCCGTGCAACAACTCATCTTTATGTTTGCCTACTTGTCTTAATTCCTTTCCTTTTATTATTATTATTATTATTGCTATTATTACTATTATTTCCGTCGCGAGGGCTGCCAAGGGAGGGAGAGGCAGAGGGGCACTTGCAGCACAAAGAGATGAAGCAGCTCTGACTGAGGGCACAGATGGCATGGGCTGGCTTGGATAATTCTGCCCCTTTCCAGGGCAGCTGCTGGCACACGGCACTGAACAAGCCCATTAAGAGAACAGGACCCTGCACTGACAAGGGCACGGTAATGGATTTACTCTCGCTCACGACGGGGCAACGGCTCTCCCACATACTGGGGCAGGAGCTCCTGCAGCAGAGACAGAAATCTAGGGAAAGATGGATCTTGGGGGGCATGGCAGTGCTCACTGGGCCCACATCAAACCCAGGGAGGGCAGTGCTGGGGAGCAGCACGTGAAAGTTGGGGGTCAAGATCTCAAATCCAGCCAAACCCACATGGACACTGTGCTCAGCCTGTGCTGATGGGGTTGCCCTGCTTACAAAGCCTGGCTTGTCACCAAAGAAGAGGAGCAGGCATGCAGTGACAGTGACTTTAACATGCCCTCCAGAGCCCCTGTGACCCCAGCAAGCCCTGCCCTACTCCCTGCCCCTGGAAACTCCTCGTAGACCTCACACAGGAGGACACAGCACAGCTCTCCACAGGCAAACACCCCTGAGGTCTTCTTAATCTGCTTAGCAGATTACAGTGGGGGGGGAACAAACCCCTCTGCTTCCCAGTCCTCCTCCACGCTGGAAGGTGGGCCCTGGGACGAGGGGCACGCTCCCTTTCCAGTGCCATCCCCCCAAAGGCCAGCCTGCCCTGTCCACCAGGCACACCCGAGACGCTGGGGCAGACAAAGGGAGGGTTCTGTGGGACCTGGCACCTCCTGCAGCCGCCAGCCAAGGCGCGTCCTTCGCCGGCCCCGGCTCTCTAATTAGTTCTATTGGTTTCAACAGTTCGGCGGGCTCGGGGAATGTAATATTTAACACCCTAGAGGGAAGCCTTTCACGCCGATGCCTCTTTCATCATCTCTGCCCATCTGGTGCTCACTTCAAGCTCGCAAAGCACCACCTGCTTGGAAAACAATGAACTCCTGTGGTTGCCCGGCTCCTCCGGACGAGACGGACCCTCCGGGAAAGGCACGTGGGAGCAAGTCTCCCCACGGCAGCAGGGCCTGACACCCATCGTGGGTGCCATGTGCACTCAGAAAGGAGTTATTATTGATGTTTATACCACTGCTCATCAAGGACGCCGATTTCAAGGGAGGAATTTGTGCCTCAGTGACTTGCTTCCCATCAGCTCATCCGTGGGGATGGGGAGGAGGGCAAACAGACCTCTTGTGCTCCCCCTGTCACAATGGCAACGGTCTCACCATCGTCACCTTTCCAGGATTAATCAAGGATGCAGGATGGATAACTGGGCAAGGGCCATTAGCAGAGCAAGGTATGAAAGGACGGGTGGTGCAGCTCCACAAAGCAACAGGTGTGTGACAGGGTGACACCCAGGAGTGAGGCATCAGGACCCCACTGCAGTGGATAACGCAACATGGCCACGGACTTCTGCACCATTACAGCCTCCCTAACAACAACTCTGAGCAGAAATGGGAATTGAGCCCATAAAACCATTTGCTTTCTGCAGCCACAGCACCACGGCTGACGTCTGGAGACATCGCTGCGTCTGGAAATGATTAGATTCCTTCCAGTGACTGACACCTGCTAATAACCTGGAAGATGGGTAGAGCATACTCACATTGTCATCTCCAGCTATCTACAACTTCATTTTCCATCATCTTTGTCACTCAAGGACAGCAGCAAAGGATATTATTGCTACTGGTATTGTTATTGTTATTATTTAAGCCATGCAGCAACAAATCTGCAGGTATCTGGGCTGGGTTGGGCAGATGCATTAGACCAGTAGATTCTCCTTCAGATCAGAGGGAAAATTATGGTGAGCATTATGTATAATGTATTTTTCTATTAAATTAAAATAAGCTTCTCTCGACAAAGTTCAGTGTGTTAAGCGACAGGAGGAAGGACGGTGGGTTTAACCTCATGCTCAGCCACAGAGTCAGTCACACAGGGAAGATGGATGGATAAATGGATGGATGGATGCTCACTCCCAGGGAAATACAATCATATTCTCTCTATACAATGCTGAACTGTATTTTTGGGCCTCCTGCCTCTTCACATAAAACCTATTAGTCACTCATCAGTACTAAAAAAATAATAAATAAATACGCCAGTGCACGACAGTGCCAAGGGCAGGGAAGTTAAAGGACATTATAACTCTTTAATTACATCAGTCTTGGAAAGAAAAGAGCTGTCATTCCCTCCTCCTTCCCTCTGGGGAACTCTTGGTATCTACCTTGGCCAGAAACCCCTTAGGAAAGTTGTCGCAACATATGTCTTCCCTGTGATTCATGCCAGGGATGGGTTTAGTCCTGTATTAATATTCCCTACCCACTATTTACAGTGTTGCAAACCCACACAGATACACACAAACACGCCTTTCATCTCCTGCCTTCACAGGAGAGGGGGGAAAAAACCTTAGTTAAGCTTTCAAGATAAGGCAGTTGTCTGCAAGTCACTGGGTTTAGCCAGCAGGAAGGATTTTCTTGTGAGAGCACCTTAAGGAGGGTTGAAGGATGTGATTGCAAGGAAACAACCCCTCAAGGGGCCAAGGACCCTGTCCTGGGGACACTGAACACAGCCATCACCCCCCACCCTCCCAGCACACGCAGCTCATCATGTGCCACCCTGCGATGCTGAAAGCCATCAAAGAGCATCCTGAGAGCTCAGAGAGTTTCTTCAAATAAGCATGTTTTTAAATATATTTCTGCCTGACAAAAACGTCCTTTGTAGAAGTGAAAACGGCTGTCACAAACCCATCGCCCACCTCCTAAAAGATCCCATTACGTTCCTGCATTGAACTCCTTTTTCATCAGGAAAGTTATTGAAATAGTGATGGGAACAGCCAATAGCGCTTCCGATTAAAAATGTATCACAGCGTTTTGTGATTTAAAAGCAAACAAACAAGAAGGGCGACATGAAATCTTAATGCACACGTGAGCGGGTTTGATTTCGGTTTGCTGTTTGTTTGTCAAACATTTTCAACCATCAATTAATTATCAAAACTGGGCCAGAAAGCTGGAGCCTGATCCGCACGTCCCGCGACGCCCATCAGGGGAGGCTCGAGCGTTCCCACGAGAACGACTCACAATTCCAGCTGCAGAGCGGTGGTTTCGGGAAGGTGAGCAGTGAGTGATCATCCTCTCCCCCCTTAGAACAGACACAAGAGACTGATGGGGCTGCTGCCCATCAACAGCTCCCTGGTCACCTTGGAGCCAAGGCCATCGCTCTGTGTTGTCAAAGCCACATCACAGAGCCCAGAACATCTTTTGTGGCGATCTCTGACACTGAAGGACACACCACGCGAGATGGGAAAGGACTGGGAGGTGCCTTGGCCAGCCCCACATCCTTCCCTCCTGCTGCAATTTTAAAAGCACTAAAAGAGAGCAGGAAAGAGGGAAAAAAACGAACAAACAAAAATATAAAAAAAAAATAAACCATGGGAGCTGAGGCGGGTGAATAAGGAGAGATGGCAGAGTCAGGAGGCAATGGCCCAAGGGACCCATTAACAAGATTCCTCCCACACAACATCCAGGAGCCCAGACCATCAATAAAACCTGCTCTCCTCCCCAGCCAGCCTTGCGTGGCTCTGAACTTTCCAGCCACAGGCTGCAGATTGGATTCTTCCGTCATCACCATAAAAACAGATGAATTGTCCACAGCTGAGGGACCTGTGAGAAGGCAGGAGGACCCTTTAGGCAAGACGGCAGCACATCTCATAAAAAACAGCTCTGCCTTTCAGCAGGGCTGGCCCTGCACTGCTGGGGTGGGTGTCTGGTCCCACACACTGCAGCAAACTCCCCTCCATGCTGTTCATACCCAAAAAAAGAGGGGCTGGAGATCACCTGTCCTCTCACCTCCCAGGGTGAAGCAAGGAACTAATCCTGCATGGGCTGGAAAGGGCACACAGCCCATCCTGGCCATGGGAAACATGTCTCCTGCTATAAGCTCCAGTCCCAGCAGGTGCTGGGAAGCATCACCCTGCTTGCACCCCAACTGTGAAGGTGGCACACTGTGGCTGAATCAGGGTTGGTGCCACTGAGGCCCCAAATTGAACATTCCTCTCTTCCCACAGCTCTGGGGGTGGAGCAGGGATCCCAGCACTGCTGGAAAGCACGATCCCAGCCACAAAAAAAGTATTTGAAAACCAACAAGAGGCTGGAGCCGATAGAGCCCAGACTCTGCAACAACAGCATTTCTTCCTGTTTTGTTTTGCTTTGCATTCTCATTGCCAGGTTCATTATCTGGGCCCTTATTCCTGCACACGCTTCCCATTTTTCTCCCTCCTATCTCCCTGTGTCCAATGCAGCAGCCTGTATTAGTTTATGTTAACAAGCTGTGGCAGCAGTAATCCTGGCCTCTCCAGCTCCACTGCCTGTTCTGCTGACCAGGCACATTGTTTGTCTCTGCTGCCTGGTCCCCCAAGCCTTCCTCCACCTCAAATCCAAGCATCCCTGCAGGAATTACACTGGGATATATCCTGTGACCACGCTGTCACCAGTTGGTGATGGAGAGCAAGTTGGAAAACATTTTGCTGCCCCGCTGCCACCTCTGCAGAGCACCAAAGGGATGGAAAAGCTTAATTTCTCCTCAAAATAGAGACTTTCCTTCTCTGCTGCAGAAACAAGATCTCTGGCCCCAGCATGACAGGGGCTCCTGTGTGCTCTGCAGCACCTCCTCCTGCTGCTGGCAGGGCAGGAGGACTCACTGCCCTCTCCTTCCCACCCCACCTCTGCAATCTGACAGCCCACATTTGTCTCTTCAGCTTTGACTTCCTCCTCTGCCCAGGTTGACAGCAGACAACACTTGGAAAAAGAAGAGAAAGGGGGAAAAAGAAATAAGAGGCAGCTGCTGTGACGGGGGGGCGAGGAACAAAGAGAGATTTCAATCACTGCTCCACTCCAAGGGCACAGGAGCACAAGTGAGTGTCAAGGAGGGAAAAGGAGGGTGAAAACAGGGGAGCTTGGCCACTGCCCCAGTCTCTGGGCACCCGGGCTCAGCCCTTCTGCCGAGGCACCTCTCGCCCATGGTGTGACTTTGCTGTTCATTGCATCAAAGCCTCTCTTCCCACGCAAGCCCAGCCAGAAGGGGTGGGTGCTGGACCCTCTTCACCCGCCTCGCTTCCCAAGCATGAGCAATCTGACAGCCCGAGGCAGTAAAATAAACCTCTGAGCACAGAGCCTCGTGCCACTGCACCAAGACATCCCACGGAGCCCCCTCTGGGCTACTCGTGGGTCTGGGTTTAGTGGGAGCGTTTAACGAGTGGCATTTGTGCTGCTGATTAACAGTGTGGCTTCTGCAAGGCCAAAGAAGAAAAGAAAATTCAGTGTAAGGCTGCAAACAATTACTCCTTTTAGATAATCACTGTTTTACAGTCCAGACACATGCATAAATATTGCATAATGCTGGGGCTCAGCACGTAATTGTCAGATATTATTCAAACTGAGCCGCTACTTTATTGGCAAGAGCTGTGAGCTTGTCACATCTCAGGGTCAGTGGCTGGATGGCTGAAGGGTTTTCAGGGAAGGCTCAGGTAATACGAGCAGCAGATCAGCCGTTCCCTAAACTGCTCAGCACCAACCTCTGCAAAGTGATCTCACATTCCAGGAGCCCGCGCGGAGCGCGTGTGTCTGAGGACACGGACCCAAGGCGGAGGGGACAAGCAGCTCCCAGCCAGCTCTCCAGGGCAGGATTTGCGACCCAAATCCCTCACAGTGCAGCCTTGAGGGGGTTTGCAGGGGCACAGACGCCGCCAGGAGCCGCAGAGCCTGCCTGCTCAGTCACACCACCCCTGCACATCACGGGGAAGCTGCTCCTGCCAGCGCTGCGCTCGCGGTGCCGGTGCCGAGCTCCAGCCACGCGCCGCTTTGGACAGGTCTCCCTTCCCCTCCCGAGCCGAAGCTGTTCCGTTTGCAAACCATCTGGTGGGAGCCCCGCGGCGCCGGCAGCAGCGAGGGGGCCCAGATGGACGGGCTCTTTGATAATTCTTTAAAACGAGGCACCCAAGCACAACGGCACCATATGCCGAAGGGCGCCCGGCGCCGCCGCGCGACCCTCCCTCCTTGGCTCGGCCGTGCCCGCTGTGCTCCCTCACCTGCCCAGAGCTTGCAAGCCTTCCCAGAGGCCACCTTGTCTCTGCTGAAGGCAAAGTGGCCAGAAGGAAAGTCAAGCTCCTGGGCAGCCTCCAGCCTGCACACCTTGCACGCCAGGTCCTCCCGTGGGTCGGGGGGAGCAGGTACCGCACTCCCTCAAGCTTTCCAATATGGGATGAGAGGAGGTGGGTGGAGAAGATGAGGCTGATTGTTTGCAGAGTTGCTTCTTGGCCCTGGTTCAGTCCTAGTTTAAATGAGACACTTATATGATTACTCTGCACAATAACCAAGGCTGGGCTTGGCTCAGATCATCCCATGGACGAGCTCAGTGGCACAAGAGAAAGCCAGCTGCTTATGGGCAATAAACCCCTGCCTGGAAGCACAGCTGCCTTTCCCTAGGAAAGCTCTGCTTCACCTCCAGAGAAACTTTCTCATTAGAAGGAGGGGGCAGCCTTAGACTCTGTGCCATCACAGGAACTGGGGCTTTAAGGAAAAAAACTACCTTGCAAAACCCACGCCACAATCAGATGAATTTTGATCCAAGCAGCAGTGAAGGATGGCTCTGTGGGATTTCAGATAAATAAAGGCACAAAGGCCAGTGAGATTGGACTGACACCTTTCAGGCTATGCTTTCCTGCCCCTATGCCTTGAATATCAAATCCACCCTGTTGCCAGCAGCCCTGAATCCCAAAGCTCTGGAGAACGGGGTGGAAGGGACTGATTCCCAATTACAGGAGCTCACCAAAGCCTCTGCTGTTTATGGAGTGGGAATGCCAGAGCATGGGAAACCCTTCCTGAGTAATCTGCATTACCAAGGACCCCCACTGTGGTCCCAGGACACCACTCTCATCCAGCTCGTGAGCAGGCAGGAATTGCAATCCCAAATAATAATGGGGTTTCAATAACCTGATGGCCCAGCTCCCTCCTGAGCTGCAGCACAGTCCCTGGACTGTATTCTCAATAAGGATCTGCTGTTGACTGTCAATAAGGAAAGAGATTACATCGTCTTCCGGAGAGAGAGTGCGGAAAAATCAGTTGGAGCAAAGAAAAGCTGCTTTAGAGTATGAGCTAAGCAGGGTCTGCAGGAACGTGCTGCTTCCCCAGGGATCACCGAGCTGGAGGCCAGCACAGAATGAGAGAAATTCAGGAGGTTCAGGGCACCCTTCCCCTGCCTGGCTGGACTGGAAGGGGCCAGAGATGGAGCAGGGGGTGATGGAAAGAGGATCTCCCATGCCAGCACCTCCTAAGCTGCTCTTCTCAAGACATCAAACTCGCCTCTCATTGGTGTGAGGTAGATGAGCACTTTTGTTAACAAAAATCACACACACTGCCTTCAAAAAAACCCTTATCCAGGGCCCACAACTGCAGCAAAGTACTGTGAACGTTGATAACTTTATCATCCAACAAGACACAGGTGAAACGCTTCTCTTGTGCTAATGATGCTCTGGAGAGACACAGAGCTGAGGTGGGACAAAGCTGCCGGCTGCCTGCTAGTGAAGGATGATAAACAGTGCACAAAATCTGCCCCCAGTTCCTCTCAGCAGCCCTTGATCAAGCAGCACCCCACCGAATAATGAAAATCTTGCTCTATTGTATCCATGCAAATCACAGGCGCCGCTGGAAATCGCCTGCATTAACAACTTATCGGTTGGGCCAATAAGGAATAAAAAGTATCGCATTATCTTGTCCACTTAACCATTAGAGCAGCTCGGAAGTGCATTCATCCACCTCCTGCACTGCTCAGGCTTCCAGCTCTGCTCCTTGATGGCTGCTCTCCTGGGCAGATGGATGCCAGACCCATCCTGGAGTGAACAGGCACAACACCAGCTCGGAAGCCTTTAGGGACAACCACCACGACTGCCCTGCTGCTGCCCTGGGGGAGCTCTGAGCAGCATAACCCCATATTTACACCCAAAGGCAGAGGGATCTGGCTGCCTGTGGTTCTTTAAGGCCAGCCAGTGAAGGATACCATTATCCAGCCGGAATTCCACAGGGGAATTCAGGTAAGCAGACTGTAATTAACCGAGCTGGCACGCTGCCGCAGCCGACAGATGTAGAAATGCACCTTGAAAGGAGGAAAAGCAGGAGGGAGAGAAGAGCAGGAGAGGAGTGATGGCTACCCAGGGTCCCTTCCCATGCATTCCAGGGGGATGAGGGCAGATACTGCCGGTGCATAGGAGCGGGTGACTGTGGCAGTGCCTTCCTCCTCCTCCCAGCTGATGGGCAGGAGCAAAATCCCCATGGAAATGCAGGCAGAGAGTCTTAAAAGCACTGATAGTGAGTCAGAGCTGGAGTTAGGTTTGTCCAGCACCCTTGGGCAGGGATGGCCAACAGCTCAGCACCCGGAGTGGGAAACAGGGAATTTCGTGCTCCTCAGCTTAGGAGGCTCAAGCCACAGCTTTGCTGGCAGGCACAACGTGCTGGGCTTTTGGAAAGCAAGCAGAAAGCAGGATTTGTCTGCCTGACCTGCAGCCAAGCAGCTGTAATCCCCATCCAGCCCAGCCACCTCCCACGTCAGCCCCACTTCTCCACAGACCACTTGTAAGAAAGTCGCCCGAGCAAATGGCCACGATGCACGGCCGGGATTCGTTCTGCTCTGGCCTCAAACAGCACCCACGCCTCCAAATCCCAGAGATGAACCTCTCCAGCCCACCATGCCCCAAGGCAAGACCTTCAAACAGGAGCCCGGACAACAGTGCCTGAGCATGGCAAGGGCAGAAGAGCAGCTCTGCCTCCTGTCCTGCCCCGCAGCACCCCGACCTCGATTGGCCAGGCACGACTTTTTCCCTTTCCCTTCTTGCTTTTTTGGATAATTTGACTTTCCCTGCTCTGCCTTGTAATCAGAGTGGCAGTGAATTACAGCAAGGGTGGCTCTGCTCCTTTCAGATGTCAGAGCCTGTGGTCATTGTGGCACCCATTTAAATTTATGTCAGCAGGGGAAGCCTTTGTGTGGCAGAGAGCTCACCCTGCCAGTGGCGAGCCCGGGGCAGCCTGTGCTCCTCCTCCCTGGGGTCTTGCTCCCAGCTTTCTACCAGGAATGTGGCCAGCAAAGCTCCCTGTTGGAGGGGAACCTTGTCCTGCTCCAGGAGCCCATCCAAAATGCACAGCCACCCTGTTCTGCTGCCTGCCAGAGGCTCTCCAGACCCTCCACAATGGTTTCCTTCCACATCCCAAAATGTCCCCAGGCAACTTCAGCACACACTGCCCTGCCCTCTCAGAGAGACAACCTCAGCCCAGCATTTTGAGACACATGAAGGTTTGCATCAACAGGGATGTGCCAGGAGAGGGAAACAAGCCATCAGGAGAGCAGAAGTTACCCCAACTGCAGGAAATTTTGCTCTCCAGGTGGGAGTTTGCCCATCTGCAGCAGGAATGGGACAAGGCACAGGACCAGGGTGTCTTGCAGGTCGGACTTGCTCCAGTGCTTTGCCACAGCTGAGGTACTGAGCCCAGGGGCACCCAGCTGCTGGGATGGAGCTGCCAGCAGCTTGTTATCCTGCAGGAGCAGGGCCCAGGCTGGGAAAAAGGGATCTGAAGCAAGATGGTCCAGGAGTGTCCCAGGAGATCACCTACCCCTCCCAGCTTCAAGCAGAGTGACACAGGAGGGGACTGAGTGCAGGGGGAGGATGAAAAGCCTTATTAGTATCCCTTGCATCCTTCCTATGTGCAAGAGGAGGCAACCACCTCACTCCTGCTGGGAAGGTGGGTGGGGGAGGATGGGGAGAAGCAGCAGCAATCTCACAGGTCAGGCAGAGTTTCCAGGCACCCAAGTGTCACATTTGCTGTCACACTGCCTGCCCTTCCCCTGGCTCCTGCAGAGAGCTCCCATCCACATTGCAAATGGGCAGCTGGTTCTGAGGAACAGTGTAGTTGTTTGGTTTTTTTTTAAAAAGGGAAAAAAACGAGTCTAAATCCACAATGCCAAAAACAAACATTGCAGAAGACAGAACGCATCAAATATTAAAGGAATCAAACTCCTCCTGTCAGCAAGGAGGACACAGAAACTGTTCCCAGATGTGGCAGGGCTGTCACCTTCTCTGATCAACTCGGCTTCAAACAGCTTGTCACAGGGATGTTTGTGCTTTTGGGGTCCCTAACCCCAGTGCTTCTCCCACCCCCAGCTCCCGAGGAGGGCTGGATCCTTCACTGGTGTAAATCTGCCTGGAGCTGCTGCCAAGAGCTTTCCTGACAGCTCACACAGGCTCAGGGCTGGCTTCACTGGCAGCAGCAAGTGCCACTCACTGAAGGGGAATTTGGTGACAGATTCAGGGAGGGGACAATCCCAGAGACACCTGGTTTGGGCAAGACAGCTCCTGGGCAGGGCACAGCACTTTCCACCCCAGGCAGCCTGTTTCCCAGTGTATCCATCCCAAGCCTCCCCAGCCTGTGTGGCCACAGGCACAGCAGCAGCTCAGAGGTTGGATCCTGCTCTCCACCACCCTGGCACGGGAATATAGGGAGTGGGAGCACAGCCCTGGGCTCTCCCTCCCTCCCACGCTGTCCCTGGCACCTCTTGCCACATCTGCAGTGTCCTTGATAAGAGGTGGCACACCCTGGCCATAAACCAGCCTCGTTCTGCAAGGGACTGGAAAATGAGCTGTCTGGGACTGCTCCCAGTAGCTGGACCGTTGCTCCAAGCACCCAATCTCACCTTCCCAGAGCAAATATTAAATATCCCTCACCCAGCTGCCTGGAAAACAGGCACTCAGACAGGGAACTCTTCTGTCTGGACAAGAGAGCCAGGCAAAGCCCCACAGGCACACTGCTCCCAGGGATGCCAACTCCATCCCAGGGTGATTTCCAGCAACACAATTCCTTTCACAGTCTGGATTTGGCACCTCAGCATTTTGCATCACTGTCTGAGTTCTGACCTCTGAATCTGGGCTTTCTAAGCCCATGAACTTCATCTTTGCTCGTGGATGATGCCAGGAATATTAAAAAACCCAACCCACAGCAGGCTTTGCAAGGTGGCCACGTGCCAGGTTCATCTGTTCCCAAACTTCCTCAAAGTTTCATGAAACCCCTCCCTCTCCCTGCAGCACACAATCTGCCTCCCCTCCTTCCCAGTCCCTACCAAAGCCTTCTCCGACCTTCCCCCTCTGCAGCTGCTCCCTCTGTGGCACAAAGCTGCCTGAGGGTGCAAAATAAAGTGGGATTGGATGGGATCCCTGTGGCTGTGCCTTGCCTGACCCTGTGGCTTCTGCCTGTGCCACAACCTTTTATTCCAGCAGCAAATTGCCAACGGCCCTGTGGTTTGGAGCAGGGATGAGCTTGGCTTTCCCATGGAAAAGCAGCTTTGCAGCCATTCCCCCAGGTCCCACTTCTCCAGGTCTCTCCATTTAGCAGCCACAAAAGGGACACTGGGGGAACCACGGCCCGGGGGCTCCTTCCAGCACTAATTTAGGGCTATTAAATATTCAATAACCCCCAGAATAAACACATGGAAGATCTGATGGTCCTCTGGGACTCCCTGGCAATGGGATCAAGCAGGGATCTCATCAGCCCAAGGATGCAGCACCAGGATGGGGTGGAACATGCTGACAAGGACAAGAGGAATCAGCTTTCCCCTGCCCCAACCCCAAGCCATGGGCTCTGTCAAGGTCAAATGAACAATTTTTCAAGTGTCCAATGTCCTCACATCCCAAAACTGCTTTCCTGAGGAGACACCAACTCCAAGTGGTCGCTCTTGAAGGGATGCCCACCCACAGAAACAGCCTGGGTCGCCCTTCCCTCCCTCCAAACCCCCTAATTTAACTTTTTCCAGAGCACAGAGAGAGCTGCTCTCTAATCAAGGGAGCTCTAATGTGGTAATGCCAGTAAATTGTAATTAATTTTCCCCTTAATTGATGCGTGGGAATATCCGGGACCCTCATTCTCCTGCTTTCCATTCCTTTATAAATATATGATTTGACAGGTTAATTTGAAAGTAAAAGTTTGGTTCTTTCCAGCAATCCAAGCAGAAGCCCCAGAACACAGCCTGCTATCTCGCTACGTGAGGCGGAATGAAAAGGGTTGAAGTTGGGTTACAGTCGTCATCATCATCATCTTTTTAATTTCACTAATTTAATTTCTGCCCCCCCCACCCCCCTCCTTCTCGGAAGATAATAAAAGCTTCATTTCACAGTCCAGGAAATTTGGCAGCAAAAGGTGACAGACAGCCAAGGAAAGATGGGAAAGAAGGGTGACAATTCCTTCAAAGTTAAAAGACGGTGCTCAGCAGCCCGGAGAAGGGCAGGGGAGGGCAGGCAGGACACTGAGGCATTAAAAAACATCTTTCCCAAGGTGGCAAAGTGAAATCAGGCAACGCTAATGATGGAGCTGGTGCCAGAGGGTGCAAAAGCTCCCTGTGCCTGCAGGTAAACACACCTGCGGCTGCTGCAGGAGAGCTGGGTCACCTTCCAGGAGCTTTAATGAGTCTGTAGGCACTGTTTGGATGACATTAAGCTTTTTTGGCTTGGAACTCATCAAGTCCAAGGCTGTTTTTTTCTCTGTGGCCACCCCGGGAGAGGACATGGCACTGCTCCCACGCAGCGCCCCAGGGCCCTTCCACACAAATGCAAACTGCTCCCGAGTCAGCACAGAAACAGCTCAAACACAATCACACAAAAGGTTTCAAAATCTTTCTCGACTTGTTCCTAATTAGAAAGGAAGCATCAAACCCGACCCTTTTAATAGGAAGAAACAACCCCAGTTTGATATATTTAACCTTTTCTAATGAGAAGTTGCACTGAAACATCTCCTCTCCCATTTCCTGCACGAGCTCCAGCGCTGTTCCCCATCTGACAAGCTGCTCCCTGCCACATCCACGGGCTCCAGCCTGCAGTCAGTCTGGAAATGCCATCCCCATCCCCTGCATCCCTCACAACCAGGGAACACAGGCTCCTCACCTCCCCGTTCCCATGAGGGTTACGCTAAAGTTCAAGGAGCTGGGGGAAGAAAGGACTGAAGTCCCTTGGCCAAGGGAATTATAAAGGATAAATAAATGCAAGTCTTAGATGAGGATGACTGGCAGAGAACTGAACTTCAATCCCGGCTGCCGAAGATTTTTACTGGAAGCAGATCTGGACCTAGCAAAGCATATGGGAATACTGTTCCTCCAGAATCAACACCAGCGCTGTCTCTCGCCAAGCTGCCTTTTGGGGCTTAAGGGACTTTTTTGGTGGAAATCTGCAGGAAAACGTGATGGGGAAATGTGAAAAACATGCCTGGATTTATGTCCCTATCCTGACAGAAGGATGCCCGAGCAGTACAGTTTGCAAAATCCCTGCTCCCCTTTGCTGTTTTCTAACCACGTCTCTCCCTCTCGGTCACAAACTGCCCTTTTCATCCACGTAGCCAATTGCAGCAGCAAAACACCAACAAAAATCAAGCAACAACAAAGGCAGGCAGAGGGAAAGACAGGCCTTTCTTGTGCTTTTTGGAGCAATCCAGCCATTTGGTGGAGTTCCAGGAAACGAGACAAAACTATCAATTTGCAGTTCCAAGGGCAGCTGATCCGATCCCTGTCCATGTCTACCCCAAAGAAACACTCTGCCTAAATTTGGGGGGAGGGAGGGGAACTGCTCATCCCCACTGCACCAGCGAGGAGATGGAAGTTTTCTGAGCCCTGCAGAGGATCCAGCAGGGATCAGGTTTTCCCATCACATGCATCTCCCTCTCCCTCCTGCCGTCTCTCATAAAGGCGAGGGATGTCAACTGACAATTTCTCAGAGAGGGGGGAAAAAAAAAGAGAAAAAAAAAAAAAGGGAAAAAGAGAGTTTGTATCTACTTGAGGTTATATTTTTATTGCCAGCCGTGGCTGTAACATTTGCTGTGATTACCAGATTAATCACCAGATTGCAAAGCCCATTAAACAAAATCAAGTCGGACAGTTGAGGTGTTCCAACAGCGATGTGTCTCAGAGCGTGTCCCAGTCTGCTTCTGCCTGTCCTTTCTCTCCCTGACACTCAGCTTGAGAAAAAGCTTCTATCCCAGCCAGGATAGAAGGGAAAACAACATCTCCTTTTCTCCTGAGGCAACAATCCATTGGGAAAGGCCAGCACAGCTGTATCCCAGCACCACCAGCATCACCCCACCCCTGTCCAAGCTCTATTTCCCAGCCCTGCACATCATCAATTAGGGTGATGGACAGCACGAACAGGTGAAGATGTGTTTCACAACCCTCGGCTCGGGTCTCTGCAAATGAGTGCTGTAGATCTCCCCTTCTCCTAATGTCACCTGTCAAAGCCTCCCCTCTTCCGGGGAACAGGATCCCGCATCAAAGCACAGTTAAATGGGGTGTAAATGCCTCTTTCATGCACAGAAAATGGGCTGGTTGGCAGTAATAGGGGGAACTGTAAATGCTGTCAGCGGCTACATTTTGTTTATTGATTTACAGCGTGTAATGGGATGACTCGATTTGAATCATACACACAGGTGTCAGGTCCCATTCATCGCCATCGGATTTAATAACAACAACACTGCACTGCTGAGCTCGGCTCTCACACCAACTCCCCAGGGTCCATGTGGATCCTAAACCCCTCGGGGCTGTGAGGACACCGGCAAAACTGGAGTTAGGAGATGGGTAGCTGGGACTGGAGCTGGCCATCCCATACAGTCACAGAATCATGGAATGGTTTGGGTTGGAAGGGACCTTAAAGATCATGGCAGGGGGGTTGAAACTAGATGTCTTTAAGGTCCTTTCCTACCCAAATCATTCCGTGGTTCCATGACCTAGTTCCAGCCCCACAGCCTTTGTGATGCCCACTATAGCATGGGGGCAGTTTTTATGCTTGCTCTAGGTTTTTGGGCTCTGTAATTCCCTTCAAGGCATGAACAGATTAACTCATCCACCATCCTGAAACACCTTCCAAAATCACCCATCTCTGCTGGTACAGCACAGGAGTGCAAAACTGCCCAGCTCTTCCAGCCCTCCACCTCTGCAGAACCTTCCCAAAGCCCAGGAGCCCACAGCACCGAGGGAGGATGGAAAGGATGAAGCTCCTCATGCCTAAACTCTACCTGCACCATCCAAATCCCAAGCTGAGTTCACTCCAACATGGCAAACCCAAGGGACTTCTCCCTTCTGCATCACCTGTCTCTCAAATGATACAGAGGAATTAAATCCTGTTGCTTAATTTCTGCAGCATCTGCCAGGCTTCCCCCTCCCTCCCCCCCCAAAAAAAAGAATAAGGAATCCAATCAAGAGCCTCTGAGCCTGTCACCCCAGTGCTTGTGATGCCAATTAGGAGAGAGTCAACCATTCAAATGGCCAAGGAAAACAAGGCAAATGACAAGTAATTTAAACCCTGCTGGGCACTCTCCGACCAAAGGCGGCTGCTGTGTCGCAGTGAGCTGTGGCACTCGCTAATTAGTAACTACTCAAAAGCCTGTAAATAGCCTTAAAACACGCTCCAAGCACATACAGCAACGGGGTTTATCCCTGCTCCCATCACCTCAGGGTCCTAGAACGACCTTCACTGCTCAGATGGGGACACGAGGGTACGGCAAGCAACCCCTGTGACAGGGACAAGACTGACACATCCCATGTCCTCAGACTGCAGACATCCCTTCCCACGGCCAAACCTCCAAAGCCAGCCACAGGTGCCTCTGCAGAAGGAGCAGGGTCACTCCCAGTGACACCACTCCACAGCCAAGCCCCAAGATCCTCCCTCCCACTGCTCCCTTCCTTGCCAAGTGAGTGCAGACAGCCCAGGACGGCATCACCTCCATTTCTGCAGGTCACGCTTCCCCTCGAAATACCATCACTCGGAGCAATGAAGCTGTCACATTTTGTATTTTTAGTTTTTCAAACCTTATATTTCATTTCACCGCCAGCTGCTGAAAAGGACGAGCAAAAGGCCGGAGCAGGGAGCAAAAAATCAATACACTGCAGGAAGACAGAGGATCTGTTTCTGTTCTTCGTCTCTGATGCCGGGTGCCCAGGGAACATCGCTGCAAACAAGGCTCTGGGCTACTGCCCTTCTGCTGAGGCCAAGTCCTCCAGTTCCCCACCCCAGTCATCACACAGAGGGACACTCACTGCCAGGGAAGGGGTTGGCTCTTTGGAAAATGCTTTTCCTACATGGAAGAAGCTGAATGAATCCTATATGGACAGCAGGCAACACAAAACCAACCCTAAGGTAGGGAGCACCATGTTTGTTTCTCTTCAAATCCCTGTCCTCACCTGCCCCACAGGCCCTCTACACTCTTCCTCAGGCTCCTCCTCCTCTAACTCATCCCACACAAACTACATATTTGTATTTTCCACACTGTCCATGGAATTTCCCTTCCCTGCTCATCAGTGACCACACACCAACTTTCTGCTCTGAGCTTGTCCATCACCAAAGCACTCAATTTTCACCCAATCCCTTTATCTTCTCCTGTTCCCTCCTCACAGGGGTGAGGTCCCCAGAAATACCTCTGAAGCCACTTGGCACCACGTTCCCTCAAGCTGCTCTGGCTCCTCTGTGAATGCAAAGGATGAGGAGCTGCTTGTGCTCAGGCCCTTCATGCTCTGACAACCTGCTGCCTTGTACAGCATGTGAACGTATTGGACACGTCCAGACAAATCATGCTCCCCTCGACAGCCACAACAAGGAAGCCAGGAGCTACAGGAGCTCTCAGAGTGAAAGGGAAAGGAAGGGATTCGGATCCCAGGCAGTAGAAACATCTCTCAGAAGATAAACCAGCCTCACTCACAAGCCAAGACCTTTGGAAAGACCTTTCAGGTCACAGGAAGGTGCAAGTAGGGCTGTTCTTGGAGGTGCTGAGCGGGCAGAGGGTGAACAAGGGGCAGGACCAAGGCTCCCTCCTGTTCTGGGCATCACTATTTCAAGAGCTACGTGATGCATCTAAAACACCTCGAAATTGAGCTGATACAGCAGTTGAATAGGTGAAATCCTGAAGACCAGCGGGATGTGATGGCTGGTATCAGCCCATCTGGTAACACCATCCATCCCTCCATCCATCCACTCCTTCCACAGGGGCCCCTTCCCAGCACTAGCCTCCCCATAAATCAGGGGGTGAGGAATAAGCATGGAGCATTGGAACTGCAGAAGCAGCAGCACCGCAGTCATAAATCAGGACCTAATTCAATCTTGTGAGATGCCTCGTTTGATTAATTTATGTCAGCACTTTCTGCTCACCAGCGGCTGCTGTCCCTCCCTGCATCGCCTCTGCCTCCTGCTCTCCTCCGCAGTCCCACGCCGGACAAGCCATGGGAAGGATGGCCAAGAGGGACAGACAGGCTCCAGCAGAGCAGATCTCCATGGGATTGACCCAGCCTGACCTCCTGTCCTTGGATGTGGTGGTTTCATCCATCTGCCGCCCCGGGGCAGTGGATGGCAGGGCCACCAATGTCCTCAGGACATGGACCTGTTTGATGGAAGGCACTTTCCTAATACCAGCATTGCCTCTGATCCTGATCTTCTCCCATGTATCACCCCCACTGACAGCATCCAGCATCACCACAGCAAGAAAAGCCTTCAAAATGGGGGGGGGGGGCAGAGAGGGGTGATAGGGGTGAGGGTGGTTTTCCCTGATGGAAAACTAAATGCCTGTTGCAACCTTAAAATAAAGATGGACCTCATTGAAAACCCAGATGCTGCATCTGAGCCACAGTGTCCTGAGGGAAAGAAATTACTGAACTAAATGAACACGGAGCACGGAAATAAAATAATACCCATGCTAGCTGTCCCTGCTGAATCTCCCAGTAATGAGAGTCTGATCAAGTGCTGCATAAATTAACTGGTATCTCAAGACAAGAGGGTGTAAGAGCAACATCCATACTGACCCCATCAGCCTCAGCCTCGCCTGGAAATTGTACACCCTGAGAGCGCATTACACATCCCAAACTTCTCCCTGCACCACTCATTTATTTAGGAAGGAGGTAGGAGACGGAGAGAGTGGTACTTGGGCCATCTGTTTGAGCTCTCTCCCTGCACAAAAATTAGCAAGAGCCTGCAAGAAGCAACGGCACATGTTTAATTCAGCCCTGCAGAGTGCTGGAGTCATATTTTGGGCTTGGCCTCCTCCATAATGAGGGTTTAAATAAATCACCAGGTCAGAGGTGAAGAGACACCAGACATTGATGCACAGGGACTGCATCCTTTTCTGGCAAGCAGTGGACACTGCTTTTGCTCTCCATGAGCCTTCTCTCTGCCGAAGCCCAGGGCCATCAGTTAACATAGGCACTCCAACAGCTTAACCTGGTGCAGCTTGGTGAGCAAAGGGAGCTTGGATAAAGCTGTCCTGAGATGCACTGCCTTGTTTCAGAGCAGCCAAATCCTGGTGCCAATCAGTGCCAGGTCCTGGGCTGGAGGACTCAGCCTTACCACTCCCCAGGGGCTGGCAGGAGTTCGCTGGGGCACTGGAAGTTCAAGCTGCCCTGACACCACAGTGGCAGAAAACAGGCTGTTAAAAACCTGCTGAACCCGAGGAGCTCTGGGCAGCTCCATCCAAGTGCCAGAAGGCTGCAAACCACAGGGGCTGCAGGCTGACATGCTGCCCAAGCAGCTCCATGCTGGCACCTCCCAGTTTGTGCAATGGAGAAGGCAGCAAAGATGGTTTGGTGGCTCGGGGACAGCTGCAGCTGCTGGGTCTTTGTGTTCAGGGGAAAAAACCCTGTGGTTTCACCCACATGCTCCATTCCTCAACACAGCCATGAGAGGCCCAGCTAAGGACACTGTGCCAGGCTGCTGTCAGCCCAAAAGCCCAAAGATGCTCATGGACCTTCACTAAAGAGGCACCAATGGGATGGAGAGAGAAGTTCTTACATCTCTCCTCCTCCCCTACCAGAGAGCTTTCACCACACACAGAGCATGTTTAAATGCTGGCTCTGTATTGGACTGCCAGCCTGGGGACAAGCTGTGTGAGCAGCTGTACCATCCCACCTGCTGTCCTCAGCCTTCACTCCACTCCAGAAGATGGGGGTTAAAAGGAAGGAGACAATCCTAGGGGGAAATGCCGCCCTTCTCTTTTCACCCCCAGCTCAAAGGGAAAAACAGCCTTGCTCTTGCTGCTCTGGTCCCACACACTCCTGCTTCAACCTCTTCCCTCTTCACTTCTGCTCTCAGCAGCTTTAACCCTCTCCTCCTGGTACATCATCCTGGGAGTCGGCTCCCACCGGCCCCCCATGGCGAGGCAGCTCCGCCGCCTTTCTCCGGGCTCCCTGCTGGCTCCTCTTCAGATGAGACTCCACTCTCCCACTATGTATTCCCAGCAGCAGCAACTTACAAGGTTTGGAGCGATTTCAGAACATCTTCACTGACAATTTTCTCAAAGGCCAGTCTTCAAACAGCGACAAACCTGCCTTGATCTTCCCCGCGGAGCAGCGGGAGACGGACTGAGCCTGTCCTCTTAATTGGTGTTACTCTCCCATTATTTCCAGGCTGGTAGAAATCCTGCAGACTCCTTTTCTGGCTGGTGGGCAGAATGGGATTTCCTCGGGACTTAGCAGAGAGCAGAACTCCGAGTCAGTGATATCTCAGCAGGTAACTCCCCGGGGAAGGGATGTGAAGCCCAAGGCTTACAGGAGCTGTCGTTTCACGCCTGCCTTTCTGCCCTCCGCACAGAGCCAAGGGACGCGGCCGCCTTCATCCAGATTGGGAATGCCACCCAGGATTCAAGCCAAAGACAGGTCTATCGCACCCAAACCAGGTCAGGGCATGCTCTCAGACTAAGGTAATTTCTCAGCAGCTCAACTGGCTTTCATATATATTATTCAAATGTCAGTCTCAGTTACAAGCTGTCCGAGTTGCCACGGCGGATAACTCCGCACCTGCTGGGAATCACAGCTGCAATGTCCCCATCACTTCCAGGCTTGCATACCAGTAAGCTGGATGCACTAGGCAGGAGCCCAAGGCACGGGTCTGCTTGCTTTCCAGACCAGCCCACTGCAAAGAAATCCCTCCAAATTCGAGCAAAATTGCAGGCAAGGACAATCCCTTCTGTTACCAAACCATCAGTGTTAAGATAGAGTCATGTCCACACAGGCAGCAAAGACAAGATGGAAGTGGTTTTCCAAACGTTGCATTATTTATACTGAAGGCTCAGCCAAGTTAGAGAAAGACCTGTTTATTTTAAATCACCATAATATTTATGATAGATCACAAAAGATTATGGGCCAGAACCTCAGCTGGCGTAAGTCAGCACAGCGCTTGACCCAGCTGAGAACTCAGTTCTGGCTGTTGGCTTTTAAAACTCTATTTTTCTTCAGCTCTGTGGCTTCTGCCAGCCAAGTTTGGGCAAGAAAAACCCAGATATGAGGAGAGAAAGAGACCTTTCGCATGGTCAGGACTGTAGGACGGTCTCCATAAGTGAGGAGGAGGAATATTTGAGAGGTCCTGGCCTGGCAGGGTCTGGGGGCACATGAACCAGCAGAAAAGAAGGGTAATTCAAAGAGTCATTGATGCACCAGACCAGAAAATCTTCCCTTTGTGAACTCTGCCATCCCCACAGAGTTCAAGGATGGGAAGTGGGAGTGCAGCTCCACTTGACTCCCCATTTCTCGTGGAGCCCAAGCATCCCATACAAAGCAGCTCTGATTTCATAACCACGTGCCAAGGATGCACAGACACTGCCTACAGGCACTGGGAAAACACAGCACCTGATTTATTATGTTGGCTTGGGTGTTTTTTTAGATTTCCCAGGATTTAGCAGGGTTTGCATCCCCCTGCTCTCCCTCCATCGCCCCACCCGCGCTGAGCCGCCTCCCCCAGGATTTCGGAGGCTGGCTGCGAGGCAGAGTGGAGCTTCTGGAGCTTAGTCTCAACAATCCCCAGACTTGTTGATGTTGTTCCCGTGTCTCCTGTTGCTTCCGTGCCCTTGAGACGAGGAATTTTGATGAGGTCCACCCAATCATCCTCACGTAACCCTAAGTGCCGCTAATCAAACACGCAGCGAAGAGCAATTAGAGAAGGATGCTTCACTTCAACAGACCTGTTCCTGTGCATTACCCAACAGCTCTCCATGAAAAGGCACCGTGATGGATAACAACTCCGTATTACTTATTAAACACCTAATACGGCTTTAACGGTTCTGTTTACTGAAGAGTGTTAATCTTAATGAAAACAATATTTGAGGCAGACTGGCAAGGATAATTCTCTACCCTTTTATCCAGGGATCTCAGAATGCAGAAACAGTAATTGATCCTCACAGCATCTCTGCGGGTATTACACCTTTTTAAAAGGGTAAACAGAGGCAGGGAGAGGTTAAATGGTTTGTACAAAGTGCATTTGCTTCTCTGAGAGTGTTGGTAATGCAGTCCCCGAGCCCTCAGGAAACCCACGGAAGCATGTCTCTAACAGGAGAGGGCTGTGGCTTTTTATCCCACTTGCCTCTGACAAGGCTGGTTTGAGCTGTGCGATGACAGAGGAGCAGAAATAGGGCTTCCCAGAAATTAGAGATGGAGGAGGCCCACGAGGGAGCTCGTTGCTATATTAAAAGAGATGAAAACACGGCGGGGATCTAAACCCTCATGCTTTGGCACACAAGTCAGCCACTAACTGACCGAGATCTGCAGGCAAAAACCCTTCCCAGGCAAGCGATCACATCAGGTTCTGTGCACCTTTCTCTGAAGTCTCTGGTACTGGGAGCCATCAGGTACACCCAACTGAACCAGTATCCCAGTGCTCAGGGCTGCCAGAGCACCTGAGGCACTCGGGTACCCCCGAGCATCAGCACCCCTCCTGCTGCCCAGACCAAGGACACTGACACAGGCAGTGCTGACAGGGAGGGAGGGAGGGGGGCTGGAGCTCCCTTAGCCCAGAAAAATCATTTTGCTCTCCTTCCCAGTCTTTTCAGCCCTGTCAAACCAGAAGAGGGTGTAGGAGAGGAGGAGGCACAACAGCGTTTAGGAAACACTGCCCTGTGGCACATTTGCCGAGTAATTTTCCAGCTGTAAGAGTTCACAGGCTGCCTCTGGAGTGAAAGAGATGTCAAGGTTCATAATGTTTTCATATTCTTCAAGAGAAATGCTTTTTTACCAACCCAGAGCCTTCTCTATGTACTACTTAGGTCCATCTCATAAAATTCATAAATCTTTCCCAAAATATCCCCAGCCAGAAAAGTCCAGGTTAGTTTCAATTCTAAGCAATGGACAGACCCTTAATGACAAGCTCTCCATAACAAATGCAGTCAGACATCAATCTATCTATGAAGTGGCAAAAAAACACCTTAAGAGGAGGAAAAGAGACACAGAGAGCCAGAGCTGGATCACCAATTTCATAAGGACAAACACCATCCCGACACCTTCACATTTGCGTGAGATTATTTGATTTCTCCCAGCACTGAGAGGTCTTTTATTGCACACCAACAGCACCATAACAACCAGCCTGGAATGGGAAGGAAAGCCATTTAAATTAATATTGCTCCTGAGTTCCTTTCCCAGTCTCAGTGGGGACCCTCTCTATATATCTATATACCTATATCTCCATGTATTAGCATATATGCACATATATATATATTTATGTGTGTGTATATATATATATATGCCCAGTTCTCCAGCAGGGATTTAATTTCCAGAAGGTATTCTCCTGGCACCTTAGCAGATGCATATTTAAAAGTCCTTTGTCTGCTTTAGTGAGACTCTTGTCCCCAGGGCCACAAGCACGTCCACACAAAACAACAGAAAAACCCCAAACGCAGCATTTAAAATGGGTGCATGGAGAGCAGGTCTGGCAAATCTGGACATTTCCAACATCAGTATCTTGCGAGATGGAGACTGAAACAAATTGTTCTTACCCCAGAGTAATTTCACAAGATTTTATCCACACAGCAAAGTCACTTTCCACCACCGAAAACGATTTTCTGCCATGCCTGCAGATATCACCAGAGCACTCTCAGCTACTGCAAGTCTTGCAACTTCAGAGGGGAATTGTGGACATGCAAGTCACGTCCATCTGGATTTAGCTACCACAGCCTGGGAAACGCATCCTCTTACAGCCACAGAGCTGACAACCTGTTAGCATCACGTATTAGCCTGATCCCGGGTGGGATCTAACCTGCTGCAGCTCAGGGGTCTATCAGCTGGGAGAGACAGGGGAAGGCAGAGACAGGAGCTCAGGGACGGATATTCAGCAGGAACAGGGGAGAACAAGCAGCAGAGTATTCACAGCTGCGTTAATGACATTGCAGCTCGCTCTCATCTGCTGGTCCTGAGGATAGACCCACACCAGTGTTAGTTCTGCCAGCCTCACCGAGACATGAACTCCCATCCCTTCCTTCGCTAATGCAGCAGGAAGTGTAAATAAGTGCTTTCCAGGCAGTTTGGGTTTGTTTACACGCAGTTCCTGTACGAGCTGTACTGGCTCAGCAAGAAACAGCCCAATCCCACGGATGGAGTTATTCTGCCATAAAGGCGCTGCGTCAGGGTGAGCTTGTTTGCACATGCACAGAAAAACACGCCAGGCAGCCCTGCCTGCAGGCAGCACTGAGGGCTATCCATCGTTAGGGAGTCCAGGAATGAGCCTGGACAGGGGAAAAGAGCAGCTACCCATCGCTGAGGTTCGCAGCGCCAGGGGATACCCAACAGTGCAGTCTTAGGGAAAAACCCTACTTTTCCTCACCCCTTGCTGAAATGCAAAGCTCCCAGCCCCTTCCAAAGCTCCCAGCCCCTTCCAAAGCTCCCAGCCCCTTCCAAAGCTCCTTCCTGGTATGATACTGGCATCCACATCCCTCTCCCTGCCCAGCACAGAGGCTGCATCCCCCGGCTTCCCTCTGCACACACTCCCCCGCCCCTCAGCCTGCGGCAACCATCCCTCCCTTGTATGTGTTTTGCTGGGGAACTTGTAGGGCTTGTCTGGCTAATGAAAAGCTGCTTTGGATCCCCCTTTGGGCTTTTCAGAAAGGATTAGCAAGGTTTCTCCAAAGCAGACACAGCAAGACAGTGTGTTTCTCTGAATACATCAGGGACTTCTCCGGCACTTGGCTTTGGCAGGGGCTAAGTGTGGTTGTCTCAGGAGTTGTCTCCTTGCTCAGATATACAAATAGGAAGGTGCTGTCAGGCATTGATACCAGGCTGCTCGGGCTTTACCTCTCTGGGGTGCTGCACAAACCCAGCCTGGGCTAATAGCAAGTGAAAGCTGTTACCTGCTGACAGCTCTGCCAAGGTCTGGCCAGGCACGCTCAAAACAATGTGGGCTGCAGAGAAGCTTCCCTGCAGAACATGCTGACACTTGCATTGCTGACACTTAGGCAGGCAGGCCTGGCAGGGAGGGCAGCAGAGCCCAAATAATCCACTGCACTCCACAGAGCCACCAGCTCAGCCTCCTACGTGTCCCCACGGGCCACCCACTGCTGATGGTTAGGGAATAGAAACTTGGTTTAACTTGCCACCTCCTTGACCTCCCAGACAGCATCCACAGCCTTTTGCTCAAACTCTGCCACAAAACAAAGTGATTTGCTCATGATTTAAGCAGCAAAGCCATGGCAGAGGTGGGGTCAAGGCTGACTCCCATCTCCACAATCTCTTCAAGACATCAGCTCTTTAAGGGACCACTGCAGAGTCCTAAAACTGGTGCCATAAATACTGATCCTCTCTGCCCCAGACAGCCTCAGAGCTGACTTGTGTTTCTCATTTGGAGTAACTGGGGCAAGCAATTAGCTGTCTCAACAACCCTTGCAGGAAGCTGCTGTTGGCAGGGGTAATTGAATGTTATCCCAGTAAAACAAGGGGAACAAGATGTGATAGCCATATCATCTCAAAATAGGCTACACACGGGCCATTCATCCCTCTCTCTGGGGGCCTGGCTTTGTTTGAGCAAGATTATGAACTCCCCTTCAGAAGAGCTTCATCATTTCCACATATTTCCCATTGGCCATGGGCAGGCAGGATCAATAAAGATATAATCCGAGAGACAGCCGCAAACACAAAAGTTCCTAATGAATTCCTGACCAGCCAGCCAGCCCAAACACGCATCCCGTCAGCTGGGAATTTCTGCACAGCCACCGCTCCGACACGCTTAAAATTCCCCCATGGAGGGCAGGACCAGAGGCGAGACGGTGTCGGGTGGCTCCCAGTCCATCTCGGAGTGCGGCGTTATCCCTGCAGTAATTACTCCTCCAGACATCACCACCTCCGACCAGGGGAGAGAGAGGAGGCAGAGCAAGGTATATCTGAAGAAAGGACTACAGGAATGGCCGGGAAGTGTGGCTCCAGGGACAGAAAGTTGATGTGTCTATAATAAAGATGAGTCAGTAGCCCAGATCATTCGCTCCAGCCAGGCTGTATCACTGCTGCCACCTTGGCTCTCCCCTTCTTTCTTTTCCTAAGTCCTCCTTCTAAATGCAATTTAGCATCTCTAAAAGTACATACCGGCCCACCATCTAAAGAGTTTTGCTACAGATGCAGCAAGAAAAAAATATACCCGTGGATTTATGCATTCTTAAATTGTACTGGACAATCTGACAGCTCTATTGCAGGTAGAAGTTGCACTGAAGGGGATAACTAGAGCTTTATTTCATGATTGCATCCTCTGTTGGGCCACAACATCCCACAGCTACTAATACGTTAAAAGCCAGTCAGCCCAAATTCACTGTTTTTTCTGGCAAAACACATTTACTGGTTGTTTTCCATGTTTTAGTAAAACCTTCTTTTGAAAAACACGTAACAAAACTTTCTAAGTCATCTGAGGGAACTTGGGTATTAAATTCCCATTTAAACAGAGCACACACCCAATCTCCTGGTGGGTTTGTAAACTCCAGTTAAACTGTCCTGACTTTGCAGTAAACTGCTGCTCCCCCAGAGAACCCAGAGGATCCACTGCCACCATTTAGGCAAGAAACTCCTCTAAGAGATAGAGATCTGTCGTTTTCAAAAGCTAAAGGAACAAGATGCTTATCCCAGCTTCCCAGAAGTCATTTTTTTGTACATGCAGAACTGCAGATATTTCTCTCTATGAACAGCCCCACTCCCTCACTCACATCCACAACAGCCAAAGATAGGGAACTCTTCCCTTCTGGGGTAGTGGTGCCAGATCTGGTCTGCAAAACATCCTTAATGGACTCCCAAACAGCAGATTCAGTCAAGAAATTGGTCCACTTGGTAGCAGACTGATATACAATACATCTGCATAAATATAGAGAGAGACAGTACAATTACAGGGGTCTGCCAGGAGCAAGAATAAGTACAGGGGAATTCAAGTAAAGCCCTGCAGCTAAAGGTCCAAAGATCTTTCATTTTACTTATCATGAGCCTCTCCAGACAGCGTTAGTTCAAGGCAGGGCAGAGAAAAATGGAAGAGGTCTCTCATTTTCCCATATAAGACAGAGGTTAAGCAGCACACACACGGCCTCCAGCCCATTGGCAAACCTGGGGTTGTGGGCCAAGACAAGAGTTTGCAGCTCACTGTTTCCAAGCCCTTCCTGACCCACCAGCCAAGCTCAGAGTCAAGTCTTGGAGAGTAAATTCTCCACCTCATAGAGGTAATTTGAATGCCCGAGCGACTCAGATCATAGAGCAGGCTCTGCTACCACTCCCGCTTCCCCAAAAGTTTACAAATGATGTTACTGATGGCAATGGATCACTGGAATCAATAAGTGCTCTGCTGCAGTTTGTATTGAGCTAATAAAAACACTCAGCACCAGGCACCGGCCCTGCTTGCAAACACTTGGCTCTGATTGACTCCGGCGGCTCCCGGTTAAACGGGGCTCGGATTAGGAGAGAGGGAGGTCACGTCAGCACAGGCTCCAAGGTCCTGAGGCTGCTGTGCCAGCTTCAAACCAAAGGGCCAGGGAGAAGATCAATGCTAAAATAGCAGGAATTATCTGCTGTTTCCTACACCATCCCTCCCAGGCTCCCTGCGAACTTCATTAACACTTATTTGCTGAGGTAGGTGATGGATTTCCCAGCTCTGGGCCGTGGGCATCACTCCTCCCTGCAGTAAGGAAGTGGAGCCTTTCAGAGATCTGCCACGGGCCCCTTTATAGGTACATGATGAGAAGGATTCAAGTGGCAGGCCGGGATGCTTTGAAATCAAACACCTTCTCTTCTATTCTAGGTGTTGCTGTGATTTTTTTGAATGGCCACAGTGTGCCTGCAGCGAGAGCTCGTGTACCTTGCAGTACTCAATTTAGCTGTATGAATAGGATTAATTACTGAGCGATTAAATGACTTGCTCAAAGTCAAAACGAATCAGTGGCAGCGCCAGAAAAGCTGCCCAGCGGTCCTGGCTCCTGGTTCTTCACACCTGACATCAGATCTCACCATTCCAGTGATATTTAGTGACTTGGGCGATATTTAGTGACTTAATTGCACACGAGCATCAGTCTCCCTGCCCTGGGTTTCGAGGCTCAAGGCAAAGCAGATCCCCAAGTACCCAAAGCAAGAGGAGGCTCCTCTGGTTGAAAGGCTGCTCTGTCATCAGCTCCTCTCCAAAGTTAGCTGTCAAGAGCATCTGGGCTTTTGGCTGGATCGCTCCCTGATATATGAGAAGCATGTTGAACATGTGCTGCCTGCAGTTGGTACAAGGTTCTTTGTCAACCCAAGCATTGCTTAAGTGCCCATAATAGGGAACAGGTTGCCCAACAGTTCCTCCTCCCCGATATTGATTATGGGGGTATAATACTCCATCGAGCAGCAGCAGCTGTCTTTCACCGGCTGGATATTACGCATAATAAAGCACTGCAAGTTCCTTCTCTCGAGCAGTTATTACTCGATGCGCCACAACGGCTCCTGCAAACAAGCTGTGCTGGCTCAGCCTCGCCGCAGGCAGCCCCAGCTTCAAACCAGCACACAGCAGGGCCATCCAGTCCAGTATCCTGGATAATCCCCGTGGAGTCGGAGGAATGTTCAGGAAGCTGTAGGAAGGACTCTGTCAGTGCAAACGGACAAAATTCGCTCGTCCTCATCTTTACGGTAACAACGGACAATGTCAACTCTGCATCAGCAGTGTCACAGCAACTGCATCGATTCCTGTGTTACATGAGACTGGCAGCCCATCCACTGCCCTATAAAATCTTAATGCCCACCACACTCTCACCTCTGTTTGACTTAAGCCCTTGATTTTGGTCCTACAAACACAGGTGGAAAAACAAGCGGAGGTTTCAGTGTGGGTTCCCTCCTGCCTTACTCCAACAAGCTCCTTCTCCTCACAAAGCACACCACATGTATTATAGCAACAGCTGGAACGAGAGGCTTTTGTGCCAAGTTCAATACACACACAGAGGAACAAAATCTTTTACCAAAGCTGCCTGCAATCAGAGGAGAAGAGTGAGCAAAATGATGTGCTGCTGGGGAAGAGAGAAGCAGCCTGGAAAGCCATTTGCTGAAGGTCACACAGTCAGGGCTGTGACAGAGCAGGGCTGAGTCCTGTGTCCCAAGTCAATTCCTCAGCCACACCACTTTACAGATCCCATACATATTTACTTTTGCATCCTTTTGTGTTCCTTCCACAGGCTGTGAGGCAGCGCTCCGTGCCCCCAGTGGTCCTCCCAAAATTCCCTCCTGGCAGGGAACGGCTCTGGCTGCACAACACTGAGACCTTCAAGCAAATGAAACCAAGAAGCTCTGAAAGAAAACACTTGTGGCACCTTTAACCACCCCTGCTGCTGCAAGTTTTAGCAACAAATGGTTTCCACAATAAAGATGATCTCTCTCGGGAAGCCCAACAAAGCTGGTCGAGGAGCTGGAGTCTCCCAGGGGAAGGCTCCTGCATTCCCACATCTCCATCTACATGTACTGAATCCTTCTCAACTACTCCATATCCCTGTATTTGTCCCTGGATGAAACCACAGCTCGTTTTGCCAGTCTGTCACTCACCAAGTTGCTCATTACAGAGAAATGAACTCTGTTCCTGAGCGTCCGGGGGACAGAGAGTAATTGGGTTCTGTGCAGCCTTTTCACTTAATTTACTCAAGTTGTATTTATTTCTTACAGAATTAGGTTTCACCGGCTGATGGACAAGACATCAGAGAAAGACAGAGGCAAACGGGTGGGATAATAAACTTGGAGAGAGAAAAATGATGTCTCTGTGTCTCTCCTTTTTTCTTTCCCTCGCTGTCTCAGTCATCTCTGCCACTCTTTCATCCTTTTATAAGGAACATGGAGGACTGCTGCTAAAAAGCTCTACTTCATCACCATGGGGCTTTGTAAAGGTAACCTTGTTATCTAAGTTCATCCCAATATGGAAAAAAGGATATTTAGTGTGGGTTAAAACATGCCAGCAGAACAATCTGCTGAGTTTAATGAAATGAAAACATTTGCAAGAACCTATTGATTGTGTTGACATTTTCAGTGAAAAATTATCAAAATGTTATTTTTGATAAGGTTGAAGTACTTCATTTCAACATATTATAATTATATCTGATATCCTTATGGAGAGAAATTCTGAATATAATATAAAAGTCAGAAGAAATTGCCTCGGCTTGCCAGAATGAATCACACTAACTAAAACCAGAAGACTTTCTCATGCTGACACTTGAGGCAAAGCAAGACCCTAAAAGCAAGAAACCAACCCCTACCTCCTGATTTTAAAACCTCTTCCAGCAGCACCATCCTGCTCTGCAGAAAGGCAGAAGGAGGGGAACGTCATGGAGTGACTAATTAAACCCATTATCTCAGCCCCAGCAGGCAGGGATGAGCTTTGATGGGCTGAACATCAGCACCTTGCATCTCCCATGGCCACAACACCCCTGTGTGCATCACCCTGCGATGTTAAATCCCTTCTCTGACTCGAAATGGGATCTGAAGAGCAGCCCCCAGGAAACCTGGTGCCACCACCTCCCTGGTTTGCTCCGAGAAAGGGCATGGGATGGCACAGGGGGCAAGAAGCAGAGGAAGAGCACACAGGGCCTTGCCTCACCCTGTGGCACCATAAATTATGCAGCTGTCTTCATCCATTATTCAGCATAATTTATTTTGAACATTTAGATCAGCAGTTTGTGTGAGGAAAAAAAAAGCAGAAGTGGAGGGGAAAGGGGGGGAAAAATAGGGAATTAAGTGAAGGAGAGAGGGAAGCGCTGGAACGGATGGTCCAGTCATTAATCAAAGGCAGGGAGATGACAGGATGAGAAGGAGCAGCTGGAAAGCCACTTAAATAATAACAGGAGCTGCAATTCCCCTGGCCTTTGAGGAGTGGAGGGTGAATGAAAAGCCCTGTGCACACACTGTTTTAAGGCTATTAACAGCTTGAGCCCCCATTCCTCCCAAACCCAGAGCCCCTCGCACACCCAACAGAGCAGAGCTGCAAGACCAAGGTGGATCAGCAGCTTCTCCCTGTTTGCAACACCTCCAGCCACACAGAGGATGCTTTCCTCCAAAAACAGCCCTACCAGGACCCCACCCCACATCAGCCACCCTGAGCCTCAGCTAGCCCAGATTTCTCAATTACCAATGCTTTTTAATACAGAAGTTTCACTGTATATTGGCATATTACTCCACAACTAATAAATTGAAGGAAATAACTACTTGCCCAGCAGACATAGCCCAAGCTTGAGAATGGTGAATTTAATGAATAAATTGCTTCCATGAATTATTCACTCAAATCTAACACACTCAAAAGCAGCTGTCCCAAAGCCACAGTGTTATCAGCAGCTCCAAGGTACTTGGGGGCAAGAGGGAAAATTGTGACCAAGCTTGGCCAAGATATCACCATGAAATAACCCTTATTGCAAACAGGAGGTGCCCTTGGCTTGCAAAAGTCTCTCTCCCTCTGCCAAGGAACCAGCAGGTTCCTTTGCAGGCACCCCTTCTTCTGCATCTCAAGGGGCTTTTCAGCCACTCATTTCAATCCTTCGGAGAGCAAGGAGCTCATGCAATGGTGCTGCAAGATCCTCAGGCAGCAGCAAGTGGTGGACTTGGGTTAGGGTTGCTTGAAAAAAATCACAGGGGGTTGCAGGAGCATTTACAGAGGAAATGCAGGTTACTCTCTGGAAGAAATTAATAAAAGTGGCAGTTCGTGCCTTTCAAATGTGTAGGAAACCATTGGCTTCATCCAGGAAGAGCCACTTTTGTTTGCAGCTGGAAGGAAAATGCTTCTGTTCTGGAATTACCATGATACCCGAGGTGCTCACTAAAAACCAAAACACCCACAAATTCCTTTCCCATCGCCAGACATGTTGGGAACACACTGAAAAGCAGATGATTCACACGGTAACCACTCACATCCCGAGTCGGCACAGCAGGACTGTGTCCCAGCCAGGCACTCCAGGACCACCACTGAGGCTCAGCGTGAGTCAGGCCAGCCCTGGGAAAGCCACCAGGGCTGTTGAACAGAAGGCAATTTATTCCATGCACGCCCCTCCGCTCCCGTTTTTCCAGGCCATAGCCCTGGAAAGGCAACATGCGGGATGGGGAAGGGACCGGCAGGCTCCAAGAGCAAACACCGGAACGACGGGGGGAAGGCTCCAAGTTTTGATGACTCCACAGCTGCTCTGCTGTCAGGATTGGCACCTCTGGAGCACGAGGGCAACGACCTGAGCACGGAACATTCCTGTGCCAGCGCTGCAGCTCCTCTCCCAACAGCACTTCGCTTCCCAGCTTTTTCAAAGCTGATGAGAGAGGGGAGGAAGAGTGGGAAACGAGGTCGCTGGACCAGTTTGTGCACCCCACCAGGATGGGCCATTGACAGGACCAGGATGGGCCACTAATGGGACCCAGCTGGAGACACTGATGTCCTGGAGCAACTCATCACAGTGCCTGCCCAGGAAGGGCACTGGCCTGCAGGTTTAGCCATTTTTCAAGTTGTCACCACTGCTGCCACAAAGAGTTACAAGGTCTCCTTCTCTCCGAGGAACCCCAGAGGAGATCTGCTGATGGTGTTTCCCTGGACAGGAACATTACAGCTGCAAAACCAGCTACCTTCAGGGCAGGCACAGCACGGAGCCCCGTCAGCACTCAGAGTTTAAATGCTGCACTCCAAATCGCCCTCATTCCTCTCACCCTGACAGTCTGTTTATCAGTGCTCCCTTTGCAATGACACATCCTTCAACCCCTCATCTCACCTACTCCTCACTCCTCTTCTTCTCAGTTCCCGGGAAACTCAATACAGTCTAAGCTGACTTTCAAAGTTTTAATGGGACCAGATGGTTCCATAAAATATAAATGCAGTGATAAAAATACCAACAGACCTCCCAGCGATTAACTTTGGATCTACCCTGACTGGGAAGGATTCAGCTGAGCTCTGCTGAAGCGGCAACTTTGCTGCCTTCCTCCTGCAGATGGGTCCATAAAGCCTCTCTGTGCCTTTAATCTGTCTCAGGACCAATGCCAGAGGTCTCTCCACCTCTTTATGGCGCTCCAGCCCCTTTTGAAGGTCTGCCCTGCCAGCCAGCCAGCCAATGGGGCATCCAGTTCCTCTTCAAAGAGATGTTACAAAGGGAGAAAAGCCATAAGAGGTTTCTCATGAAGGCCAAGTTACCAAATGCTTTAATTTCCTGCAGTAGACTATTTTGGGCAACACAGAATCGAGGAGATCCTTTCACATCACTTAAAAATATCACGAAACTTTCATAGATTGAAAACTAAATTAAGGCTAAAATTATCACCCAATTTCACTCAGTAATTTTTGCTGGCATGGAAATGATCACTCCTTGCTTTCCTAGTGAACAGATAATTCCAGACTTCAAAGGCTTATTTCAGCAGTAAGTAAACTTGTTAAATTAGGGGTTTGAAAGTTGCAATAAACTCTCTAGATGAACATGATGTGGCAAATAGCGTGGCTTTCAGAAAATGAAGTCCCCCCTCTCTAATCTATTAGGGTCCTTTGAGGAAGGCAACAGTACTTTCAGGGAAAGCTGCTATTATTTATTAGACCTTCAAAAATGTCTTAATTAATAGTAACCAGTACCCCTGAAGAAGCAGCAGGCTATGAAGATGAAAACCATCTTCCTGCAGATGCTTTGTGAAGGGATGTCATTTGAACAAGGAATCTGGAGCATAAAATACACAAACTGAGCGGCAGCTGGAGAAGAACAGCAGCTTGTCAAAAGCCATACAAAGCAGGGATGTGGGAGAGTGAAAAATAAAAGCAACATCTCCTGAGTCATGGCCCTCCCACCCCTTCGGCAGATCCCGAAAACGACATCGACATGACAAGGAGGACACAAGACGACAGGTACATCAGCTGCATTTAAGCCACCATGGCTGAGAAAATTAAGGTTTAACAACCCAAACCCATGTCCTGGAGCTCCTGCAGGGTTTGCACCACATGGTTGCACCCTCAGCCTTTCACTGTCAGGAAAATGGAGCTTTCCTTACCCATCCAATAATCCAAGGTGTACACAGCACCTCCTACCAGGGCAAAACCACCCCGAGGCTGACGGGGCAGCAGGTGGACAGAGAGAGAAAGGAAGGAAAGGAATGTCTAAAAACATGAGAAATTGATAGCAGATTAAATCAGCCAAGCCAGGGTGAGGTTTTAAATGGCAAGGGGGAAAAAAGGTGTCAAGTTTGAAGCATTTGTGATACAAATGCTATTCATTTTAGTCAGGAGGAGAGGACTGTGGGAAATTCAACATTATCTAACACAGGCAATTAAGAAAACAATGACAGCTGAAATTTAATACAGACAAGTACAAGGTAATGCCTATCAAAAGCAACATTTCCAACAACTCATACACAGTGATAGATTCTAACTTAATTGTAAGCACTCAGGGGAAGGAAAAAACCCACACATCACTCTGGACAACTTAACAAAAACAGCTGATCAACAGACAATGGTGGCCAAGAAAGCAAGACATGGAGAGAAAGGGAGAAAGAACAATAAGTGGAAATATTGTGGTGCTATCATGGAAGGAAACAACATTTTCAACTGGCAGTACTGTCTTCAACATTGGACAGACAAAGATATGCAAAAGGGATGGGAAGAAACAACAAAAAAGTCTCATCCTAAATATATTTCCATACACACTGGAATTTTTCATCTGGTATCAGTCAAGAGAAGGATTAAAAAAGAAAAAAACACAATTACAAAACAAAAAAAACCCCCAAGATTAAGTGGTGCCTTTTAGTCACCCTCCCACAAGGAAAAGCACATATTCACTGACACTGAAAACCAACAAACTTGGAAGAGACAGGTGATGTCTCAACAGAAAGGCCCAAACTGCCCCGGGAGCCTTTGCCAGGAGCTCTCAGTGAAGCACAGGGATTATCAGGTGTGTGGCAATAGCAGCAGAAGTGAACTCAGATATTGAAAACCTGCTTATAGGATAAAAATCTATTAGGATCTGAACAGAGGTGAAAGCAAAACCCCTGGGAGTCTTTCCCACTTTGTGGCTCTGGGCAGCCTGGTATTTATTTAAAGACAGCTCCTCACAGAGGTCTGAGGCCAACTACAAACGGCCTGGGTTTAGAAAAGGAAATTTTCCCCTTTGTTTTCTCTTGGGAGAATTTTCCCCTTGGCTCAAGAGGAAGCCAGACATCCCTGTATCCCTGCAACGACTGCTGCTGGAGGCAAATCAAGCGATGCTGACGACAGGGGTGCTTTGCCCGGGGGATTTACTCGGGGGAGGATGGCAGTGAGAGGGAACGAGGTGGCCTTTCTGCAGGATGCTGTCAGGGAGGAACAGCCGTGGCAGCAATAGCCCGGCTCAGCAGCGTGAGGCACTATTGATCCAGCTTTGACCGACCGCGAGGAGAAGCGGCGCTGGCCTGATCTGACCCGGAGGGAGACATGACACAGCTGAACAGGGACTGGGGCACTCCGGGCCACTTACAGGGCACATTCCCAAGGTCACGAGCTCGGTGAGGAGCCCGAAGAGCCCGCAGGAGGATGAGGAGAACCCACAGGAAAAGGGCATTACCCTTCATCCCTCTAACACACCAGGCAGGGCGAAGAAAGCCCTCTCCTTTTCCCGTAGGACACTTCATTAATTCCCAAAGTGTTGACAAGCTCGGTGGGGAGGGCGGGGAGGAGGTGGGTGTTTATGGGGACCTGGGATTCGCAGCCACGGGCTGCCACCACTCATAACCAGGGGTGGATGTGAAGGGCAATCCGAGCCCATTTGCAAACAGATTTAATAATAAGGGGCTGTCTGCCTCGATGTGTCAGGCTATCTGCAAGTACTGCAAAAGAATATCATCGAGTGTGACATAATGCAAAGCAGGATAAGGTCATTTGCTTTGCTTTCCTCTGTTTTAAAGCATCAGAAAAATTCTTTTCAAAATACAGCTTTCACAGAAACATGACCAGCTGCCTGAGGAACAGCTCGAGATCAAGCGTTTGATATTCAAAATTAATCCCAGGAGGACGAGGCGTGATACGTTCCCTTTCCCTTCATCCATTTCCAGGCTGGAGATATCTCTCTTCCATTAACTCAGCTCTCCCCCTCCTCCCTTATCCCCCATCCAGGTTTTCTTCACAGGCTCCAAGTTCATCTCTCTCCTTTTTTTTTTTCCTTCCTGAACGATTGATCTAAATGAGGGGTCTGATCCCACACTCCTCATTCAACAGGGATTTTCAGCGGAGTGAAACCTTCACGAGTGAAATCTTAGATTTTATCATCTCCACAAAGCCAAACACCACGAGTTTGCAGCCAAAAACACTCAAGGTGAAATTAAGACAACTAGGGACTCCAGCAGCTTTCACCTTCAGGAAGAAACAGAAACAAACCCGAGAAGGAGCCTTTAATGACAACTCCAAGAAGTTATTTTACTCACGTCTATTTAGGATTTAAATTGAGATCACTGCGACACAGGCAAGCAAAAACCTTCCATGTGGGGAATGCTTCAAAACACAATGCCTTGCTTTTTTCTTTCACACCAGAGTGGATTTCCAGGCTGTCCTGTCCCTGTAAAGCACGGGGCCTCTTTCCACTGGGGCACTGCTGTCACTACAGACACCACTTCCCCACAGAGCTCACTTGGGGGGAAAGCCACCAGAAAGGATGGCAGTTCTAGAACATGCCTCCCTCTGACACTTCCCAGTTCTGAACTACCCCTCAGGTGCCAGAAAAGAGCCGAGGAGCACAGCTGGATGCTCCGAGCACAGCTGGATGCTCCTAGTGCCCCACCACGGGAAGCGGCTGCTGGAACATGCGAGCACACGCCACAGTGAGGCCCCAGGGAAGAGCTGGCTTTGGGGAGGGAAGTAAACTCTGCAAAATACAAGTGTTCCTTATGAAATGAGGCATAAGAAATGGAGCCCTGGCGACAACATCTCAAGACGTGTAAACATCTGGTAACGGTTATCGCCAGGGACGCGTCGTAACTCACCCAGCGGTGACGGCGGCAGAGGCGCTCGGGGAAGAGTCGAGGACGGGGTCACGCACAGCCAAGAGGCAAGAACCAGTTGCAGAAGAGGGCAGGGCAAGTCAGGACACATAAATCCAGGCTTTCTCATCACCATCGCAGCGCAGCTGTGGGGAAAGTCCTGCTGGGGACATGTCGGGGGGTCCCGCGGCTGCACACGAGGCACGGCAGCACAGCTTTCACACAGTACAGAACCACAAAGGGAAAGGGCAGACTGCTCCCAGGTGAAGCCTCCCCTGGTTTCTCCTTCCTCTCTAACCCCTGGCTAGCTCCTAACGCTACCAATAGCCACTGTAGGAAGGTGAATGAAAAAAGAACGCAAGGGAAAAAACAAGCGAGCTGATACTCCAGTCCCTTCCTCTGCCCAAACATCAGCAGTGCTGCTGACATTACAGCTCAAATTTAGCCTGGGGAAAAGGAGGCTCAGGGGAGACTGTATTGCTCTCTACAACTACCTGAAAGGAGGTTGGAACCAGGTGAGGGTCAGGCTCTTCTCCCAGGTAGACAAGAGGAAATGGCCTCAAGTTGCACCAAGGGAGGTTTCGTTTGGATATTAAGAAAATTTCTTTATGGAAAGGGTTATAAGGCATTGGAACTGGCTGCCCAGGAAGTGGTGGAGTCACCATTACTGGAAGTGTCCAAAAAACATGTAGATGTGGCCCTTGAGGACATGACTTAATGGTGAACATGGTGGTGGTGCTGAGTTGATAGTTGGACTTGATGATCTTAAAAGTCTTTTCTAACCTGAACAATTCTGTGATGCTGCATCTACCTTTAAAAGCTTCCAGCTAAAGAAAGGCCCCAGGCCACCAGCACAGTGCCTGGCCCAGCAGGATGTCTCCACCCTCCTGGCCAGGCTTCACAGCCCCACAGCTCTGGAGTCTCAGCCCCAGGGTGAGAGAGCTCACAACAAGCACCTGGATGGGCTGAATCCTGAGCCACAAACACCAAAACTTGGGAAGCAAGTGCCATCAGTGTGGCACTACAGCCACTCAACTGACTGGCTGAACTCCTTCAGGTAGAGCAACACAGACCCGTGCCTTGGCTGAAGAATGATTTAAATGGTTTATATGGGAAGGTTTGCTGTTCGTGTGCCCCAGTGGCTCAGGATAACCTGACATGGATAGCAGAAATAACTAGAAATTTAAGCATCCACCATCTCTCCCCAAATTCAGTGCCAACTGCGCCAAACCTGCAAGATGACAGAGGGGCAAGGCAACCCATATGCTGTCTGTGCCCACCTGAGCTCACTGTTCACACCCAAAGCAAAGGATCCTGACCTCCCCTCCTCCTTTTCCGCTGGCAAATACCTGCAGTCTCTCCCACATGCCTGAATCCATCCCACACTTGTGCTTCCCAAAGGTCCTCCACCATTACAGCTGTCCCAGCTGGTGTCTGGGCTCTGTTTAGCTCTGCCAAGGAGACCTCTCCTTTTTTAACAAGCGTGTTAACATAACATACAAAACCCTCCAGCTCTCAAATTTCTCTCGAGCCCCAGAGGAGTACAGGAAATTCTCCTTAATTACAATGTGCGTGTTAAATAAGGACGACTTGGAAAGCAGCATTTTAAAACACCTGGGAAAGGTTGTGAAGACATTCACCACTGCTGAGGCCACCAAGACCAGTCTGAGGGGATTCCAAACACAGTGGCCAACGTGAAGCTGTGGCTGGAGAGAGACGTGTGATGCTGCAGAAGCAGCAGCCCCAGACACAAAGGTTTAACTAAATAATTACAAATAAGTCACTATTTCTTTAACAAAAGACCAAGCCCTTGAAAAACTAGTTGCAATGCCACGGCACCCTCGGCTCATTTGTCATCTGGGGAGTGATCACTCACCGTCACAGGAGTTTAACCCTGTCACAGGAGACAGAGGCTCTGTCACTGCCAGCAGAGACACAGGCATGTGTGGGTGCAGGTCCACACCTAATTCCTCCCAAAGTGGCTTTTTTCAGAAGGCACAGTCCGTGCCCATCCCTGTGTGCACGTCCCTACCTTGCACCCATCTGGCTGGTGGGATGCTCACCGTGACCCGGATCGCTCCAGCCCTGCCCCTCCCTGGAGCGCTGCCACTTAGAATTTGCTAATTAGGTCCTGTTAATGAATTCCCTCCGATGTCTATTCACAGCACATTTGTGCTCCCCCTCTGCCAGCGCTCTCACCAAGCCATTGGCTGTTGGGAACTTGTCTGAAATCTAGGAGATGGTGCCAAGGAAGGCCCATTTCGGCTTCACGGTCACGAACGCTCACGCCAGGAGCACAGCTTAACGTTGCATTCATCCAAGGAGGGAGCAATCACAGCCTGCCTGGGACTCTGGCAGGAGAACAAGAATATGACACATCATCCATTTTTTATCAGGGCGTTTTATGGCTACAAAAGCCTCCACTCTCAAGCAGATACCTACAAACAAGCTACAGGTTGAGTCCCACCAGCAAAAATTACCCACCTACAGCCACCGGCTCTGAGGAAACCACAGTCTGTCCACCAGAGGATGAAAGACAAGCAGGGAAGGGGAATTATTTGTACAGACCACCCAGCCTTTCTCCTGCTCCCCACCATGGATACCCACGTACAGCTGACACGCACGCAAAAAAGGGGAATTCAGATATACGCTCAGTCGACACTAAATATTCTTGTTCCTCAGACACTTCTTTTCATCCCCAGGATGTCTCAACATCTGAGCACGGTAATTCCCTAGTGATTAACTTCTTTATTTATTTAAAACAAGTAGAGAGGTTTTCAGAAGCGCAACTGTCACTCTGCATGTCTCTCCGACAGCGAGACGGGGATGACGCGTGACAAACGCTCTGCGCCAGGGCTGGGTGGCTCCTCCAAAGGGAGGTAAATCCCATGGCCAGGGCACTGTCTGGGGGGGTGGGTCTTGCAATCACTGGCTGCAGAAACTCCCAGAAGCTCCCAGGTAAATGACACTCAATGCCTGGGCTCTTCTCCCCAAACATGCACCAAAAAAAATGGGAGTATCCAAACTCATTAGACACAGCCCATGTGCACGTGGAAGGACAGGACACAAGCTGGTGACAGGCAGCAAACCCACAGAGCATCCCTCCAAAACAGCCCCCCGTGGACTCCTGGGAAAGCACCCACTGGCAGAAAACGTGAGAGGCAGCTCAGCACAGATGAGGAAACCTTTAAACACCGACAGAAACGCGGCAGAGGCGACGGTAAAGCTTTGCAGCTGGTTCCCCAGCCTTCCCAGAGGGGGGCCAGGGCTTCTCTTGGAGAGAAAGAGCAGAAATGAGAAACACTCCTGCTTAAAATGAATAAAATATGTCACTCCTGATCTTGTAGCTATTAAATCACTGGCTATACAATTACTTAATTATGTAGAAGTTAAAAAAAAAGGGGGGGGAGATGGTACTTTTCCTTCTGAAAACTTCAATTTGCTACCTCAAGAAAATAATTACTCGATTCAAACATTAAATAATTGAGACATTCATTAGTAGTCCTATTGTATGATTAGCACAAGGAAGGTACCATTTAAAGACTGAGAAACTGATTCAGCAGGGAAAACGAAAGCCACTTTTAATGGGCTAAATGGGAGCGTGGCCTCGACGGCTGGTGGCTCAGCAGAGGACAGAGGCAGGCTGTTACTTCACCCACCGAGTGAAGCATTCCCAAAACATCCAGTGTTGGATTCAGAGAGGGTGCTGGACCCCACAGGTGCTTTTGCAGCCTGAAGCAAAGCCCAGCTGGCTTCCTTGTCTGCTCATAACACTCCCTCTGGCACGACCAGAGTCGGGATTTGTGTGCTCACCTGCAACACCTGAACACCCAGGACCCTTCCCCAAGCATGGTACCACCACCCAGGGAGCCCAGGACTCTCCAGAAAGTCCTGTCTCCCTTCAGACACATCCCTTGGCACCTTCATTGCTGCCTGGAGAAAACAAGTTGCTGTTTCCCTCAACTCAGCCCTGAGCTACACCTCAGCATGACCCTTGTGCAGATTCACTGCTGCTGCAGTAACCGGCTGCCAAATAATGGAACGCAGGAGACAGGAAGCAGGATCCCTTTATCCCTCTAGATGCAGTCGAGCCATTTACAGTGTCTGCAAAAAAACCCTGCTGTAAACGTGCTCCTGCCCAGCATGAGGTGGGGAGGAAGCCACGTGGGATGGACAGGGGACAGCAGCTCCCATAAAACAGAAAGGGCAAAGGCAGCACCGAAGGGAAAGCAATTACAAGCAATAATTGGCAGAGGCTGCCATGTGGAAACATTCTCATTGTTTAAAATTTGACCCACTGCGAATATCTCTCTTAAAATGGTTATTGCCTTATCCTCTCAGATCTAAATAGCACTCTCCACACTTGGCTGCTCTAGGGAAGACAAAACAGCGGTGCTGAATGCAGAGGGTTTTGGGTCCGTCGCTGTTTCCCTCCTGACCCATCTCACGGCTTCCCAAGGCTAATGGGAGGCACATCACCGCCTGAAACCCAGGCAAAACATCCTTGCTCCATCCCACCCACTCCCTGGGTGGGTTCATGTTCCCACCACAAGCACAGATTTTCTCCAGGCAGCGCTTTTGGGGAAAAGGCCGCGGGAAGGACGAGCATCCTTGAGCTCTGTGACGGAGGAGATGCGTGGGAAGGGAAGAGCACAGAGCAAGCTGAGCTGCTGCAGCAGCCCCCGACTGTAGGACAGTCAGCTGCGATCCTTCAGCCCTGTTTATTCCCCTTTAACAAGCACGAAAGCCGGGGAGTTTGAAGTCCTAGACAAATTATTCATCCCCAATTTAAGTCTGGAGTCAAAAACTGCAGAGAGACAGCTTAGAACTGAGCGTCACTGTAACTTAGATCATGAGATGGTTTCTTTTATGAGCTGACACCTTGCAAATGCATTTTTTTCCATCAGAAAATACCATTACATATACAAAAGATGGGCTTTCCTAGTGAGGGAGAGGAGAGGCTTATCTTCATTTCGTTTTGAGGAATTCTAAACCCCACCTTCCACTGAAGATTTGAAGATTTGGGTTCTTCCCAGCAGCGGATAAGGCAGCTCAGAGACTCCTTAAGGTGGAACACGAGCTCCTGCAAGCTGCCTCAGCAGCCCCCTCAAAGCTGCATCAGTGTCACTGCCCTCCCCAAAGCAGCATCAATGTCACCACCAAGTGATGCCACCGGCACGAGGGCGGCGAGATCCCGGCGCAATCCGGTGCCGTATTGAACTGGAACGATCGCAGAACAAAAGTGGCCACGTTAATCTCATCTCCATTGAAAAATAATAATGGATCAAAGTTTGCCAAATAGAAAAGGACAAAATCAGCGGAGAATTACTTTAATTATTACCTTCGAGCTTCCAAAAGGAAAAAAAAAACCCACACCATGCAAAAGGAAAACTATAAAGGAAGTACTTGACAGTGCCCCTTTAATTAAACCGCTCTGAATATCATTAGCAATGGACCTTAGGAATTTAAAGCCAATTACAGTCTAAATGCAGAAGTTACTTGCTTGCCCAGTAGCTTACACAACATCTTTCAGAAGTGGGCTTGGTGCACAGGGAACAGCTTTTTCCCTGCAAAGTTTTTATGCAAGCTGGGCACCCCAGCACAGAGAGATCCAAGATAAAGGAGTGAGAGGATCCCACATGAGGCTGCAGTTCTGGGTCTGAATATGCCCACTGCATCCTGTGATCCACACAGGGCTCATCAGGCAACAGATGATGGGCCTTTAACCATGGTGGAGCTTTGACCTGCAGGGAAGTCAAATGGCACTGCTGAAGAGTGAATTATTTGGGATACAGAGACCAGCAGCTTAGTTGGTGTCACACAGACTCCTGTTGTATCACTTGGTGCTCCCAGGGCCCAAGTGTTTCACACCAGCTCAGGAGAAACTCAAGCCTCTGGAACAAGCCTCCCATGGCAGCTTTTCCAAATGAGACTCTCCACTGCTCACCAGCCCACAAAGGTATGGGAAATCCTTTCCTTTGGATTTGCAACACAAGCTGCCGAGCTCTGGCACCACCAGGGATGTGCCAAATGAGACTTGGGATAGTGCAAAATAGTGGGATATGCCCTGGATCCCATGCATCCCTCCCACAGCCTCTCAACGGGCACTGCCTCCTCTGAAGGACCCCTCAGTGTCCCTGAGGTTTAGATCAGACCCTGATTACAGTGCAGCAAGACCCTGCAGTTTATCTTCTGGACAAAAGGCTACGACTGCAATGCCAGGGGATAGTGGCTGAGCATGGAAACAGCTCTTCCTATGCCACCACAACAGGGAAAACCCTGCTGCCCTGGTGCATCTGCTCTGTGATAGGGTCTGGAGGGAAAGGGTGAAACAGATGGCACATGGAATGATTCACCCCAAAAGTTACTCCACAACAGGGCCAAAACCAAGTTGGTTTGGGTTAATCCATGGGTTTGGAATAATCCCTGGAGTGCATGGGGCTCATGGCAGCTGTGAAAATCACAGAGAGGACCCCAAATTCATGTATTGGGGGTAGGGAAGGACCAGGAGACAGAGAGACATTTGTTCTTTGGTGCCCAAGGGTTCTTCTCCAAAATAATTAAGGATCAACAATCATCTTTCTTTTCCCTCACACCTTTCATCTTTATGGAAAAATCCTGCAGACATTACAGACCACACAAGTGTTTGACTTTCAAAGCAAACCGGGGAAACATCTCCCCGTCACAGCATTCGGTGGGACAGCAACACAAACCCAACAGAAATATTCATTGCCATATGTTCCAGGAACAACTTCCACAGACGTTCATTAGTATCATTGCCATGAAACTCTACAGGACTTTCCTGCAAGGGAAGTGGCAGTTGCTAATTAAAGTGCAGACGTCACCCCGAGCGAGGAAAGGGAGGCTCAACACCCCCAGCTGAAAGAGCAACAAAGGGGAAAGTGATGGAGAATGCTCCAGACACCCAGCTCTGTCCTGGCTGTAACCCCAGCTCTTCCCACCCATTAAAAAACAGGCTTTTGAAGGAAGAATAATCATTTCTAGAAGCTCTGCAATACTCAGTATTTTTGGCAAACAAACCACAGCACAGAGCCACTCTCCTGCCCAACTCTGCTCGTGCAAAGTTACCCAAATAAAACTCAAACTAAAGAACTCACCCTATAATTAAAATAAAAGTACCCAGAGGTTTGGGAAACCAAGGTTGGTACTTTTCTCATGATATTTAATATTAAATTTTCCAGCTGATTTATTACCTATTTTGGGGCAGCTGAATGTTTTGAGAGGCTCCTCTTTTGCTCCACCTCAGCTCTGATCTCCATCAGATGAAGCTGCTGCCCACCAGGAACTGCTCCTGGGAAGTGCCAGGAAAGCAGAGGCTGGCAGGAGTGGACAACCCCACATCTCAACACTTGAAAAAGCTTCTCCAGGCTTTCCCAGAGCAGGGAAACCAAGCCCAAACCTGGGAGCTGTGCCGAGGTGTGCCACAAGAGCCTTCTGAGCTGGGAGAACCAGCTCCTGATGGAAAACAAAATTGTTATTCAAAAGTTGCAGCCTTAATACAAACTCTCAGAGCCTGAAACAGCAATTCAGGAGGGAATTAGACGTGGGCTGATGGCTTTTCCAGGCAATTTCTTCCATCCTTAGCCGGACTCCCAGAGGGGTAGCACAAACAAGAGAAACGCAGCAAGAGGAGGAGGATGGAGCCAGAATCACTGCTTAGACATGACGACTGACTTTGTCATCTTGCAGCTTCCAGGCTCCCCCCAGGGCCCACCACATGCCTCTTTACTGAACTGCAAAGCACATTTAGCTCTCCTCAGCCCAGAAAGGAACATGACCCCTGGATGGGAGACCCGTTGGGTTCCATTTCCAAATTGCTCCTGACTCGCTGCACAATTTCAGGCTCTGCCTTGCTTCCCCCATGTGTAAAGGAGACCTCAGCAAATTGCTCTGAGACCCTCAGGAGGAAAAAAACATCACAAACGCCGCTTTTAATAACTTAATCCGTGCAGTCCTGCCGTTATCCCACTCCAGGATCTCCCCACGGAGCCGGCTGAACACGTGTGAGAGAGAGCTGCAGAACACAGTTCTTTGGAGGAGGTGGATAGACAGGGAAAGAGACAGGGCTTGACAGCAAGCAGAACATTTCAAAGGATCTCAGCTCTTCAGGAGTCATCCATCATCCACAGAAACACCACCGAGCCAGGGCTGTAGGATCACAAGGAAGTATTTTAACATCTGTGTTCACCTACACGGGGTCCTAAATGGCACCTCGTGGGCTGGGGCCCCAAACCTGGCTCATGGCCAGGGGAACATCACCAGGGACATCACCTTGAGTTTAAGATGCAGACAGTGAAATGCTGTTCTTCTCTGATACACATATATCTGCCTATCATGCATTTCTATAAGCATATTCATGCCCAGGTACAAAGCACTGCACACAAAACAAGGTGAAGTGCTGGAATGAGCTCAGCAGGGTTTGCTGATGGAGAAACTGAGGCAGCCTAAGAGCAAAGTGACCTGCCCACTGTCCTGAAACTGAAAACCAGGTCTTATATCCACAGTCTGGCAACAGGCAGTAGATCACTCTGCCTTTTTGACATCTCTGACCCCAGCCAAGAAAGCAACTTAATTTGTTTTATAACACAGGCTGATCAGACACTCTTTTTTTTCATCCTTTCTGTGGACCCCACTGGTGGCAGTGATGAAATGCTCTTCCCTCCCAGCACTGCAGGCGGCCAGAGCAAAGCCTCACGATGCTGATGAGCAAACAAAGACCTGGGTTTTGTTCTCCCTCTCCACCTAGGGAAGCACAAAATCACTCAAGGATGTTTGTTGGTTTTAATCAATACAGAAATAAAATGGTCATGTTTGTTCCCTTCCAAGGGAGGAAAACATCCCCTGTGTGCCGAGCCAAAGGAGCAAGCTGGAGAGAGAACTGCTCAAGGGAGGAACCATGTTCACAAATTCCTCAGTCTACCTCCAAAGGGGAAAAAACGCTCTTTTTTTTCTACCCCTCTTTCTCTCACTGCAACAGCACTTACTGTCTCCCAACCTGCAATTTTCCAAGTAACATCCAGGAGAAATTACTAGTGGGAATAGCCTCACCCCAGCCCTGATGGGACTCCCATGTGCCAGGGAGGTCCTGACAGCCCCTGGTGGGAGCAGCTTGTCATTTGTACAGATGAGGGGACATTAAGTGACTTTGGGATCCTTTTCCCCTTCATTCCCTTCCCTTTCTACCTTTCAAAGCCAGCTTGTTTACTAAAGCTCTCCAAAAAGATCATGGGCATGGGGAAAGCAAGCTCAGGGAAGGCTGCAGGCAGAAACACTTCAAGGATAACCCTGGAAAGGCACAACAGGAGGGAGAAACCCTAAGGAGACTGCTGGAACAAGGAGCAGGAGGGAGCAAGGCAGGAAACCACCTGTAAAACCACCCAGTGGCTCCTGCAAAGCCCTGGCCTAACAAGTCCTCACCTACCAGCAAAGAGCTTGGTAGGACAAACAAGTGTCCTAGAGGTGACCACAGCCCTGACACCCCCACTACCTGGATGCAAAGAGCTGTTTCTGCACCTTCAATACCCCATGAAAAGAAGGGGCTGCAACATTCACTGTAAGAAATGAACTGGAAGGGAACAGAAGGACCTGGCAGGCAGGCGAGGGTTTGGGCTCTGCAATCTGGATAATCCATCTGAAACTCAGAAAGCAACGAGGAGAATGGAGGGAGAAAAAGTAATGAATAAAATAAAAAGGAGCACAAAATCTGTCTGCAGCCTTTCCAAGCTGCAGTTTTACCTCCAAGTGCTCCAACAGAGCTGGGAGCTTCCCCAGTAACTGGTAACACTGGGAGCCAGGGGAATCATTAGGCTTTCTGGGTAATCACATCCAAACACAAAACCAGCACACAGCAGCACCAGGAGGGGTCAGGCCAAGGGAAACCTGCCCAGGATTTTAATCCTGCTTTGGTGCTCTCTTTCAGGGAGGCTACAGGGGACTGAACAATCCCAATAACTACCTGTGATTCCCTCATCTCCTGAGCACCCAAAAAGCCCTTTTTTCAACAGCATCCCTCCCCTGCTGGCCAAGGAGGGAAGGGAGGGAATGCAGAGAGGGAGGGGAAGGGAGTGGGCATGTCTGGAAAGAGAGACGGACAGCGAGGAGCAGCAGGAGACCTGCAAGCAGATCCCCACATCTCATTTAAAGAGTGGAATCTACAGCACAGGCATGGCAGGAAAATAGAGAAAAAGCACATCAGCGCAAGAAAGCTCGAACAGATGGGACTGGGAGCCTGCAAGGAAAGGCAGGGATGGAGCCTGGTAAACACACGTACAGCAAAACCTGGGCTTTTGCTCTTCTTCCCAGTACAAGAAACTCAGAACAAATATTACATGCGTTGCTTTTCCGAACACCTTTCCCAGGAGTTAAACACAGCAGAGGCTGAAGGAATTCAGAGCAATTTCCCCCATGCATGTCACTGTCAAGGCTCCAAACGGCACTTAAAATGGACACCCCAGATGGAATTTACTGTCTGCAGAGACAGCACAATTACCTGGCTTTGTCTTCCTCCTCCACTGCAGAGAGGAGCAGGAAGGAGAAGGAGAAGCAGCCAGCTCCTCAGGGTGCCTGAGCACCTCCTTAGCAGTGGGATCTCACTGAGGGGCAAATCACAGAATACCTGGGCTGGAAGGGACCCAAAAAGGATCACTGAAGTTCAACATCTGTCAGCTGACACCTCACAGATGTTCCAGCTCAACCCCCACTTCAGAATGAAAAGCCCAGTACTGTTTTGCAGCTCAGAGGAGGCTGGCAGAGGGCTCCAAGACTCGCAGATAAACTCAAGTGCAAGTTAGTTGATCAGTGTCTCCCTTTCCCTTTAGCACAGCCACACAACAAACCCCTCTGTCAGGGCATGCTAAAGCTATGTTGAAAGCTCTTAAGCTGCACTCATCCAAAATCCAGGCTGGGAGTAGCTCCTGGTGGCTGCCCCAGCAGGTGAAACCCATCCAAGGCAAGCCAAAGGCTGCATTAAACAGAGAAGATGCCTTGAACCAGGCAACAGCACTAACTCATCCCAGGTTTAAAAGCCAGTCTGGTGGCAGAGCCAAGGCTGGAAAGGTAAAGTTTCTCCTCCCAGCCCACCAAGCCAGCAAGGCACGACATTCTCCCTTTGTGCCTTTGAAGACGGAGGTGACAGCAGAGCCGAGACTTGAGAGGGGAAAGCCCTGCAGTGCAATATGGTGTTAAAAATGCAATAATTAATTGAGCATCCTTTGAAGGTGCCGGTGAGAGGTGCTTCCCGACCCACCAAGGTTAGGCAGCTATCAGAAGTGGGTTTGTTTTCCCTGTGAGATGGGCCTGTTAAGCTTTTGGCGCTTCCTCTACGGAAAAGATAACTCATCTCCTCAGATCACAGCATATTCAGGCTCACTAATAATTCAGATAACTCCAGACAAGCTGGGTTATTAAAAAATAAAATAAAATTAAGAGAAATCTGGATTTTTAGACCTATAAATCTTCAGGCATTAGGGAGAATTGAATTCTTTCTTATACGGATGTAAAAATCAAGTCTTTTTTATACAATTCAATTATAGATTGATGGGAAGGCTCAGAAACATGGATTAATGATCTTTTCTTAAAGGAAAAATTATATAGGAAAAAATAAAAAGAGAGCCATATAAAAGAAAGAATTACTACTCCCCAAACCATGATTAAGGTTTAGTAGGTTACGTTCAGAACAGCGTAAAAGGGAATTTGTGGATTCCCAACCACATTAAGGGAGTATAAACGGAGATAAAGGAAGCAGCATGGCACTGTAAATTAGTGTCCCTGAAAAGGTGAGGGAAGCAGGTCTCCAGGTGCATGGGAATGACAAGGAGCCAGTCATTTCCCACCAGGAAGGAGGACGTGGTTTAAGGGACCCTGGAGCTTCTGAAAGGTCTCAGAGTTTTACAGACATGAGGTGACTGCATGGATGGCAATGGAGCTGGGCTTCCTCAAATTACAACAGCTGGGGAGGAAATGCCAGCATTTCCTAGGGAAGGGAAAATTGTTTGGATAGGGTCTGAATGGAAGGGGCACAGCACAAAATAGTCCTGATGTTAATACCCCACAGCATCTCGCTCAGCCCAGCCACCTCTGTCCTTCATCCCAGCACAACTACCTGAAAATCAATGCAATCCTACAAAGAAAACCACTCCAGGCCCTGTGCCCAGAGTTTTCCTCATGCTCCTGATGCTTCAGTCCCCAGCCTTTTATAAAAAAAGATAACACCACAGGGTTAACAGGAGAATAAGCATCTTCAAAAGCCGTAAGGTGTTCAGATCCTATGGTAATAGGGGGCAACCGAGTACCTCAGATAATCTGGTTCTGAGGGAATATTTCCCTAATGTTAAGTCCAAGCCCTACTCAGCTGGAGCAGCAGCCAAGCACATTGTTAGGGAAGCCATTGTTTATCCCTTTGTCCAAAAAGAAAGCGCTATCTGGGTCACACATTACAGGGGAGCAGGGGTGTGAGAATGCAGCGCCGGATGAGTTATGGAAATGAAGGAAATAAATGCAGGAAGAATAGCAGGGAAGGAGGTGAGATGAGCTAGAGAGCAGCTCGGGAAGGATTGCAGTGAAGGGGGAACGTGGTGGAGCCGGAGCTCCTGCGCCACAACACCGAAATTTAATTCACACCTCTCTCCTGACGGCCTGTTCGGCTCACAAGAACAGGGGGGAAAAAAGTGGAGGAGACACCCAGGATTATTTTTAAAGCTCGCTTCCAAGAGAAAAAAACACCACCATCCTCAGCCAGAAGGCGGGAATTGGCAATAAAATAAATAAATGTATAAAGTAAATAAAAGGCCCATGGCTGATTCTCACAATTGGCTCTGCGCAATTAAAAGGAAAATGGATTCCAAAAGAACAACTTCCCCCTCTTCAGAAAGATGTCTTTCTGATGACACAAAACCTTTACTTCGCTCAGTATGGAGCAGAGTTAAAGGCCAAGGTAGTATTTAAGCTTGCAATTAATTTCCAGGCATTTTGGAAGGCTGTGATCAGATGGCAGCAGTTTAACACAGGTGGACAAGGACACCCAGGAAGTTAAATCCACACCAGGACTCAACGCTATAAAACCTTTGTCACCAGGGATAGGAGGAACTTCAGCCAGGTTTTCTACCAGGTTCTGAGTTTGGGTTGTTTCCTCCCTTCCTATACCATTATCCACAGTCATTGCTAATGGCACCTTCTTTGCCTTTAATCCCAAGGAGTTTGCTCCAGCACTTTCCTCCCCAGATGCCCAGGCAACCCACTGCTCCCCATCCCTACTTCCATTAATTGATTTGTACAGATCCTCTTGTCAAAGAAAATTGCCTGAGAAGTCCAAATCCTGAAGTTAAGTCACAAATTTTAGAACTCAGAGGCTTCATGGAATGGTAACAGCTAGTGGGACTCGAGAAACATTATTGAAAATTAAGGGTCTTGGGTTAAATCAAAGTTTCTCTTTCCCTCTAATAAGATGACAGCCCAGACCATTTGACTGACTGCTGAGACACCGACTCCTCACTGGCTTTAGATTACTCAAGTGCTCAGAATTTAATCTCAAATGGCTGTTATTGAATTTTCTCTCAGACTAGCTGGCTGAGGGGCACAGCAAGAGAAGCCAGCCCCTACTCACCTGGGCAGCCTCCCAGCCTCCGGAGTTGGAATACCTGCTGCTATGCCACGCTTTTGCGGGAGCTTTTGCTCCAGCACCTTCTAGGAGGGAACAACATGGCTCAGGAGGGAAGAAAACACCGGGAATAATTTGTGGAGGACAGGGCTGCTTCTCCATGCACTGCTTCTTACCACTAAGGGTATTAACTGCAAGCAACAGCAAGGAACTGGGATAGAAGTGACGCCTCCAGATGTGTTTAAGGCACGGGGAGGCGAGGCAATCCTCCAATGTACACATGGCTCTCCGAAGGGTAAATGTTTCCCAGCTTCTACCGGCATCTTCCTGCCATTTACACAGCGCCGTCAATCACTGCTCTCCCAAGAAGGGGAGCAGCGTAAGCTCATGTTTAATGCCAGATTTAGGCACATTTCCCTCCGCCAGTAAATGAGACCGTTACATATGTTGTGTCAATCGGTTTTTGGAGCCTGCGCTGCGCCGCCTTGGCACCGGCAGCTCCGAGTTGGACCTGGCTCCTGCTCTCTGTGCATCGCCCCATCACGAGGCACATCCTGACCCTCAGCTTGTGGCATTACAGTTCTCCTGGCTGTGGACCTTCTCGACTTCATCAGCTGAGCCCACCTCTGCTAAGCCAACCTTTCTCCCCGAGCTGTTTCCCGCTGCAGGGAGGGATTGATCTGTCTGTGTTTCAACCTGAAACTGCCCCCAAATTTTCCAAGGTGCATACTAGGTGTAAGCCCTCAGGCCTGCACCATCCCTCAGCACAGGGCTATTTGTGCTTTGCTGAGAGCAGATACACACTCACCACCACAACCTTGGGACAGGACACTGTCCCCCCTGCAGTGCCACCGACGGAGCCAACGTTCAGCTGACGAGTTGATTCACTTAAGGAAGTCCTCTTCATCGTGCCTTGCAAAACAAAGCGACCTTCCTCGCTGAAAATATCCTTTGCAAAATACCCCCCAAGGAGTCTGCAATTCCCTTCTCCAAGATGACTCATCCTCCTACACAACGGACCACGAACAGAGCAACCACGCCGCCGTGTCACTGCGCCACGGAGACGGCGCTCGCCTCCCTCCCTCAGCCCCAGAGCGCTTACGGGCACAGCTCTACCTGCTCCCCACGGCATCCCTGTGTCCCCTCCTCTGAGTGAGCCCCCTTGTGAGGTGGCCTCTTTGTGTCTCTGTGACATCAGGGCTCTTGTGGTGCCAGGAGGTGCCACCTGCAGAGAGGAGATGATCCACAGGAAGCGTTTGCCGACGCTCCCGTGACCTGGGCGCTTCGCCTTCATCAACATGCACAGCAGCACCTTCCAAGGCTGGAGAAAAGCAGGATGATCCTTTCAGGGGTGGCTTTTCACACCCCCCGCAGCCGAGCAGAGCTTTCTCTCCGTAATTAACTGCTCCAGCCCGTGTCTTGGCTGAGCTCCACCAACAGCAAGGCAGAGGCAGCGACCTCCAGGAGCAAAGCCGTGGATTTCGGCAGAGCCGATGCCTCTCACCACCCAGGCCACGCCATGAAAAGCCAGCCTGCGGATGCGGGAGGCAGCAGAGCCATTCAAACCAGCCACGGGCAGTTTCACAGAAACAGAGCTTCAATCCAACATTAATTTGCAGCATCCCGGGCTGAACACTTTAGATAAGCAGCGCCAGAGCCAGGGAGATGACAGGGACAAGCTTGTGTCTGTGGCACATCCGTGCGTGCACACAACACCCTGCCTGGATCCGCTGTGTGGCTGCGACGACCTGGATAACACAATAGCGGGATGCTCAGGGGTCTTTGTGGGCAGACCCCTTCTCCAAATCCCCAGCAACATCTTTTTTTTTTTTTTTTCCCCTCTCTGCAGGGCTTAAAGCCTCATCCTGCTCCAGTTATTGTGAAAGGGAATTTAGTGCCTCGCCATAAATTATATGAGCATTGGACATAAGCATCATTTATGCACAAATCACTGTTCCCTAGAACAAAGCGAGTATCAGCCTCCTGACAAAACACTTTTTAGTAGGATTGGCAAATGAATAAAACCTCCCAATGAATACCAACGTGCTGATGAAAAAGTCCTACTGATTTTAATAGAAAATTATCATTTTCCTATAGGATTTTTGTGAACCATCTCGTTGAATTTAATGGAGATTTTCTATTCTGGTCCGCAATTATGCAAGAGTTAAAATACCTCCAGAGACGAGAAGATTATCTATTACATTCTATAGGATTGCAGAGTAATTTCCATAGAATCCTGTTATGTTTCTATAGAGCCTGACAAATTTAATCCCTATTGAACTTTACGGGGACTTTTCCGTAAGGGACAAATAGACACTGACATCTGTTAGCTGCAAAATGAGTAATACTCAGAAAATAGAGGCCTTACACACCACTGCTGTACTCAAAATGGTCCAAAGATGTCTTGAACAAGCAGCTTAATGGGGAAAATACATTAAATTGGTGTCACATGGCTGCATTAGCACGGCTGTGTTGCAACATTTCTTTTATACACAATGTCATTTATCCAACCAACGCTTTACAAATTGCATTTGCTACCAATGCACACTTGATCTCATCATCCCATGCTGGGACTTTCCTGTATCAGCACAGAAAGACTGAGAACAATCTAAATGGAGGAAAAAAAATTCCAGTTTCAAGCGCGGAGCTGGCGACGTATCTGTGCACATTCCTCTGCCCTAATGGTCCTAATAAATGCATCGACTCCAAATCTCTCTCTCTTATTGAACACCACTGCGGAGTTTGAAGGGCTGCACTTCTCTTTTATGCTCAGTACTAAAGAAAAAAACATGCAGCTGAGCTATCTGGAGACTGAAGCCTTTTAAATTTAACCATAAGGTGGTTATAACAAGGAACAAAACAAGCAGGGACAGCCTCAGGTTTCCTACGCCAACACGCCAGTTTGTCCTACGCTGGTTCAAGGAACAAATTAAAAGGCATGACAGCCCCCCTGGGTCTTTTCCCACCTTTCCTCGTGCAAACTGGCATCAAACACGATATATCCTCGCAGTGTGGCTATATCTGTATCACCCACTCACCCAGTTGTTCCTCAAGAGCCCAAGACTCACTCCAAGAGGTCCTTCAGGAGATCCCAGTTCTGGATGCACCACCTCTGCAGAGCTGCCCTAGTTCTTGCCTGGCCATTGCCACACACCCCAAATACTTTTTTGGAGGTTGTGGGTGCTTTAAGCTCACCCTGGATAAAGCAGGATGAATGTCCCTAAGCGAGGCTGAACCTGCTTGTGACAGAAAAGTACCTAAAGAAGTATCAGTCACTGCAGAGGTTGTAGTAGCCCTTGTAATAACATCAGAGAAGTAATAATAGAATAGTAATAGTCAAATTAACCTTCAAGTTATACAGCTGACAGGGAAAATTATCCTAAAGCAGTACAAAAGGCATCTCAGAGAAGGAGGGAATCAGCAACACCCCTGGTAAGTGTCTGTCAGTGGTGGAGCTGAGGGGACCAAGCCAAAACTGGGCACCCAGAGCCACATGTCTGAGGACACCACAGACATACCCATGGCAACAAGAAGAACAAGCACCTCCATATGTCTTCCCAACTGCATTTCCTTTCCAAAGAAAAGGACAACGTGGTAACTGAGCACAGCAGGAAAATATATGGCTTTAATATTTTCTCATTTGCCAAATGCTAGCAGGGTGTGGACAGTGGGTGCGGGGAAGGCTGTGGGTTGGGTTTGCTTTCTTTCCTCCTTCTGAGCTTTCTGCAAAGGAATAAAGTCTGTAGTGATGACAGGACAACTCTTTTTGATAGTTATTACCCAGAGACACCCTCCCAAAGCAAGCCCAGACCACAAAGGGGATGCATGGCAAAAATCCATATATATGTGTGTGGGTATATCTCACATCCTCACCCCTTGCCTTTGGCACAAGCACTTTAATGAATCCCTGTGTTACTAGAAACCAAACCCAGCTTCAACACAGACTGATGAAGACACCTCATGTCCCCTTTAGGGTCCCATTATAGGGTATGTCATCATCCACAACCAGAGAGCCTCTTCAATCCTAAGCATTCTAAGACTGGAAAGCAAGAGAAATGAGGGAGGCTCCTATTTCTAATACCCAAAAGGAAGCAACAGGATAAAGCCTTTGATGCCAGCAGACAGCTGTGGGTTTTCACACACACACTGCTCATGGGGACAAGGGAAATGACAGCTAATAGAGAATGAAGAGCAGGCCAAGCAAATATCAGACCTCAGCACTTCAGAGACTCAGAGGCAGCTCTTGAAATGAGCATTTAGGAGAAAAACAACAGGGTAGGACCCTCCCAAGGGCTCCAACCTGGGTTGGAGCCAGCTCCCACCAACCCCAGGAGTACAGGCACCTAACACCCCTGGTAAGCATCTGTCAGTGGTGGAGCTGAGGGGACCAAGCCAAAACTGGGCACCCAGAGCCACATGTTTGAGGACACCATAGACACACCCATGGCAACAAGGAGAACAAGCACCTTCAGATGTCCCCCCAACTGCACATCCCCACTCAGGCACAGGTCATCAACAGGACATCCTGCCCCAGGAGTGCATTCAAACTCACATCCACTCACTGCAATTTCATCCCAAGGGTTACAAGGATCCATAAAAGAGAGAAGTTGCTGCCAGCAAAGGGTGTTTTTGTTAACAGCACCATGACACTGGTGTGATAGGCTCTAAGGAAAAGCTTCCCAAAGCCATGGGATGCCCACAGAGCCCGCAGGCAGGCTGAGAGCAGGGATGCTCCCGCAGGCTGCTCTAACCCAACACTGAGCTGGCTGCTCCACAGCCCACTGCTGGGGCAGAACATCACTGGGAGGGAAAGCCAGGACAAGGTTCAGCTGGAGAAAGCTGTGCTCTGCTCTAATGCCTCCCTCCCCCATGGAGTGCCACAGCTCTGGCCGGGGCCGCGCGGAGCCGAGGCTCGGCATCACCGGGACGGTGATTTGCAGTCTGCTCAGACACAGCCCTACATCACTTGGGAGAATGAACCTACAGTTTTATAAACTATTTATTAGCCCTGTCCTGTAGCGCTACATCAATATGGCCATCGGTGAAGCAAGGCAGGAGCTATAAAAATACCATCTATCCAAAATAAGCTTCATAAAATCAAACAGAGGCCGGTACAGCCTAGGATGGGATTGTGGCTTGACATATAAAGGGCCTCTCAATCTTTGAGATAGACCATTAAAATCCTCAAGCCCTTTTGGTTCACAGAAGTCTAAAACAAAAGGGGAAAAATAATGACACCTTTTCTAGTGGAGCAGGAGAAGGCAGCACGGTAGTCATGCAATATCATTTGTTTCCACAGAAGTCAGATTACTCCCTTCTCCCAGCAAGAAAACTACCAGATCCCACCCCCCCGCCAAAAAAAAAAAAGTAAAATAAAAAAAAAATAAAGTAAGTGCTTGTTTTCCTTTGCCTTCCCCACCCACGAGCTGCTTTTCCACAGGCAAAAAGTTTCTTTTCCCTGCGCCAGCAGTGATGTATCCTGAAGGAGGGGGTGTGGGGGGAAGGCACAGCTGGAACACACCGATATCCCGGCTGGCACTTCCCCCCCAGCTCCCCGAGGCAGCAGGGTAAGGCAGAAGGCAGGTCAATACATTGTCAGAGATGATGATTAACATTTCCAGCCAGTGCTCCCTCAAACCACCTCTAAAACATGTCTTAATAAACTGCATTGCAAATAGCCTTGTATTTCTACCTCGCTGCATCTGCCAGGGTGAGATAATACAGCGACCTCAGGAAAAGTGACACACAGGGAATGAGCCACCGGGAGTAACACGACACGGTGAGACCTGGCTCAGCACACCGCCCCGGGGGGCTCGTGCCATGGCTCACCCAGGCTTTTCAGGGCTCTGCAGGAAACAAGGGGTGCAGAAAATACCAGCTCACGGGGGGTTTGGGGCTGAAAGGGTTCGAGGAGGGAAATGGCTCTGAATTGCTGTTGAGTGTGAAAATCACCGCACGATGGAAATATTTCAAAGCCAGGCACGTGATGGTTCTTTTGCAGAGGCAGGCACCGTGCTTTGAAAGGTCAGAGGGAGGTGAGAGCAAGCACAAGCATCATTTTCCTGGAAACACAGCTCTGAAGCTTTCCAAAACTACACGACGGCAACGGGTTCTGTGACAGTTTGCAGCGTTGCTGAAAAACTTGGCGGGATCAAGCACAGCACGGCTCAGCATCACCTTTCCAGGGATTCTGAACCTCACACCTTCCCGCACCGAGATGCTCAGCCCTTGAGGGAGACAGTCAGAGCTGCCAATCCAAACTGCAACTCAGCTCCTCAAAGCAGTGAACTGGAAACGAAGCTCACACACCTTCATGCCCTTCCCCTCCATATCAACCCATCTCGGTAACATCAGAAGGGAGAGAAAACAGCTTGGGTTGGACATGGGGGGAAAAAAGAAATTAAAAGATTCGGGTTTACCTGACAAGTCACCTTCAGCTGGGCAAGGATGTTTTACATCCCCACTCTGGACCTTCAAGTACTTCAACATTAAGTAAATGCCACTTACCTAGGAGGAAAAAGAAGAAAAAGTTAAAGTTCACAAAGTATTTTAACACAACGCATTTTAAAAGCGATGGAATTTGTAATTCACTTGTAGGCTGGAGGAAACACAAAGGGAAAAGCTCCAGTTTTTAATACACTTTGTTAAAGGTCAGCTTGAACGGCACACGGTCACAAGGCCATTCTGTGGGCTGTTTGTTTTCTTATTTACTTCTCACAGTCTCATTCAGCTGCTTTTTCCATCCCCCTTCCACCCCCATACCCAACCCTGCAGAACAGGAGGACTCAGTTCCAGAGGCAAGAGCTGCCTCTCCCCATCCCAAGACTTAAATCAACACAGAGAGTCACTTCCTGCTTTTTCTTACACTGTTTCTTTACCCCAACAGCAATTATCCCCATCCTTGTCCAAGGATGCTTTCCATCTCTGCAGCCCCAAACAGGCAGTGCCACCAAACATTGCCAACATCAGCCCTGACGCCACACTCCACGACAAAAAACTGCCCAGGATCCATCTTTCCCAAGCTCTAGGTGCAGCAGTTCATGCTCCCAGATGGGAGTGTCCCACCTGATCCCCAGCCCACCAGCCAAGCCCACAGACACGGGACAAACTCAGCTATTCACCCTTTGCTTTCAGAAAGACACGTTTGACCTTCTCTAGGACAAAGAAGTTCCATGCTTGACAACCCCAATCGAAAGATTTGCCTTGTGGATACGATAAATATTAAGGTACCCCTCGGAGATACATGAGAAGCTCTTCCTTTTTTCCCCCCAGGCATCTGGAAACATGGAAAACCAAGCGAGGAGGGGGCTGCACCCATCCAGCTGTTGCTCCATAGGCTGTTGCTGGAATTAGGGATGACGTGACGGGGCATGTCTTGCTAATGCACGGCTCTGTGTACTCTAAATTACTTAAAGGGTGCCTGGGGCTATGGACAGATGCTGCTAAAACATACAATTGAATAAATAAATGGAAGGTAACGGAGAGGGGAGGGATGTGTTGGGAGAGAGAGTGGCAGGGTTGTGTGCCAAGGTGTTAAAAAAACTCCCACTGAGCTGCCTAAGCCCCTTCTGAGACTCCACTGCTACGTGTTTCAGATGCTGAGAAGATTGAACTAATAAAAAAGAAATGAGAGAACTGTCACTGCAGATTACATGGTATTTATTCCAAAATCTGCTCATTATAGAAATTTGCAAGACAAATGGGTTTTTAGCAGGAAATGGCAGCTTTTCCTTAAGTGTATAACGAGGAACAGAACTGGTTGGGAGCTGAATCTCTCTCTCTTTTTGAGCTACTCCAGCTCCAAGTCTTACCAACCACACGAGAAATACTCATGAGGCTGGGGAAAAAAAAAAAAAAACAACCCAATTTTTTTTCTTTTTTTTAACATTCTCCACCAGCCTCTTCATAATCCTATAAGAAAGTACGATTAAGAAATATTTGAAGCAAGAAAAGCTCATTTGGCCTAGAGAGTTTCTAGGCGGCGAGAGCTCCTCGTGCTCCTCAACAGCATGCAATCGGTATTGCTAACTCTCCTTCCTTCCTCCCAGGGAAAGCCCTTCACCAAGAAGAGTATTTGTGGTCAGGCTTTAATCCCTCAGCCTTGATAAATGTTTAATTCCTGGGCCTGCCTTCGTATCTGAATATAGACTGGAGGTGGTTTGCATTCTGCCGTATCCGAGTGCTTCTAATGACATTTTGGCTTCTTTCCCAGTTAATTCCAAGTGCCTGAAACCCAAGCATCTCCCCTCTCTCCCTCCCCATCGTGGATGCACATGCGGATATTTGACTGATAATATACAAAGCCAGAATATGTGGTTTTAAAACAAGTCTCTGCAGCGGAGACTCAAGAAGGGAGAAGAAGAAGAAGAAGGGGGAAAATATGCCTTGAAATATTACAGAGTAGGAGCTGTCAAGTTGAAAAAGCTTCTACAAGGTTTTCAATGCCATAACTGTGTTATTTAGCCGGGGATGAGAATTTTCAGACGCATCAACAGGAAAAAAAGGGGTTTCAGGAGGGGAGAAAAAAAAAAAAATAGAGAGGCGGCCTGTCTTATTTGCAGCTCTCCTTTGTTGGAAAGCAATTACAGCCTTACTCAATTTATGACCCAGAATGCACCCTAATCTACTTGTAAATGCGTCTTATTCACCACACAGCACTTTCAGATACAGCCAGGGTAAATAAACGGGAGATTGTTCCTACCTACGTTGCGGCACAACTGTTAATTGTAACGCCCCATGAAACTTAATTATGCAAAGCAGAGTGGCGACACTGCAGCCATTAATGAGATGTTTGATTCAAGAATAATTTGTTGTTTGGAGCCTTGGACTTGTTTTGCCTGTCCCTTCCACTGTGCTGCACTAATTCTCAATTCGTGCTCATTTTAATAGTGTGGCAGCGGGGCACAAAATGGCTCAGCTGAGGCAGCGACGGGAGAGCTCCTGGTTGGAAGTCCGTTTTCAAAGTGTGCAGCAAGTCCCCACCAGATGGGTTTCCTTCACTTCAACGGTCCCAAGTCCAGGGGAAAGCCAATGATGGGACAATGTCGAGCCAGGTAAAATGCTGGGGGTGCTACTGAGCCATTTTAGACAAAGCAGTGTCTAAAAGGAGGAAGACTGAGCTTTGCTAGACCCCAAAACACTGGGATGCTCGACCCCAGCCAGGCTGGGATGGACATGGGTGTGGATCCTGTTCTCTGCACACACAAACATCCACAGATTTGCTTCCAGCTCCTCTGCAACGGCTGAATCTGAGCAACAGTCTGGGCTGAGCCATTGTGTTGCCTGCCTGGAAGCAGCATTATAGAAACCACAAACAGAAGTAGGGAAGAGGATGAAGAGACAAAGATGACTTGGTACAAGAACTTGTAGCACACCCACTGATAAGGTATGTGATAGATAGAGCTACAAGATGTTGCATAGAGACTTTCCCCGCTGCTCTAAGAGACTTTCTCCCTAAATGGGGAAAGGAGATTGGTAGTCAGACCAAAGTCTATTATTTAAGCCTCCAGTTATTGATAGAAACACACTATCTTTTTAAATTTACAAGCAAGCAAGCAATTCAATTTCACCCATTTACAACAGCACAAGATGTTTGCTCATATCTGCCGTGGAGATACCAGAGCCTTTCTCCTCTCGGTCCTCTCCCAGGCTCTGACTGTAGAAATCCCTCTGGTAACATCGTCTCTCAGCTTTCCCCTCTCCTTTTTCTTCCTCATGACACCCTCTCCTTCTAACTCAGGCTGCCCCACTTCTCCAGTTGGCTCCATTAGTACCTGTGATTAGTAGGCTTTGGAGCCAATGGCCACCACCAGCCCATGAATCAACAGCACTCCCTCCCTTGCGTGGCACCAGCAGAAGGAAGCAGAAAGGGTGCTTCATCTCTGATATATCTGCTGTTGATAGGAAAGAAATACTTGGTCTACTGCAACTGTCTATTTTTTCCTTATAAATGCGACTCTTAAAATAGCAAGTCACGAAGAGGGTTTTAGACACATCCGAGGCCCTTGGGAACAAGCCCATCATGACTGCACGACTGCAGTGCACGATATTGATGGCAACCAAGACAAAGAGGAGCTCACAAGCCGGCACAAGGAATCCTGCCGACGCCTCTAATAAGATCAGGACAGATGACAAGGCACTCAACTGTGCCCCAGCAAGGTCATCACTGAGCATTAGTAAAGGAACCTTATTATGAGCATATCACTCAGTGATAGTGCACTTCCCACCTTTGCTGGTAAGGGGGGATGAAAGCCACAGTCCCTCAAGACTGGCAGGGTTTGGGTTTTGCTGCTGCAGCCACCCAGGTGAAATATGGCCAGAGGAGTCCTGTTGCCCCGTGGAAAACCCCTGGGGCAAGCCTGTCTGCCTAAGAAATGCTAATCATGGAATCATTTAGGCTGGAAAAGACCTCTGAGATCATTGAGTCCAACTGTTACCCCAGCACTGCCAGGTCCACCACTAACCCATGTCCCAAAGTGCCATTTAAATGCCTCCCGGGATGGTGTGTCCACCACTGCCCCAAGCAGCCTGTTCCAATGCTTGACAGCCCTTTAGGTGAACACATCTTCCCTAATATCCAATATAAACCTCCTCTGGTGCAACGTAAGGCCATCCAATCTTGTCCTGTTGCTTGCCACTTGGGAGATTGACCCCTATCCGACTACAACCTCCTTCCAGGTAGTTGCCGAGAGTGAGGATGTTCCCCCTGAGGGTCCTTTTCTCCAGGCTGAGCCCCCCCCAGCTCTCTCAGTTGTTCCTCATCAGACTTGTGTCCCAGACCCTTTAAAGGCCGTGACCAGCTATGTGCATCAAACCAACTTCTAATACTCTCCTTCCCCTTGCCTTATCTGACCCCCTTACAGCCCAAACCATCTTTTTCTGTGAAGATACTCACACCAAAATAGCAGCCAGCCCTGCTCTCCTCTGCCACAGCATCCAACATCTGCTCTCTCCCTTTTCATCTTTCACAGAGGAGAAGGTTGAGGTTTGTCTCTGATCCTCCATCCATTTCCCTTTTTCCAATGTATTTTGGAGTCCAAGTCAGTGAGAACTGGCACCACCAGAAATCTGCCCCTGTGTCTGCTGAAACTCTGAGTGAATTTATGCCAACCCCACTGAACGGATTTCTGCTTCTAGAAAAATAAAAACCATGCCTGGAGAAGGGTGGGATTTTTTTTCAAAACACTTTGGGCTCTTTTTTCCCCTACTGTCTGATATTTCATTTTTAGTGTTACTTTGATTTTAGAGAAAAAAATCAAAACCAATCTGACCCCAATTGTCCAGCAGTGCTATAAAAAAAAAAACTATCTGATATTCACAGAGCTCTGGTCCTATTGCCCTAATTCTCACCTTCTCTTATTCTGTAATTTCCTTCTTCGTAACACAGTGACTGGAGCTGAGTACAGTGTCTCAGACGTGCACTCAGCGAGGGCTGAGATATTATTGTTGATTTATACGGGCTGGCTCTGCTTAGGGAGCAGTGATTTACTCTGCTGTGTTTTCACAACGCTGCCATCTCTTTGGAGACAGATATCACCCTCATCTTGCCCACATCCAAGCACCTGGTGCTAAGCACTCGGTCACAGATTGCCAAGACACTTCCCCATCTTTCCTCCTCTCTCCAGCTTTGTTTCTCCAAAGGTCATTACCACATTTTTTGCTCCCTTAGGCTTTAACAGCCCAATTAGGGGAGACAGCAACACTTCAGTAGGTGCTGGCCAGAGCACGGCCTTATCCCTGGAAACCAATTCTCCTTCAGACAAGTATGGACCTAGTTTTATACCTCACTTAGCTTCACAATGGAGCAGGTCAGGAATTATTCTTTCCAGCCTTATCTTGTATTGCTACTCTGCCTTTTGTTGGTCCCCTTCTCTTGACGCTGTGAAACAAGCAGACCTGGGATGCTGAGATTCCCAAAAATACTTATCTACCTCCTATGGGAGCAGGCAAGCCCCAGGCTCAGGCAAGCCCTGCACCCAAAATCCAGCTGAGTGACCATGCCAAGATGAAGCACTCTTCTCCCTGGGTTGTTTTTCCAAGGAGAACTGTGTCTGCAAAACACACCTCCGAGACAGAAAGAAGAATGGGAACAACGATACAGCAGAACCTGGCCATAAATACCTGCTAAAGGGACCTGTTATGGCTTTGCCTTCTGCAGTGGTTTTATACATACACAGATCAGTAAATCCTGTAACAGAGTGAGTTTTCTGTACAACACCTTTTGCCACTGTTTTGCAAGTGCAGATACCTTAGTGTAGTATCAGGCTCTTAAAAATGCTCAGGAAAAGCTGCTCGCTGGTGACATTACCCAGCACCCACACACCATAACACATCAGCACTTAGCAGACTAACATTTCTGCAGCAACCCTCCAAAAGAGGGGATTCAAGACGAGCTAGGGACCAAGGCTTCCATGGAACCAGTCTCCCACACCCCACTGGGATGCAGGAACCAGGATCGCCGCTTTGTTTCCCATCTGCCTTTTTCATCCTCCCTTTGCCTCCGCTTCCCCCACTGCAGGAAACCTTGAACACTGGCTCCCTAACAGAGATATTGAGAAGCTGAACAACTGAGCAGCGTTTTAAGAGCCTTTCAAGGAGCCGTGTTCTGTCGGTACAATGGCTCGTGCAGAACAATAACGTGTCCTCGCTCGCGGTGCCGGCCCCGGCGATGACTGTCCTCAGCACAACTGTCAACTCGACTCCCATTGAAGGATCTTTATTATTGGTGATGAGCTAAGAAGCAGGGTGAATGTAGCTTGATTTTGCAGCTCCAGCACTTAGGGAAAAGAATAAATGGTGTAAATCTGTAATCGGTGTTGAAACTACGGAGCGAGAATAAACGTGGGATCCCATCACGTGACGTGCAACAAAGGCAAATGCAGCATCCTGCATCTGGGGAGGAACGACCCCAGGCACTACTGCAGGCTGGAGAGCAGCTCTGCTGAGAAGAACCTGAAGATCCTGGTAGACAACAACCTGTCCCTGAGCCAGCAATGTGTCCTGGGGGCAAGAGGCCAACAGGATCCTGGGGTACATTAGAAATAGCATTACCAGCAAGTCAAGGGGGGTGATCCTGCCCCTCTGCTCAGCACATCTGGAGTGCTGTGTCCAGTTCTGGGGTCCTCAGGACCAGAGAGACATGGAGCTCCTGGAAGATGATTCTCCTATGAGGAGGATGAAGAGACTGGACCGTCGCTCTCATGAGGAAAGGCTGAAGGAGCTGGGGCTGTTCAGCCTTGAGAGGAGACACGGAGAAGGGACCCCCACCCATGTCTGTCACTGTCTGCAGGGAGGGGGTCAAAGGATGGACCAGGCTCTGCTCGGGGGGGCCCAGCTATAGCACAAAAGTAATGGGCAGAAACTTCTGCCCAGGAAGTTCCACCTGAACAGGAATAAAAACCTCTTTCCTGTGAGGTGACCGAGCACTGGAACAGATGCCCAGAGAGGGTGTGGAGTCTCCCTCACTGGAGATATCCCAGAACTGTTTGGACACCAGCCTGTGCCATGTGCCCTGGGACAACTCTGCCTGGACCAGATGACCCTCTGTGGTCCCTTCCAACCTGACCCCATTCTGTGATCTTGCTGTAAGTCCATGTTTTCCCTTGTGAGAGGAGCATAGGGTTGTCTCCTCTCCTCTCCCCTCCCACAGCCCTTACTCTACAATTCCTACCCTTTATATCCTCAAACAACTTCCTACATACTTTGTAAACTCCAATACACTCTCTTCAGCAGTTTTAGGCAGTTCCTCTCTGATGCTCATAAGTATAAAATCTTTCAGCGACGGTTGCAAAAGGCGAAATCAAATGACAAGTTGATTTAGTGCAGCTCTTACTAAGAGCTTGCAGAAATTAGAAGTAAATAGGAGGTCAAACAGCTCACAAGCAATTTGACATTAGCAATTGCAGCTTAGTTAGGCTCCTCTGGCAATAAAAAGCCACGGTGTCTTTCCCCTACCTGAGTGCTCGGCAGAAGTAGAAAGGTCATTACCAGCTAAAGATACTCCAAGAATAACACTTTAAAGCTTTATTATTTTTAACAAGACACGGGTATTTTAAATAGTGCCTGTGCAATAAAGTGGTGGCATGCTACAGTGACTAGAAATGGCTCAAAATAACAATAAAAAACCCAAGTGAAATTGGAAACACAAGACGTAACCATCCATGGTTCTTAAAGCTGTGTCAGTCAGTTAAGCAAAAACTATGCCTGGGCATAAATGAGCGTGAAATTCAATATAAACATCCTCAATGTGGCAGAGGAACAGATGAAATATATATACAAACTGCTAAAGTAAAACATACAATGAGCTTTGTATAAATAAACTATAAAGAAACAAGAAGATTAAAAAAAAAGCTGTCTTCATGATATATAGGATTGGTGGGAATGAACCCATTCTGCAATTGTCTGACTTCAGATACTTGGGGGGATGTTGATTATACTTTTAATTCTCTTTTATCAAAAACAGAGGTAATTAGGGACAAAATAATTCCAGTAAATGTCAACTGCCTAAGACTCAGGGAAACTCAAAAGAGGCAAAGTCATACACAAATGTTTTGAAGTGAATATAAATGAATTATGGGCTCCAAACAATTATTTTTTGAAGTATCCCTAATGTAAACTAACCAGATGTCCTGGGTGAAGAGGGTGAGAAATTGCCTTGACAGGCCACTAATTCCTTCGCTGCAGATCCCTTCTGTGAAGTGGGGATTATCAAAATAAATAAATAAACAAATGAAAGCAAACACAAGAGGCACAACATGGCTTAAAAAGCCAGCGGAGGCCAGTGCAGTTATTACAGACAAGTGCAGCCATAAAAACATTTCTGAAAGTTCCTGTTTGAACTTTGGAATCTATTTCAGACGGGAAAAGTATGTCCTGGGATTTTCAGATCCCCACTGCCACCCCACCGAGCTCCTCACCTAGAGCTGTGTGTCCCCAAAGCAGTGACAGCATCACTCAGCCCAGCCCAGTCCCCCGAGTTCCCCACACCTCTGTTTCCCATCTGCCTAATGGGAATAATAACACCGACCCATTTCCCGGAGATGGAGCGTTGCAGAAGCACTTAGATGCCATGGAAACGGGCGACATTCCACCCACCCACGCTCCCCCACACCCGCTCGTTATTCAGCAGAAATGCAGATGGACCAGAGGAAACCTCCTCTCACGCTGCATGAAGGATGGGCAACAGCACTTGGCAAACCTCAGCTCTGCTCCCAGCTCCATTTTAGGACCAGCAGCAGGATGTCAGCAGCTGCTGTTGGGGTTTTCTCCCCTGGAAACATCCCCTAGTCCGTCCCACCAGGATACATCGCTGAGCACCGCATGTGGGCTCTCCCCTAGGTATTCTTCTCTGCTGGGACCCAAAAGTCCTGCATGCAGGTACAAGGGAGCACCTCCCCAAGGTGCAAAGCACTCCCACACTGCACACAGATGCGAAAAACCCCCAAGAATGATTACCAAAATGGCTGTGAAATGAAGATGTTCCTCTCCTGGAAGCCGAGTTCAATCCCAGCCATCGGCTTCTACACTGCCCTCCTCTAGCACGGAGAGGGACTGACCTGTAATTCATCACACTTCCACTAAACTGCAAGAAATTCATCATCACACCAACCCAGCAACTTCCCAAACACATCCCAACTGGCCACAGGGCAGATAATTAGAGCCCATGGCCACCAGTGATTAAGGAAGGTCAGCAGCGAGCGGCAGTGCAGGATCCAGGAGTGCCCTGGGAAATTATAAGACAACGTGGGTCACAGCTCATCTCTAGATGATTGACTTAATCAAAGGTAGGACTGACAATAGATCAGAAATGTTACCTGGAGACCAGGCCACGCAGGCCAGCTTGGTAGGAGGCAAAATCAGAAGTGTCAGTAGCAGGTCTACAATAATTTCAGGCAATAATTTCACAGCAGAAATTCTCCCTGCCTTCCAACCCTCCACAACTCCAAAATCAAGGCTAAATTGAGGTGTTCAAATGCTTAAAGGCCTTCCACAAGGCAGGAGAAAACCAGTGAGGGACACCCTCAGCTAAGATGGAGGGAGAGGGCCACCATGAGCCAGAGGGAACCAGAGAAAGGCAGAAACAGCTCGTGGCTAGTGAAGGACACGGTTCCACACCACTTTTATCATCTTTCCCTGTTCAGCAGACAAGTTCCTTGGTCACTGCAGAGGACCAGGGCCGTGGAGAGCAATTCTGAGCAGTCTCTGCCAGCAACCTGTATTTGTTGCTCCCTTGAGCAGCTGCCTCAGACAGGCTTTGCTGTATTTTAGACCTGACATTACCCAGCAGGCAGTGAAAACTGGCTACTCATTAACTTCCCCAAGATGGGAGCAGCTCCTATAAAAGCGACTGAAACCATTCTGGCATTTGGGGGGGTGTCATTTACCTGTGATGTGTCCCCTCTTGCTGTTTGGCTTTTCCCTCTCCCTTCAGTTTTATTTTTACGTGGTGACATTTGGAAGAGAAAGCCACTGAAAGCGGCAATATTGGACGTTCAGTTGCTGGCTCCCTCGCTGTCACTTAGCAGAAAACATTCAGAAATTTAATATTTGATCTTCCTACTTCTCTTTGATCACCTTTTTGTGCCTCTATCACTCTAAGGACAAAGCTGCTTAATAAATAGGAGGAATGGGCTGAGGAGGGAGCTCCAAGCAGAATCCAAGGCAAAGGCATGAATCAGATGTACAAATTACTTGCTAGCCGAGATTTTGGCAGAGATGTTGAAAGATTTGTGTGCTTGGTGCCATTTCAGGCCTAACTTCCCAGAGAAGGACCCCGGCTGGTTAACAGGGAGTTAAATAAGGCTTACTAAAGGCAAATAGTTAACAGGTAATGGATTGCTGAATGTTCAGCCAATGAGTCACTGCTCAGCTCATGTCCTTAGCCACCAGCAGCAGCATCTACTGATGGATTTATCCCAATCTACCACTAATATCTGCAATATGCTTCTAACATCTGCTAACCACTTATTAACTCTATACAGACTCCTGAAGAGCTATCAATAAACCTAACTTTAATAAGAAGGGTGACCCCTTTGCCAGCATCAGGACAGAAATGTCATTCAATCAACTTTTCGAGCTGGGCTGTTTTCCTCTGCCAGAAACCTTCTGGGGAGCATCAGGCAGGACCAGAGCAGCACGTTCAAGGTCAGAGAGTCCTCAACCAGCCCTGTCCTTGGGACTGCAAAGCCCCTGCCCCAAACTTCAAAGCAGTAACATATATCAGGCTGCACGTTCCTCCTTTTAGCTCCTCCGTGGCCACTACACAGTTGATATTCACCTTTCAACCATAAAAAAAAGGAAGTTCATAATGAGATCAAGCGCAGTGACCTCATTTTACATGTACCAGCTTCATGTGTTAGAGCAGATATTTTACTTTTCACAGATGAGAGGTGAAAAGCGTGTATTTAGGGGAAGGCAGCACAGTGACAGCCATGGGGAAGGACAGCACAGAAGTCAGATTTCCTTTCCCTGAAGGAAGCCATCCTTCTCAACCTGCTCACCTGCACAGAGAGCACGCACGGGGAGGAGGAAACAGGACAGAACCCTGCTGCTGTCTCCCCACCCTGGTCCCTCCCTGGCACCCTGGGTGCCAGCACGTCTCCATCACACCATGCTAACATTCCAGGTGGCTCCTTGCACGCTTGCAGGACACTCCCCACTGCACAGACAGGGAAACTGAGGCAGGCCAGGTCACAGTGGCCAGGTTTCCACTGCCCTTAGTGGCTGTGCTGCTTCCCGCTCAGCTCTCAAGGTCAGACTGTGTGCATCAGCAGCCCTCGCACATCCTGCAGGGATGGAGGGGCTCACGAGCCAAGGCCCAACTCCTCCACCAACCCGAGTCCCACACAGTCTGCAAGCCAACGGATTTTGGTTCCAGCAGAAGTTTGAGTCCCAAACTAACACAACTGTGCCCCATCATGTCCAAAGCGGACCCTACGCCAGCTCACGGAGCGAACACCCCATTTGCCCATCGCTCCTCCTTCCAAAATAAACAGGTTTGTGGTCACGCCGCTGTTCCATCGGTCCAAGACGAGCTGCTCTCATGGAAAAACCCAACCTGCACCCCGGCCAGCGCCGCCACTCCGCGCTCCACACACCGGCTGCGGATCTGCCGCCGTTTCAAGCGCCACTTTTTCGCATCCCAACCCGTCCAGCACAAACTCTGCCAACCTCTACCACCTGTTCTGCTTTGGCCTTCGCCGCCGCAGCCCTCGGCAGTCAACAAACGCCCTGGCATGGCGCAGATCCTTCCAGAGAGCGGCGGGGTTTGCAGCCTGCGCAGCGGCACCATCGGGCACGGCTGGCTGGGATGCAAATGCATCCCACACCGCTGCGCCGGGTAATGGCCATTGCAGCACAAAATTAACGGTGCATCTGCTCCTCGCTGCAGACGCCGCCGAGAGTGGGCTGTAATTTCGTCTCCGATCCCCCAAATAATGTTTGTTGTCGTGCTGTAATCTTGGCAATCAATGTAACAGCTGAACAGATCGTTTCGGCTGAAATATTTGCTAAACACGCTAAGACCTTGAAACCACACCTCAGCATGTGAGTATTGTGTACGGAATTACACACTGAACTAAATAAGGACTGGGGGGGGGAAGAATGGGGAGAGCTGCCAGCCAATTAAAACACAAAAACAACAAGGGGGAAAGAAAACCCAAACAAACAACTTTGTGTGGTTTTTCCTCCAGCACCTTTCCCCAGCAACGTCTTACTTCCTGTAAACCAGGCGAAACAAAGCTTCAAGCACTCTTTGGAGCACGGGGGCCATCCAAGACCTGTCCGCTGAAATGTGTGTGCAAGGCTCTCAGAAGTGGAAATTAATGGTCACAGGAATCAATTGGCCAAACCAGCTGCACGCATATTAACCTCCTGGTGTCCCTCTCACCCAGTGCTGCCTTCACTCATCCAGCTATAAATAGGCTGAGCCACAAAATGATTTTATTTAGGGAATTTAGCACGAGCTGCTTTTTGATTTCTGTGTTTAACCTGCTTGAAATGCCAGGCTGGGAAATGAAAGCAGCAGATTAGTGAAGACAAAGCCGCAGGTGACCGGGTTACACACATGGCCACGCTACCAACCACCTGCATGCCCTTCTGCAAGTCATGGCACTCTGATAGTTCCCTTCTTCCCCTCCAAGAGTTGTGTTTATTTCAAACTAAACTTTCTGAAAGGACTCAGTCTGCCTCTGCATGGATACAACAGATAGGGTGCAGGACCCTGACTCTGGCCAGGGTCCCCAGGCATTAATGTCACATCTACCTGAAATAACACAAGGTCTTTGGGGACAAGACAGAAAAGCTGGTCCTTTTTTGGGCAAATTCTTGTGTTTCCAAGGCTTTGATTTCTTCTAGAACTGCAAAGCATTTGTATAAATTAGTGCAGACATCTGATATACATCAAATTTGACAGGCCCGGGGCAAGTTCAAACTTCTGATCACAACATCCATCACAAGCACTGAGCTATTTATCAACAATTGATTGAAACAAAGAGGGAGAACAAAACCTTTCACTTGAGTAATTGATACCTAAGCACTGACAAGAGCAGGTCCACTGCCTCCTCCTCAAGGAGGACCCCCCAAGAGTTCACTCCATTAAAGTACCACTAAATGGGGATCTTCAGGGCACCACAAAATGAGTAAAACCATCTCATGGACCTGCTCAAGCTCCCCCTTTTCTCCCCTAGCCATAATCCTGTAATCCTCTCATGTTAAAGCCTTGATCACCTCAGTAAAAGAAGTAGATGAAGAAGATGGAAAAGCAGAGATGTTACTGATGGCAGCAGGGTGTGGGACTCTGGATAAGAGGGCTCTGCCACAGCCTCCCAAGTGGGACTCCACACGCATCATACAGCCTCCTTGCTCTCATCCCCAGTGGGGATGGGATCTCCTTCGGGGGTGCTTTGGAGAAAGACTTGCATTTGCAAGTCTGGGGTGCCAAGATATGAGAGCAAAACAGGCAAAATCCTTTCACCAAGACCCAAGCAGCCTTTTAATCCTCCCAGCCCTGCAGATCCCAGCAGCTGAATCACAGCACTCTTGACTGGGATTCAAGAGAGTGAATCTGGGGTCACTGGGCACCTCCACAGCGACCTGTCAGGCTCAGTTCCTTGGCTGTGACATCCTGTCCATTTCTAAACATCTCATTCGGTGGGGTTTCAACCATCTGCACTGCACAGGGACTCGTCTCCTGCCTGGGCTGCAGATCTGGCTTGGAGAAAACCAGCAGCAGCCAATGAGCAAAGCCAAGGGGACAAGGGCCCAAAGCCAGGAGAGCCACACCAGCACAGCCACCCCCTCCACGGCAGAGCCATCCCAGAGACCACGAGAGGAGGTGAGGGAACCACTTTGCACGTCTTTATCACGCTCCGGAATCCGGCGGCAGGAGCCAACCTGGCTTGCCTGGATCCCTCACGGAGCCACCAGCCTGCCAACCTGCTGAGAAGCAAACTGCTGCCAGCCTTGGCAGCTCTCCCAAGGTGGAGAAGCAATGGGCTTTCCCTGGGGGCACCAGGCAGACAAAGGAAGCTCCGTGCTTCCTACAATACACGCGTGGCCCTTGCCAGGGGGACACGTGTCCCCAACAACTCCCCGTCGGGGCACACGACTCCAAGGGAGCCAAGGTACCCAACCCAGTCTCAGCAAGGCTCATGGAAGCCACGTGGGCCGACCACGGAAGGAAAAAAAAAACCCCAACAAACATTGTTTTCTTTCCTAAAAAGAAAATTAATTTAGTCATTTTCCACACATTCGCTAATTACTCATCAGCTTTTCTAATGAAGGTGCTGTGCCGGGCACTGGGAGACTGAGGGAGTTTCTGCTGAAAATCAAACGTTGAGTAAGCGCGTTTACCAAGGGATAGGCAGCTTCAAAGCTTTCCCTTCCACTTAGATTTTAAGCACTTCTACAAAAGAACATTGATTTTGGGTTAAATTGACTGATTTTATTCATAGCTGGTTCATATGGTGTATTCAAAAGACAAATTGTACGAGACTGCAAGCTACAGATCAGCTCTGATAATTCAGAGTCCTCTTTCCTCCCTTTTTTTTTCCCCCCCATTTTTTTTGTTCTAAATATTTTCCGTGCTTATAATTTGCTATTATTTGGCCCCTGCCTGGACAGAAAAGGCATTTTCACAGTATGGGAGCCTCTCTTTGAAGGGAAGGTATTATATTTTAATGCCAATTACAACAGAAATAGGAATCCGACATCCCTGCAACCCTTAAGAGCTCCTGCATCGCAAATGGCCTATTTGGGGAGGGGAAGTGTGTTTTGTTCATAGATATTATATTTATGCAGAGAGTTTATTGACTCCAATTTAGCTGAAATATATAATAAACATGCGTATCAAGCACTAAACACTTGAGACAAAGATCAGCTCTCATCCCTCAGGTGCACTGCTGTAGCTGTTAAGAGAAGTGCTATGTGAATACTCTTTAAAAATATCACATGCCAGGGATGTTTAAGGCTATTGCACATTAGGCACACACAGCAAGCCCAGGAGATGCTGCCAGGTGCCTTCAGACATGGAAAAGGGAGCATCAGCTTCTGCCACCCCAGTGCAGGTCACCACAAAGGTCCCAAAACATCATTCCAGGCTGATTTCAGCACACACAGCTGGCCAGCTGCAAACCAAAGCACGGATACAACATCTCATCCCAACCCTGGGCAGCCTGACTGCTGTCACTGGGTTTGCCCTTGGAAAGGGCAATGCTAAAAACCACCAGTGAGAGGAATTCAAGGGGGAATTGTTTGCAAAACGCATCTGAGGCATGAAGGTATCAGCTGCTAAATTAACAACTGCATCCTCACCCACAGAATCATTAAGGTTGGAAAAGGCCTCCAAGATCGAGTCCACCCTGTGCCCCATCCCCACCTTGTCCCCCAGCCCAGAGCACTGAGTGCCATGTCAGTCATTCCTTGGACAACTCCAGGGGTGGGGACTCCAAACCTCCCTGGGCAGCCCCTGCCAAGGCCTCACCACCCTTTCCATGAAGAAATTCCTCCTGATGTCCAGCCTGAACCTCCCCAGGCACAGCTTGAGGCTGTTTCCTCTTGTCCTGGAAGCAGCACCCCATCCCCACCCAGCTCCCCCCTCCTGTCAGGGAGTTGTAGAGAGCAAAAAAAACTCCCCCCTGAGCCTCCTTTTCTCCAGGCT
>JAWWLV010000075.1:2931775-3038461 GCA_035041135.1 Platyrinchus mystaceus
GCCCCCCCCCCCCCCCCCCCTTAAATACCCCCGGAGCAGCTCTCAAACCACACCCTCCTGCCTGCAAATAATCACTGATCACCTACAGCTCGTTAATTAGCACCACACCCAGGTGGGTAATCAGTGACAAGGTGGACAAATACCCCCTTGTGCTGTCAAAGACCAGAGTCTCTTCCCTCCCCTCACCAATTCGGACAGCAAGTTCCAGAAAACATCTCCCTGTACCTGACTAATGAATCACGTGTGTTCGTGCAAACCCTGAGCCCAAGGATGAAAGGAGGAGATGGAGATCTCCCCGGCTGATCCAGATTCTTCCACGGATCAGGATGCTCAGTTCTACCAGGCGAGATGCTCCTCCTGGGAGCAGGAGGACCAGCAGACCAGGAAAGCCCAGGAATTAGCAGAGATGCTTTCCTGCAGGCATCTCATCAGTATGAGGAATGCTACCTTGGGTGCAGGGCCAAACCAGCATGTGTTTTGAGCAGCCAGACAGAAATAGGGAAGAAAAAGATGCAAATATCTCAGCAATGTGCCCGGCAGTCTTTTGTGTGAGCACATTAGAATACAATAGAAATGTGACTAAAAAAGACTCAACAGAATAAATACTGCACTTATAATAGGCCTCAGGGAGAGAAAGAGATTTAATGGCAACATATTAAATGTAAATCAACACAAAAGGTAACTGGAAAGGGAAGAGATATACCAGCTTAGGGATTATAGCACAAAGCTGTAATATTTACTCACGAGATTAAGGCACTTATAGGAAATGAAATATTGTCCTTTGGTAATAATTCAATCCCTTGCCTTTATCCAGCAGGATTGGACATATTTGAGAGATGCAGACATAAATTCACACCTATTACTAGTGGAGAGATGGGGACCTGCATCTGTCACTGCTCTACAAGAACTCAGTGGTTTCCAGGGGAAACTCATCTCAGAGCAACCAAAGACTTCAGAGCTGCCTGCACATCCCTACTGACACCCAGCAGCACCAGAGCTGCTCTGACCAGGGATTTTGGATGCCTTGGACAAACCAGGAGATGACTTCTGATCATTTCGGGGGGAGGGGGGATCTTTCCTCCCCACAACTCTCATCCATCCAGCACATCCTGGGGACTTCTGATGTGCTGGTCCACCAGCTGCTCTCCTTGACAGTGGGGTTTGGAGGATGGTAAGAGTAAGACTCCCAGGTCCTTTTGGGGAAGGTGATCACCATCAGCTCAATCCTCAGTGCCTCAGTCTCCACATCTGCAGCCTGGGAGCGTTTCCCTGCTGTGTAAGAAGCTTTGGCTGAAGCATGCTTGAGGAATGCAATATATCATCACCACACAGAAGTGATCTCCCAGTTTACTGTAATTGTTTTCAGGCAAAAATAAATTCTAACCACTCAATCTGATTTCCAGGTGCCAGGCAGAGCTGGCAGGCAGTAAAAAAAGACAATCTCCTGATTTCCCAACCTCAAACCTTTCTCTAGACCGGCTACTTGTATGGACCCCGATCAGCAACGCATCTTTAGCACCTCACCATCTTTAATAGACTCTGCAACCCCCTGGTGAGGCTGGGAAGTGCTATGATCTCCTTTAAACAGGCAGGGAACAGCGGCTGGAAATAGTCCACCCACGGCATTGTCTCACTGCATTGGAGGCCTGCCCAAAAACCTTAAATGAAGCACTTAAATTGAGCACTGCCGGGCTCAACTGCTCCTCACCAGCCTGAGGAGAACTTTGTGCTGCCGAACCTGAGACATCCTGATGGCTGAAATGGACAGTTTAAGGTTAAAAACAAAACAAATTAAAAAAAAACAAACAACCAAACATAACAAACAAAATACAACGGGGGGGGGGGGGACGACGACGGACACGGACCAACCAACCAACAAAAACTAGAGGGGAAAAAAAAACTAGTGGAAAAACATAAAGAAAGAAGGGGGGAAACAATGCTTAAACAAGAAGTCTTCATCATCCTTTAAGCCAGACACAGGGAGGCACAGGAAAGCCAGACCTCCCTGCAGAGCTGTCTCCTAGATGTGCTCATGTCATGGAGAAACGTCCCTTTTCCTACATTATTTTTTTTAATAAGCAACTCCTGGTGGAGTATAAAGTGTATTGGCACTCCAGTGCTGCTGCTGCAGGCTCGGGGGAGGGAGCCCAGCCGGGGGAACGGAGCGTTAGGAGTGTGCACCAAAATGAGCCTCGTCTTAAAAGCTCCCAGGTTAATTCGGGCTGACGATCAACAGCCTCTTCAGCCGCCACGTCTGGGGCGTCCCCCCGAGTGCTCCTAAGCCAGAGCATCACACAGCCCTGAAGTGGTTAATTCCACTCAGAGAAGCTGATAGACACAGTCCCACTCTGCTCTTTATTTAATAATAATTATCCGGATAGTAAACGCGACCCTGCTGTTTTGCTCACTTGAATTTTTTTTTGTTTCCCCAGCGATGGCAGTGTCACTTCTCCCGAGGCAGCCTCCCCCACTTGGCAGAGTTAAATTGCATTCTGATTCTATTAAATGGTACTAAATGTCTTCAAAATCAAAGAGCAAATATAATTTAAGTGCCATTTGGGTCTTCCCACAGGTTCTCAGCTGTTCACTCTGCAGCCAACCTGTAGAAAGCTGCCTGGTGACAGGGGTATAGTTTAAAAGGAAGCATGCAGCCAGGGTATACAATACAATTCCCCTCCACAACACCTCCTTTATGGAAATTCACAATGCACCGTGGTTACAGCTTAAAAAACCAGACTGCTATAATCAGGAGAGAGGAAGGGAGAGGGAAGACGACAGTGCAGCCAGGGCAGGAGAGCTGGTGACAGCACTGTGCATCCCGGCACCGGGATGGGGTCCATGCCCACGGCAGGGAAAAGGAGGCTGAAGTAAAGTAGGAACCCTGCAAATCTCACCTGGATCCAGATCTCACCATGATGCCAAATTCAGTCCAAAGATGCTGCCCACACCAAAGCCCTGGGAGCCCACAGACCTAAGCACACCCCACTGCCCTCAAAACACCCCCCGACCCTGTTTGTGCAGCCAGTCTGGCAGGACTGAAGGGTGGAAAGGTTTCAGCAGGGATGGGATGTGTGGCAGCCCTTCCAGGGAGATCCCAGGGGGAGCAGCAGTTGGCAGGCAGGGAGGAAAGGGGGGAAAAGTGATTCCTCTAGCAAAGAAAGAACCTGTAAGCAGAAAGTTAAGATGGTAAAGAAACCTTAAGGTGTCGGTAATGTATTGCAATTTCAAGGCTGGTTTTTAAGGGCAGGGGCTCAATAGAAGCAAAAAGCACTTAATTAAGGTTTTCAGAAACACCAATTGACTTGAGGTGCTTTCACACTCCCAGCAACTACCAACCAAGCGTGTTTGAAGGCAAAGTTCAGCACAGAGAGAGGAAAACTCTTTAAAAGCACCCGAGGTTGGGTACCAAACTGGGAGTAATCTCACATTCTTGGCACAGGGCATCACTCTGCTGGCTCCAGCTGAGCCAGAGCTCACCTACAGACGAGCAAAGCTGCAGCCAGCACACCTCTGTGATGAGAGGAGGCAGCCTGCCAGCTGACAAACCTGCTCCTTAGCTCCTGCTGAGGAGAGAAACAGTCCTGGGTGCAGAGCTGGCACAGCACCGAGGGCAGAGCTGAGCCCAGACCATCCCATCTCCACCAGCCAGAGGGAAGGGAAGAAATACGACTGTGTACAGCCTTCCAGTCTAGTGGACAACAAAACAACAGCCCCTTCATGCTGGATTCTGGCAAGTGGTTTCTCTCTCCCCCTTCCCCTCTGCTGCCATGTTATGGATGGACCCAGCTGGCTCCATCAATGCCCATCCTATTCTATCACCACCTCACCCAACACCCAGGGCACAGCTGCAAATGTAAAGGTGATAAAAAAGTGGACACATAACACAGAGCATGATTTGAGCATCAACAAAAGCCACCACAAGGCAAAGCTCATCTGGAGTTGTCCAGACCAGGAGGACTTGCTCTTCTGCTTCCTCAGCACAAAGCCACAAATAGTTCAGGCCCTTGCTCTCCCCCTTGAGCTGGTGGAAGTGACTAATTGTATTTTTAGAGAGGAGAGAAGCAAATCATCACTCGAATCATCTGCACCAACTCCAATAATAGCTGATCTTCCTGCAACGATCTCACAGCTCTCAAGCTGCTGCCTAAGCCTCATTAGGCAGCAAATGCTGTGCAAAGGCTCTGTAAGGTCAGAGTCCAAGGTCATGCCCTGCCAGGCCATGGCTCCTTTCTCGAGCCACAGCAGCATGCTCTAAAATCACCAAACTGCCAGGAAATGGGGCCTGTCTGCAGCAAGAAGAGAAGCATCAGACAAACATCTCGGCAGCTCAGATGCCGTGGGGCACACACAGGAGCAGGCAGGTAACAGCTCTCCAAAAAGTACTCCTGGCTGCTGGAGAGGTAACTCTGATGTGAACCTCTGGAGGCTGGAAATGGAGCTTTTTGTGGTGGCTCTAAGGGCATGGCATCAGTTGCCAGCCTGTTCCCCAAGCAGCACCATCTGGGGGGTGCAGCCACGGGGGCTGCAGCATTGCCAGCACCTCGAGGACAGCAATTCCTGATCCTTGGTGGTCTTTCCAAGCTTTTATCCCCTCGCCTGGGGACACTCAGGCCCTGTTGGCCAGTTTGAGAGCCAGGCAGGGGTTTCGTAAGGAAATCAAAGGGTCAGCATGGATGTAGTCACTCCTGATTCCTGCAAAACAGCCCTAAGCCTCAGGAACAATGCTCTAGACTTGAGACACTGCTTCAAGCGACAGCACAGGAACAACCTCTGGATATTACACTGACTGGCACCCAAGGCCTTTGGCAGGTATCGTCATCCTCTCCCACGTCCCTGCAGTTCAGCCCAGCCACGGGAGAAAACACAGACATGTTTTTAAGCCTGCATCACTCCCTTGTAGCAAGAGCAGCCCAGGGTTTTTAAACATTCAACACTGCCTGGCCAGCCTGGCCTGCACTACAGAGCTGCTCAGATCAAAAGATCCTCAGCTCAGAAGATTAAAAGGCTCCAGGGATGGGTAAGAGGATGCAGAGCTCTTCACCCCGAGGTGGCTGGCCCCGTTTCTAGGTCAGGAACAAGCGAAAAAACCTGTCTCTGCCGCAGTGGAGGAAGCAGCCGGCTTGGCCTCAGCTCCTGGCTGTCAGCTGTCCCCTTCTGGGGGACAACCAGGAGCTGGGCTGGCACTGCTTCAGCACATAAACATCCTCAGGGACCTGAGACGGGCTGAGGGCTCCCTGTGTGCCCATGAGGAGGGGGTTTGTGAACAGGGGACATCTCAGAGGGGATGACTGACCCAAAGCCCACGCCCGGGGCAAACAGGGATGTCCTCCATGCAGGAGGACCGGTCTGTCGAGGGACGCTCCAACCCTCCCCGTGCAGCCCCCGGGGAAAAAAGCGCCGCACGCCGAATTCACGCCTTGGCTCCCTCCCCGACAGCTCGCAAGCCCGAAATCCTTGGCTGGGCTGGCAATCTGGCACTTTCTGCCGGTGCCGGCTGCACGTTCGGGGAGCGGCGTTAAAAATACCCGGCGTGAGCAGCCGCCCCGTCAGGCCTCCCACGGGCTCCGCCGGGCCCCCCTCCTGCCGCAATGCAGGCGGCTCCCCGTGCCACCCTCCCAGCTCGTTTGCAAGGAGAGGTGGGCAACAGATGGAAGGAGCTCTCCACCATCTCCTTGCTCCATTTTTAACCCCCCTGCACGCACGGCCGGGGAGACGCTGTTGAGGAAGAAGGTGGTGCTTTCAAGAAACCCACCCCCGAGCCGTGGTTGTGGAGCTCTGGGATATGTTTAACTCGCAGAACAGAGGGGAAGAGCAGCAGGACTGTGTTTGTAGGCTGGATCCAACAGCCTGGGCTCAATGAGAGAGAGGACTTTTAGGAATTTTGGGGAGGCTCTCATCATCTTGGGGATGAGTCATCTGTTGTCAGAAGGATGATATCATAGTTACTATATCCTGTACCAAATGTTTCTGTTGTACGGAGGTTAAGTCATCATCTCAATTCCCTGGAGAATGCCAAAGATGGGACAATTCCTTTAGGAGCTGATTAAAGTCACCTTCAAAGTTTAAGAGCCTGAAGAGAGCTCTAAGTCGGTCCCTTGGTTCAGATTTTGCTCAAATAGGAAGAAGATTCTCTCCTAAAACCCCACCAACCCTCACCTCAGCCAGTTCTTGCCTTCTAAAAGGTGCCCAGTCAAGCAAATCCCCCAGGTTTCCTCTATCACAAACAGAAAGATGCAAAGAGTGGGCAGTAACTCTTGGATCACCCGTGTCTCCCTAGGGACTATGGAGCACCTACCACAGCTGGACTTCTAGGGAGCTGAAAGCAGGAGCTATGAAGATAACCCTGAGCCCCCAGAGAGAGCATGTTTGTAAAGTGGTTCTCCAAAATGATGCGTTTATAACTTTGACACCTGCCTGAATTTGCAAGCAACAATTTCTGAGGCACGAAGGGGAAAACAGTTTGACTGGGCTAAAGCCTGCTGAGCTGCAGCAGATGGCTTGTGCAAGAGTGGGGAAGGAGGAGAGATCTCTATGCAGTTATGAAAGGTTGCCTCCTCTTCTTAGTCTGCTCCTTCCCCACCTCCTTCCCTACACTCCTCCTCTCCGAGACAGAGAACTATGCGGGAAATATGCTGGTGAAATCCCACACAAGGCGTTACTTGACTGACTTCTCCAAGTTACTTCACTCCCATCCAATTTATCCTAACTTTGCAAGCAAACTGTGGCCCACTGGGAGGAAACTTGGCCGTCTCCTCGGCGTTCACATCACGTTAAGACTTGCCCTGCTGCACCTCGGCAAGGGCTCACCAAGCTCTTCGCGGAGACCTCGCGTGGCTCGGCAGCGCAAGGTGAAACCAAGAGGCTCCCAAGCAGCGTGGATCGAACCCAGCAGAAATATTTGTACCAGGCTCTGCGAAGCGAGACCGCCAGGCTTCTCACGGCTTTAATTATGACTGGCAACCTTCCACGGTGTCAACAGAACTGGTGTTTCCGTGGCACCTTTCATCCCGCAGGCCCCTCAGGTCACAGCCCGGTGCAGACATGGTGGGAGTGGAGGACATCGGGATGTGGCCACCTGTGGAGCGTGATGCTCCAGCTTCCAAGGCAGTGAGCAAGGCTGGCCGGGCTCCATCCTGCTCCTGCATTGCAGGGATACCCGGTGGGGCTGGCTCTGCCATCACCACGCTGACACACACAGCACCAAGCCTGTTCTATCCAGCTCGAAGCAGAAGGTAATGGCTGGAACTGGAAAACGAGCAGCATATTCCCAGTCTGATCTCCTGACTTGGGTCCTTCAGTGCCTTGTTTCTCATGCCATTTATCTTCCCATTTAAATGTGTACAGCTTTCCAGTTTTTCTTTTTTTAAGTGCTCTTTCTCTCCTTTTAGAGAAACCTGCCCCTCCTTCGCTGGCTGGTTCTCCACGTGCTGATGGGAAGTGACATTGTGAGGAGGACAACAACCTTAGGAGGGTCCAATAATCTGCCTCCTTCCCCCTGCACTGAAGCTCTTCCCAGTCAAAAGAAGCTGCAAGATGGAACCAGGAAAAAACACAGGGAAGCCATCCCTTCAACACACCCCTCCCTGCCTTATCTCAAGGTCACCTGCAGCCATTCGACATATTTTCTCGGGCGGCTCCCTGGCAGCCACAAAGCCTCCTTTAAGCAACAGAGGAGCCCTTCCAGGAAGGAAACAATTTTCCTCGATGGTGGAGGAACGGAATTATCCATTTGGAAAAACGGCACCTCGTCAAGCTTGACACACACCACAAAGGCAGCCGTCCTCCAGGGCTGACGGAGGCACAGCAGGCGAGACGGGCGGAATCCCACAAAACATCATCTAGAGGTATAAAATATTCACCACAAATGGCGATGCCGCTCGGGACCCGGCGTTCAAAGGGCTGAGAAGAAAGCAGAGCCTCAGCAGTGACATTTGGCTCCCCAGCTCAACTTTCTTCCAAAGCCCCGAGGAGAGACGAGAGGCCGGACGCAACGCTCCGGCAGCGATGATCCACCCCCCATCCCGTGCTTTTAATCAGCATCTCCCCCAGTATTTCACCAGGAATATTAATATCTTTAACCCCGTTTTACTAGGCAGAAAGAGAAATGGAAGATGTTTTAGAGCACAGCTGCCTCTCAGGCACTGGAATCCAGATCTCCAGCCATTAGGCGACGCTTCCAAGAGATAAGCATAAAGCAGGAGATGAGGAGGCAGAAAACTTCCACAAAGCCCCAAAGGAAAGAAGCAAGGAAACATTCTCTTACAGGTTGCAAAGTTGCTGTGTATTTATGAGGTTGCTTTAATGGGGAGATCAGACCAGTGTTTGATATCAGGGATGGAGCCAAGTACCTGCACCCCCTGAGCTGAAGGTGACCAACCACCTGGTTATCCACCAGTTACCTTTCTAATCTGTATTTGACCTGCACTAGCACTGCAGGGGAGCTTCATCCATCACTCAGCAAATGAATTCCTCAGCTGCTTTCTTTTTTTCTTCACTTCTTTATTTCTCTCTTTGTCTCCTACCACACGCCCAGGTTTCCCGCAGAAGGTGAACACTTCCTATGGAAATTTCACTTCTGATGAGAACCCAAGTTTCTGTCAAAAAAAAAAGCCTGATTCCCCTAAAAAATTTTCTACCAACTCTAATAAGTAACAATAACACTTGGATCTGAACCGCCCCTGGCTTGGTTTTGTTGTTTGCAAACGCTGCTGGAGGCTTTGCCCACCTGTAGTTATTATTTCATTGCTTTGTTCCTGGCTGTCAAACTTCATCTCTTTTTTTTTTAACCTTAACACCATATGCTTCCTAATGAAAAACGTCTCCATATTCACACCTGAAATTAGAGTCTTGTGTCAGTGCTCTTTCACAGAGCCCTTATGGAATTTCACTCCAAGGCTCATGGAAAATGAAAAGGTGAGAGAGGAGCCTTAAAGAAGAGAGAGAAGACCCTTTTCTTCTCATCTCCCTGCCTGGCTGTGCAGCAGAAGACACCTTTCACCAGAGGTCTGGGCTTAGGCTTTATGGGAAATTCAGGTTTCAAAAAGGGAGGGGAAGAAAAGGGTTTGGGCATCACTCAGTGCGGCCATGAGGGCCATCTGGGCTCTTCCCCTCGGAGCGTGGGCTGGGAAGGTCAGCAAGGCTGCCTGCTCTGAGCCGAGGAACTCTTTAGCTGTAAAAAGGTGCCCAAGAGCCTCTTCATCTTGCCTCTTTTTGGAGGTGACCTTGCTGTTTGAGAAGATTCCTCTGTGATATTTGATTTACTGACTCCCCTGTGATATTTGGTTTACTGATTCCCCTTGTCTTTCTGAAGGGCTCAAAAGCAGATACCACCCCGCAGGCTTGGCAGGCAAACCCCAGGTTAAGCTCCTGCAATGGGGATGATGCCCCTGGAGGCAGGTTTCCCTGGGATACCACACACACAGCATCCCAAGAAGCCCTGAAAGCCCTCCCTGAGCAACACCCAGGTACAGAGAGGTCAACACCACAGCTCACCAGCTCAAGCCTGCTCTGCAGCACACCATGTCCTCAACACCACTGAGGATTCACGCCAAGGACAGGAAGTTTCAGAAGTTTCCAAGGAAACCTGACATGCTTTTGCAAGAGAACTTGAAAAAGCAGACAGCACACTGCTTGCAATCAGGGCTGAAAGAGCCTGCACGGCTGGAAAATGGATGTTTATTTTACTTCTTGTCTGCAGCTCCGGACAGCTGAGCGGGAGAGGCTGCGGATGCCGCTGCATCCCTGCTCGGCACGCGCAGCGGGGAAGGAGCCCGGCATGGCATCGGAAACGCGCTCCCCATCAAGCTGTGCCTGGCCATGAGTCACCTCCTCGGCCCCTGCTCCTGCCAGTGCTGCTTCAGAGCCCGGGCTGGGGGCTGTCAGCAAGGCTTTCTCTCTGCTCTCAGCAACCACTTAATGAGCCAGCACATGGCGTGGTTAATTACACCGTGCTTTGCATGTTTGTCATTCTTGAGTCCCGGGAAACTGAGCGGAGCTGGAAGGGGCTGGCCTGGCACCTGTGGGTACCCAGAGCTCCAGCAGTCCCTGATGGCACCCTGGGTGCACACAGCCCTCAGTGTGGCCCTAAAAATACTTTACAAAGGACAAGGGGGTCCAGGGTTCCCATTCTACACCAACAGCCAGGCCAGTTACAGCACCTACTCTTCCCTGCTGGGAATCATAGAATCATAAAATCAGCCGGGTTGGAACAGACCTCTGAGATCATCAAGTCTAACCCTTGATCCAACCCCGCCCTGGTCACCAGAACATGGCACTGATGCCGCATTCAGTCTGTTCTTAAACACCTCCAGGGATGGTGACTCCACCCCCTCCGTGGGCAGCCCATTCCAATGGCTGATCCCTCTCTCTGTAAAGAATTTCTTCCTAATATCCAACCTAAACCTCCCTTGGCAGAGCATAGGCCAAGCCCTCTTGTCCTACTGCTGGTTCCTGGGAGAAGAGACCAACCCCCATCTACAACCTCCTCTCAGGTAGCTGTAGAGAGTGATGAGGTCTCCCCTGAGCCTCCTCTTCTCCAGGCTCAACAACCCCAGCTCCCTCAGCCTTTCCTCATAGGACTTATGCTCCAGTCCCTTCACCAGCCTCAATGCTCTTCTCTGGACCTGCTCCAGCCCCTCCATGTCCTTCCTGAACTGAGGGGCCCAGAGCTGGACACGGCATTCCAGGTGTGGCCTCAGCAGCACCGAGTACAGGGGAAGAATCACTTCCCTGGTCCTGTTGGCCACACTGTTCCTGATCCAGGCCAGGATGCCATTGGCCTTCTTGGCCACCTGGGCACACTGCTGGCTCACGTTCAGAATATGCAATCCCAAGGCTTGACAGAAAACACCACGAGGATAATCAGGATTGCCTGCTCCCATTCCCCAAAGCCAGCAGGCAGCATTGAGAAAGAGATGCCGGGAAGGAATAAAAGCAGCTTGACAGCAGAGCTCCTGGATGTGAGACAGAAAACTGACTTGCTTCAGAGGAATTTCTGGAGGCATTTAAGTCCTGGGTGAGGTCCTGCAAGAAACGTTTGTGTTTTGACAAGGGGGCTGTGCACGGTGGGAAGCTATTGTGGTTTTCTCACGCTGATTTCAAAGCCTCAAGCAGAGGTCAGCGAGCGGCGCCTCGAGCGGTTCCCGCAGCCCCCGCAGGGCACGGGGACCCTTCACTTCCCACCACCACGTTTCCACCACCAGCCCACGAGGACTTCTGGCAAAAACTGCCACTGTGCTGTCAAGAGTAGTGAAAGAACAGGTTGAAAATGCGTTTTGTTTACGTGTGGGCAGCAAGACTAGGGAAAAGATTTATTTAAGACGTTAGGAGACGTTTCGAGCCCCTTCTCCCCTCCTCCATCTACTTAGAAGCAATCAGGCATTTTCCTTCCCAGCTTATCTCTCCCAGAAGTCAGACTGCTTTTTTGCCTCCCCCCTCAACACCTAAAAACTTAGGACCTGGGTGCAGAACCAAGCAAAAGTCCAGGGTACCCTCAGTTTTAGGTGCAGGCTCTCCAGCCCTGCTGAGGCAGCACCAGTCCAAGCTCTAAAGTCAAATAGGAAGAAAGGATGGAGTAAGAAAAATAAAAAAAAAATAAAAAAAAATTTAAAAATACTGAAAATTGGATCCATTTATTTTACTCCAGCCTTCCCCAATAGCTGCTAGTTATTTACCATTATCTCTCCTTGCAGTGCTGGTGTTGAGCTCAACTCCCCTCCACAGGCTGCTGACAGTCCATGATTACCAAGGAGCACAGAACTTGCTGCACAACCAGCCTGAGGAAGTCCCTCCATGCCAGAAAACACGAGCCTCCCTCGAGGGGGAAGCTGGGGAGGGGGACAAGAGAGCCATGCAACATGCTGAGATAACACTGAGCACACAGAGAGATGAATTCTCCTCCCAAGGCCCCAGCAAGGGTACCCCGAGCACCTGCTGCTCCCACCTTGCACCCACGGCTATAAATTTGGAGGTGCCATGCATAAATTTTCCCCCTCAGCAGGATTCTTGCCAAGGCAGAGCTGCTTGTCTGCCACACACCACAGGGATGACGACACAGTGTTCAGGTAAAGGGTATTGCTGCCTATGTCAGCCACCTCCCAGGCTTTATTTACCTGAGATAGAATTTGCCTGGCCTGGGCAGGAGGGGGTACACACAGCATCTTGTGTTTTACAAGAATATATTGCCCCTTGGGAAGAGCTTTAACCAGCTTGTACCATCAAGGGTGGATGAAGGAGCACAGGGAATGACCCGCTGCACTGCAATGCACAATTAATCCACAGTGTCCCAGTTAGCTTTCAACAGCAGGGCAAGGTGCCTCAATATTAACCCCAAGTTCCCAGAGACAGGCAGGATGTTTCCAAAGCCATTCCCAAGAAAACAGCCCTGCTGATGAGACATGAAGTGAGAGGCAGCTTGGATGGGTTCCCCTGCAGAAATGTGCCCGTCACTTCCACCCGTCTCTGCCAAAGGCAGGCGATGCTGCTCAGCACAAATAAATCAGCCTGGGAGTGACCTGTGCTCCCAGAGCTGCAACACAGGCACTGGGAAAGCAAGTCTGACCAGATGAGGTCAGGGGAGCAAAGCCAAGGGGCTGCTCTTCGGGTCTGCCTCAGCTTGGCCTTATTTTTCAAGCAATCCCTGGCCCCTGCCTCCAAATCAACGTGACGCTCCTAAAGCCAGGCTTTCCTCTTGACAAGTGGCCAGCTGGGGATGTCCTACACCTTAAACCACAAGCAAAACATACATAGTGCAGCCCTTCACTACTGCAACCCCCCTCCAGCCCCCTTTGCTGCATCCTGAGAGGGTGCACTGACTGCTCCAGCACCGACCCAGCAACCTCCCATCTGTCTGGGCAGGTCAATGCTCTGTCACCTTTCAACCCATCCCCACAAAACAGAGGGCTCCAGAGGGAGTTGAGGGTGTCTTCCTAGATTTATGGCCTCTTTATTTATTTGTATTGATTTTTAAAAATGCTTTTGAAAGGGAAAAAGAAAAGCACAATGACTCTGCTGATCCCTGGAGGCCTGGCAGTGATTAGAGCTTAATGCATCCACTATTGCTCCGTGCACCTGAGGACACCCAAGCACTGTGCTTCATCCAAACTGGGATGAAAACACCCTTGTCCAAGCAAAACCCAGCTTTCTGGAGGTGAGCAGCCAGCATGGGACTGTCCCCACTGCCATGGATGACAGGGTCTGGCAGCTGGTGGGTCCTGCATAAGCTCCCAACTTTCCTTGCAGCTCCTGAAAGTCCCTCAGAAACATCTCCCTGAAGTGTGAAGCTCACAGGTTATGGCAGCCCTGCTGTGGCTCAGAGTAAGTCGTTGCAATGATTAATTACCCTCCCTTCAAAAACTGGACACCACTTCTGTTGTAAATGAGTCCAGCATCACCTTCCAACACTGGATCCTGACACAATCTTTCCTGCTAGATTAAAAACCTGTCTATTTTCAGCAACTTCTCCCCCACAGAGAAATGCACAGACCACAACCAAATCACCTCTTAGCCCCCCCTTGATAAACTAACCAGGCAGAGATGTTTCCCTCACACTCCAAAGCGAGACTTACATGCCTTAATTTACCCACACATTTTGTTTTCAACTTCCTGTGTTGGCTTTTTTCCCATTCTCCTTTGAAAAATGCTCTCTGGAGCTGCACAGTCCTGCTATAAAGGTCCTGTTCTTATACATAATGCCACCTCCAAACACGTGTTCCCAGAGACACTTCCTGCCCAAAGGGGCTCATATTTACATTGAAAGAGTGACACAAGCTGAGAGAAAATAAGAATCATTATTCCTGTTGTCTAGATGAAGGAATCGAAGCACAGAGATGAAGAGATTTGCCCAAGGCCATGGGGAGTTTGAGGAGCTGCCTGTGCCTACCAATGCCAACAGTTATTTAGCAGAGTATCAATAGACAGCAATGAGGAACGTGGCTCAGCTCCTGGATTTGCTGCTCTGATGATACTCCAGGCACCTCTCTGACCTTCACTGCCCTGTCAACAGGATTTCACCACAGAGGTATACAAGCTCCTTGGGATAGGAGGCTGCTTGTGGGGTTTCCCATCACAGGGAAGAGAGGAAAGGCCCTGCTCGAGCATCCAGATGGAGGAAAAAGCCAGATTTCCCACCAATTCCAGAGCCAGCTGTACCAACAGCCCTGTGAGCTGGAAACACTCAGACCAAGGTCCAACAGCTACCTTAAGCCTCACCCCAAACGTGTTCTCTGCAAATCTTTGCCCGTGCCCTGTCTGACCAAAGGCAGGGGCACCTTTACATTACCCAAAGCCTTGGAAAAGCAGGTTGTGACTCTTCCTGTGCTCTTTAAAACAGGGACAGTCCTATTTCCCTCCCTGGCTTTGAAAAGCTCCATGACTTTGGATGGAAACTCCCTGACCCTCTGTCTCCAAGAGAAACACCGTGTTTTGTCTTGTCATCTTCCCGGTGATTCAGGGAAGCTGGGAAACTGATTTTTATTTTATTTTATTTTTATTCCCACCCAACATCTGGCTTCCCCCCAAAGCTTCCAGTGGCCAAACATGACGGAGTGGTGTGACAGCCAGCAGGGATGGCAGCCTGTTCCAGCTGGGTGCTGGATGAGCAGTACTAATTCCACTCCTGTCAGGATACTTCCGATAGATGCGGAGATTAATGCAGCCATCGTAAGCAGTTTTTTCCATGCTGCCAAGTACCCATGGCCAATATGGTTCTCCTCACTTCTTCTGACACAGTCCCACTTCATTCCCTTGAGCTGCTGATTAAACAGTCAGAGGAGGTGAAGAGAGATCCCAAGAAACAGCATCCCTTTGCTTACTCCTCTCTGGAAAGCTGGCACGAAGGGATCCCACTTGCTGAACGGTTAAAAAGAAAATGGCCCAGAACAACACATCCAAAGTGCACTTCAATTAACTTCAGATTGTTTTTTCTCTCCCCCTCTTGCCTTTTTTTATTCCTTTTCTTCTCTGTCTCCGTGCATCAAGAACCAAATTGAGATGCAGGTGAATTCATTTTCATAAACTATCAGTTTCCATCAAATCTACCTAATCCATCTCTCTCTCCAAAATCCCTTAAGCAGAAGATCTCGCTCCCACTCTGCCTTCCACAGCTGTGTAAGCCTCGCAGAGCCGGCAGAAATACCAAGCGTGGGTGGCACTACAAGTTCCCAGCTCTCTCTAGATGTGAATATCACTGAGCTTACACGTCCCTGCCGTTCCATGGAAAACATATGGCTTTAATGTAGCACCAGTCACTTCCCATCAAGATCAAAGTTTAAATATATCCGTGGATTAGGGCGGGAACAGCAGGTGCTGCTCCTGGGTCTCAGCTGAGGGGTTGACCTGGGATGGAGAGGAGATGCTCCAGAGCTGGAGCACAGCTGCAGGGACAGACTAGGGATGGACACAGGAACTGGTGTTTGGGAAAGGGGTTGAGCCAGCTGCTGCTCCAGGAGCACACACCCCTCAGTGCCCATCCCTCCACAGACATGGCGCAGTACCCCAAGAATTCCTACATCCAACTGGAGCATCCAGAGCAGCACACCAAGCTGATGCAGGCAACATCTCACAGCTCTGAAACAGCTGAAAACTCACAATCCACACCGTGAGAAGGGCAGGAAGTCAACCAGCCCTGCCCTGAATTCCACACTGGCTTTCCCACAAGCTCCAGTTTGCACCAGTCCAACCTCTACAACCAAGGGACTCGGCCTGCCAGGCAAGGTGGTGGCAGTGAGCAGGACTGGGGCTGGAGAGGTAGGGGAGGAGGCAGGAGGAGACATTGCAGTTACTTCAGCATCACCCAAACATGTTTATCAGGAGCACACACAAAGGTATTGGCTGCAGATTGAATGCAGTTCATGGCAAGTGTTTCCCAAAGCTGCTGGGAGCTGGAGGGCTCATCAGAGAATCTTAATTGGTTTTCCCTTAAAAAACTCCAAATGCATAAATTAAAGGAAAATAATAAACTCCTGCCTGGTATTCATTATTAATAATATTAGCACAGCAAGACAACAATGCAAAGCAACTTTCTGCAAATCCTCTCCCCCAGGATGGAGCAGCCAGGGGCTCTGGCACGCTGGGGCTGGGAGGGGAACCCAACTGCAAGGATGACATCCAAGGGAATAAGATTGGGGCTGTTACAATCTCCATTTTCTTGGTGTTCATGTCTTGCTCCTGCCAGACAGGCCTCCTTCTGCTCATCTTTCATCTCCCCCTCTCCTTTTATTACCTCCTTTCCAGTGCAGGCACACACTTGGCAGCTCAGTTTCTCTGCACTTTGCAGCTGGCTCTGCCCTTTCATCCCGGCCTCGGGAGGCTCCAGCAAACCTCCAAGTCTCAGCCTGGCCAAGGCAAGGCAAAAATCAAAGCAAGGAGCTGCTGCTCAGGCTGGGGTTCTGATGCCCAAAAGCCTGGCACCTCCCAGGCCACCCCAAGGCCATCCCAGCCCCAGCAGGTGATGAACCACGGTGGGACCAACCAGAGGGAAAGTGGGCAATTGACTGACAGCCAAAACTACAACAGCAAGTCTGGTTTCCCTACTTAAGAGGAAGTTTTCCCTGCCCCCTGATATATTTGTTTGGGCTCAACAACCATAGAATCCCAAACTGCTCGGGGTTGGAAGTGACCTTATACACCATTTAGTTCCAACCCCCCTGCCATTGGGGGTTCCTTCCACTAAATCAGGTTGCTCCAAGCCCTGTCCAACCTTGCTTTTAAAGTAAGAGACTTTATCTTCATAAAGTCTGCAGTGAATTAAATCTCCTTTTCAAGCACTCAGTGATGCTATTTCCCAAGTTACGTGGCAAGAATCCAATGGGTGAACTGAGGATAAGAGCCAGCCCCCTGCATGTGCAGCCAGATTTAATAAAGAAAACACAAACCAAAACAGACCTTGCTCCTTTTGGTCTTGGTTTGTTTTTTTCCCTCTCCTCAAAACTAGATTATTTATATTTTAATTAAAGTGAGCACAATGTAGCTCCGTAAGTGAGTTTGGCCGTGGAGCGTCGTCTCAGCTTGGGCTGGAAGATAAACAAGCTCAAATACTCTCAGTGTGGCCCTTTTCCGGGAAACACAGGGATCATGCTCACAATTCATCTTAAACCCTTGCAAGATGATGCCCATTAGAGGGAAGAGAACGGGTGTTAATGAGATGAAGTGTGAGAATGGGGGGGAAATGAATAAAAGCAACAGCATGAATAGCACATGAGAGGCAAATGAAATAATTACTCTGCTCACCATTGTTACAACAACACAATAAATTTAATGTAATTTCTAAAGGCCAACCAGTTTTCTTTCTTACTTGCTGCTTCTTTTTTCTCGCCCTTTTTTTTTTAAGTTCCTTTTTACAGTTTCAGACTTATGCTTTAATTAGCATAACATTTAAATTAGCGAATGGAATCTTAATTAGCTGAGGAAATAGACTTTTGTTGGAGTGGTTGCTAAAACAAATAAATCCTCTTCCTCTTTCAAGAGCCATTTGCTTATGGCACATTTAATAGCCTAGTGTACCATAAACAATTTGAGACAAGGATAAGTAATTAAATTAGAAAACATGCCGACAGAAGTAGCCCAGCCTGGCCTTCTCAGAGCTACAAGAGGATAATGCAAACCTTCCTTCAGGAGGGAAAGTGTCCACGCTGGGATGTTCAGTTTTTGTTTGCACAGCTTCAGTTTCTCAGTGTTTTGGTTTGGATAGTGGAGGCTCAGGGGTGGTTGACCCCCTGACCTTGAAGGCAGGGCTCCCATGGGAACGCAAGGAAAGAGTTGCAGAAAGTTCACCCAAAAAGAGAAACTGGTATTTTCTCTTGTAAAAGGGCATTGCTGGAGAAAAAAAACCCAGGTGGTGAAAGTCTGGAAAGAGCAGGAGAGAAGCCACAAGACAAATTCCTACCAGAAACTCTTTCAGCTGCTGCATTTGAGGGAGAGCAGCTATGACAGGAGACCCAGGTCAGGGACCACCTTCTTTGTTTGACCTAACTTTGCTCCTAACCTGGTCCCTCTCTGCTGGGTAGGAAACATCTCCCCCAGCTGTAGCCACCCACCAGCTTCACTGCTGGAGAGGGACCAGCATCTGGACAAGGCACTCAGCTCACATATCCTGAAAACCTATTCCATGATGAGAAAAATGCTCTCAGCAGGAGGCTCTTCTCTCTCCCTGTGCCAAGAGGGTGTCAAGTCAGGTAGCTCAGGCTGCAGCACCCATGTTTTGCCTTTCACACACTCTAAAATGAATTTTTGCCATCCCTAAAAAGGCAGGATCCTGTTGTTAAGGATTTAGGTACAAGGCCTGTGGATGCAACAGGTAAGACAGAGAGCACCAGGGAAACACCCCCATGTGAACCTCTGCAGTGATTCTGGGCACCCTTTGGAGGACACACTTCAGGTTCTCACCTGCACAGCAGGTGTTTCATAAGATGGATAGTCCCAGGATGCAACAAAAATAATAGTCTTAAACCTCCTGCATTCCCAGCTTTTAAAGATAAGCAGAGATATTGTCAGTCAATAGAGATGGGAAACAGCAAGACCCAGGAGAGAACGTACTCGTACATCATCTTCAGCCTTGCAGAGGATTGGGAAAACCATCACATCCAAAGCATCCTACAGCTGATGAGCAAAATCCCTGGGTGGCCCTGGGTGGCCTCTCCCTGGCATCCCTTTTCTCCAACACAGCCCTGGCAGCTGGAGACGGAGCGATTCCAGCAGCAGGGCTGCTCTATCCCGCTCCGGCCAGGCAACTGCAGAGAGCAATAAAAGTTTAATGGCTCCCAGTGGGTCGATTCAGAAAGAATGAAAACGCTATAAATCCAGCACAGTGCTTATGTGGAGCTTAAAAACAAACTGCTCCAATCACACTTAGCGAAGCCGTCCAGTCTTCACAGAAGACAGCGATGAAAAGGAAAGATTTAACCTTAGCCATGCCTTGGGCACGGGAAAACAGAGTTTGGGCTCACTGGGAAGATTTTCTTGGCTTTGGTTGTATTTGGTGGGATGCAAACCTGTGTGTGTGCAACCCTGCCATGAGGGCTCACACTCTAAGGCATCACCAGGGCTCAAGGTACACAGGGAAAATCGCCAGGATCAGGCAAACCCCACCTCTTTGGTTGCCAGACAAATCAGCCATGCTGAGAAGCCCCTTTTAAAGGCTTTACTCCTCAAAGCTTCCCCATGTAAAACTATCTCACACCCACTGCCTCATTCCTCCTCTCGGTGCACTGTAACAGCCAACGATTTTCAATAACAGCTCTCCCAAGGAAAATGCTCTATTACAGGTCTAACTCATTCCCAGACACCACTCTCTCTCCATCTTATCTCCCTTTATTCCCCGCTTCACTACACAGCTGTGGACTCTGGTGCCAGCTTCTTGGGAGGATGGGGAAAGCAAAACTCCTTGTATAACCCCATCTCTCACAGCAGAAATGCCTTCAGAGCCAAGCATCTCCCAAGGAGGCAAAGGTGCTCCACAGCCCTATCCATCTTGTGTCCACCTGCTCCGTGGTGCTAATGAAGCAAGGGATGTGGATGGCTACAAATAACAATTACCCTCTGCTCTCCGGTGGGGAAAAAATTCCATCAGCAAACAGGAGCCAAACCCCAGCTTTTTCCACCCACGTTCTCCTTCTCCAGCAGCAGTGGCAGTGCCATCCTCTGGGATCACAAGTTATTTCTCACTCCTTAGCAAGCTGCTCTGCCCTCAGCAGAAAGAGCTGTGAGGTCTCAGGGAGGCTGAGAAGAGCAGCATTTCACAAGTACACCAACACCCATCCTCACCCGACCTCAGTGGCCTGGAAAACCCTGGCCCCAGGCAACAAAACACGTCCCAAGACAATCAAAAATCATCCAGGGAATTCAGACCCTTTCCCATCTGAAAATAGGTCATAACCCAACCTCCATTTTCCATTTCTTATGCATCCATCATCAGTAGAGTCAGAGAATCGTTTAGATTTTGGGAAAGACCTCTGAGATCATCGAGTCCAACCTTTGAGACCAGCCAAAACATCCCACACAGTCAAATCCCAGGAAATATTTGCTCTACCTGCAGTGGAGGGTTGATGGGATAAGTCAAGTGATCTTTGCTTCTAACCTCTGAGAGGGAATCTGAAAATTGAAGAGGGAGTTTTGACACTGCTGGGATAAGAACATCCAGACTAAGGAGAGGTTACCCTCTAGCATCTCCCATCCACAGCTTCTCTCTGGGGACCCACAGACCAGTAATTCTTCATTTTTAATAGCAAAAACCCTGTTTAATATTTTGACCCACCGCTTCTGAAGCCCAGAAAGCTCCTGAAATCCCCCACATACGGCTCCAACACTGCATCACATAAACATCCCTCTGCCAGAAGACAGAGGCACTGACTCTAATTACCGAAATTACATCTACATTGCAGCCACAGAAGCTGAGATGGCTTAAAACAAGCTGTGCCCTCATACCACTTTTGTTACACATATATATACACACACAAAAAAACCCAAACCAATGAAGCCAAACAACCCACCAGTAAAAAAGAAACTCTCTGCTGGTAAAATTCCATATGGCAGCCAAATTAGATATTGCAACTACTAACCTTTCCTGCTTAGGATATTCCCAGCCCTTCCCTGCTTTGTTGAGGGCAGAGGATGCTTGGGACACGAGTCAGGATGAGGAAACCACCTAAGATGTAGCATCAGTGCCAAACAACTGGAGCTGCAGGGATGAGGTATCTGATGGAGACCGAGGTAAAACCCCACCCAACGCCTTCACTCCTTTCACAGCACTGGTTATTTAGGTATTTTTTAATTACACTTCAGCCCCCTGGAACCCAGACACGCCCAAAATGGCCCAGCTTCATCCTCTAAGCCATTACTTCAGCAATATTTATAGTTTTCCAAGAACAAACAAACCCATCACGCCGGAGCCGGCGCGTTAATGGCGCAGCCTCGGGATAGATGACTTTGGGGAAATCACTGCAGCCAGCCCTGAATGGTGATGGATAGAGGAGGAAAGTGGGGAAAGGAAAGAAAAAACAGCAGTCTGCAGAAACAGGGGGACAATTTGCCGACTTGAGGAGAGTCACACCTCCTTGCTCCAGTGACAAATTTGCTCCATTAGGCCTATAAACCACACTTTGCCATCACCGCGCTGCCAAGTACGGCTCGCGCTCAGAAATGGGCCTCTCAAGGCAAATGCAAGCCCAAAACAAACACTTTCCTAAATGCCTCATAACTTTTTTGTTCCACCTGACTGCAGTCAAACCTGAACTCAGACCTTGATGTTTCTTCCACCCACTACAAACAGCCAGAAAAAAAACCCCCACAACTGATAAAACCTCTCAGCCGTGTTCCTGGGCTGCACCAGCACTCCTGGGCTTCCCTGCACTCAGTGCAGCCCTTTGATGCTCAGCACAGAGAATTTCCTTTCCTATACTGCAGTTATTTAATGAAAAGCAAAGCCTGGCATAGAAGTGATGGGAGTCAGGACTCCTCTCCAACCACCCATCTTCAGACTAGTGATTTCAGAGAATCATAGAATATCCTGAGTTGAAAGGGACCCACACGGATCATTGAGTCCAACCCCTGGCCCTGCACAGGACATGCCCAATAATGCCACCTTGTCCCTGAGAGCATTGTCCAAATGTTCCTTGGGCTCTGTCAGCCTTGGGGCTGTGCCCACTGCCCTGGGGAGCCTGTTCAGTGCCTGACCATCCTCTGGGGGAAGAACCTTTTCCTAATATCCAGCCTAAACCCTCCCTGGCACAGGTCCAGCTGTTCCCTGGGTCTTGGCACTGGTCACCAGGGAAAAGAGATCAGTGCCTGCCCCTCTGCTTCCCCTTGGGAGGAAGTCACAGCCTGCTGTGGGTCTCACCTCATGCCTGATTTCCCCCAGCCACGGCCCAGGGATGCTGACACTGCTGTGCCTTGCAGGTGAGCGGTGAGGATTAACACACCTTGAGATCCACTGATGAAAAAATGCTGCAGGTAAGGGAAAAATGTGATTCCCTTGGACACAAACTCTGCCATCCTATCTTAATCCTCAGCTGAAACAGGAGTGTTACCTTGGGATCTCACCCCATGTTATTAAAGCACTCCAGATGGTTTTGATGGGGAAGAGACATTCACTGTGATACCCCAGACACCAAGCTGACATCTCAGCGGCTGCAGGAACATCACAGAGAAAATCGGTTCCCCACCAGAGTGTTTGTGCAGCAAGAGGGAACTCGTGAACTGAAGCAGAAAATCCTCCACGACTGCTCCAGACTAATAATTGCCCAAACGCCGGGTGGTAGCAAAAAAACCAACCCACAAAGCGATGCCTGGCTTTGAAACCTGCCCTGCTCCTCGACCCCGAGACACCGGCTCTGCTGCCGCCCCGAGGAGGCGAGTGAACCGCGGGACACGGTGTCCAGCAGCAAATTAAATGCCAGCAGAGCCGCCTTGCTCAGCCCAGGCACCCTGCGGGCAGGCGAGATGAGCTCACTCCGTCTCTCCAGTGTTTGCCTCTCTCCAGTCCCTTCCCGCGCATCCATCCGCACTGCCTCTCCTCCCATCCCTACCACCCTTTCCTTCGCCTCCCTTCCTCCAGGCTTTCAAATCTCGCCCTTTCCAGGGGCTCTGCCTTCCTCTCCTCCCCTTGCAGCGGTGGCACAGAGGGACGGAGCGTCACAGGTGTGTGTGCATCGTGGTTATTTTGCTGCTCGTGCCACCACGATGCCTTCGCACTGGTCAGAGGCTGGGCAAAAAAAAAAAAAAAGGAAAAAGGAAAAAAGCTTCTAGGGAGGTGCAGCAGGACGGTCCCTGCCCCACACTGGGGCTGGATGTTGGGAACATCCCACGTCCTAATGCGCAGCTCGGTTCGATCCTCACCCTGCGCACAGCTGGGCAAAGAGATGTCACCGCGGTGGCCCCGGTGACATCGCATCACGAGGGAGCAGAGAGCCCAGCCGTGAGCCAGGGACACGGGGAAAGCTCCCAGCAGAGCCAGGGAGGGGAAAGCCAGGCGCTGGGCCGGGGGAGCGGGCGGTCACAGCAGCCTAACCTTCAGTCACCGCGAGGCAGCCGCGCTCGGCTGCGGGCAAAATAAAAGCGATCACTGCGGCCTTTTAAAGAGCAACATAATCTGGGGTCATTACCATACAGAGCGGCACAGAGAGAGCCTCGGCACAGCGGGAGACTTATGAGGAGTTTGGCTGCTCCGGAAAGCGCAGCCTGGTGCTTTCTGAACCGTGCTGGCAGAGCATCCCTCAGACTCACCCACGCGTGGTATTGCTGCCCGGTGCCCGTGTCCTCACCGGGCACACGCAGCCCCTGCGATCCGGGGAAGAGTTTTCCATAGGTGCAGCTAATGAGGCTGATCATCTGCTGATGTTACTTGGCAAAACGCTGCGGAGATTCTGCTAATTTACACCACCAGAGAGTCCTACCCCAGACGTTAATTATCCTTCTGGTTTTTGGGCACGCTTGCTGACTTTGGTTTCCCCTCCTCCGCGCGCTGGACGGTTTCCCCCTCCGCATCAGCGAGGCTGGAGCCGGTCCCTCCTGCCAGCTCCTGCCAGCACAGATGATGGCACAAACTGTGCAAAGGGAGAAGAAATAATAACTGGGACTGAACCACTCGGCAGAGCAGTGCCAGAGCCATATTCTGTCTCTCTCCTTCACGTGGGAGATGAACAAGGACCTTTTAGGAGGGTGTGGGACAGGTAGATGCTCTGCTGGCCAAGAAACCCTGGCTAGAGGGCTGCAGGTGGAAGGAGGAGGACACAAGGACATGACTTGAAAAGGCACCTGGGCATTAGAAGGCACTATTTTGGTTAAACAAAGCTCATCTCCAGCCAAGAGCTCCTGTTTGAGCAAAGCTCTCCCAAGGCACCCACCCTGCTGTGAAACCTTCTCAACCCCCCTGGTTTCTGCCCTACCTACCAAAGGCCATCAGAAATAGCACTAACTTGTGATGCTTTCACAGCCACAATGATGCAAGTACCTACACTTCTGGAAAAATACTGTCCTTGTTCCCATGAGACATTTCCACCTCTGAAGGTGTGGGGCTTGGGGGCCTCCACATTTGAACATACAGCTCTAAACACTCATTTCCCTGGGGAGAGGGACCATCCCACTGCCTGGCAGTCAGGTATCCAGGACCAAACCCTCATTTTTGGGGTCCTGTCCCTTCCACTGCTGCTGAAATGAAGACTAATGATGAGGACCCCACCCCTTCACCGAATACAAGAGCATCTTCTCCTTGAAGGGCAATGATATGAAGATACAGACAAGGGAGGACAACAGCATTTAAAACTCTGCTCTCTCTGCAAGTCAAGCCCACGTCTGACCCAGCAGTGAGAAAACAGCTCAACTGATGATAAGGAAAACAGCAGATCAGGCAAATTCAGTCAGACTGGATTATGGGAGACTCCAGGTTCTCCATAGAAGAAGTAGAGTCAGGAGTCTGCGGTGAGCTGTTCCAACGAGAGGCAATAATTGAATTTGTTTTCATTTAATTTGAAGGACCTTTAATTAAAAGCCAAGCCTGTGTGTGCGGAGAGATAAAGCCGAGCACGTGGAGACCGGGGGTAATTTGGGTGCTGAATGCAATAATTAATTGTAAACATGGAGGTCAGGAGCCAGGCTCTATCTCCCTGCAATCAGCACACGGCGCTGGCCAGGAGAGCGGAATGGGCTCGCGAGCGCCGGAAACGCTTAAGTGATTTTTGAAGCCTTAATAGCAATTATAGAGCAGCGTGGAGGTTAATTTGCAGAGTTCATTAATCAGAGGCATAAACACGTCAGCGATCGCCACGGAGAGGGGAGCGGAGGAGGCTGCCTTGGAGATGGAGAAGGCCGACCTCGGCACCGCAGCTCTCCGGGGACCAGGGACGGTGTTTGCATCCTCGGCTCGGGGTGAACCCTGGCTTTTCATGCCCAACCATGAGCTGTAAAACCCTCAGCCACTCACCGTGGGGTTCCTGCTAACCAGAGCTAAATATTCCCCAGCTCCACGAGGTGTTAACTGGATAACAAGACCACGTCGCTCTCCAGCTGGTAACTCGGGTCCTCCCGATCCTGCTATTCCACTGCAATCTCAGCTTCTCATGAGCTATTATTTTATTATTATTATTATTGAAAAGCTGCTCAGCTTCTCATTAAACTTGGACATCAGTTTTGAAGTGACAACTATCACCCTCAAATTAAGAATTCACTCCACTGCCAACACAGGAGTCCTAATGCCCAACCCTCCCAAGAGCATTCCCCCCCCAAAGCTTGGAAGAGATGGAGCTTTAACGCAGCACATTCAATAACATATGTCAGGACACAGAGTGTCTATTATGGAAAAACACTTAGAAATAAAGAAAAATGCTTGAATCCTAATAGGCATTAATAAAGTTTACAGATGTGTGGCTTCCTGGACATGCACTGTTAGACAGAGTGGTGCATCGTGGAGGAAATAGGGAATGAGGTAAGGATGGCCTCAACCTGCAGTAGGACAGAGAGGGGCCAGGAGCAAACGGTATTGCTGCTGCCTCACTCAGCTCAGACAAAATGGAGTGTTCCAGTGGGAGGAGAAGCACTGCAAGGAGCCAAGGGGGCTGGAATCCTCCCGTGCCGAGCAGCAGGAGGGCTTTGGCAGAAGCCTGTGATAAAAGCAGAGCGCTTGCAAGCCAGGGCTGGAGACCTCCAACAGCTCCCTGTGTTCCTTGGACTCTCCTGACTCCCCTCTCAGCCTAAGGAGAGGTGACAGAATGGGGTAAGGCTTTAGGGAGGTGCTCCACGCTCCCAGGGGAGGGTTCTGGAGGAGCTGGGTGGCCCCTTCGCAGGCTGGTGGCTCCTCCCGTCCCTGCTGCTGTGGGACCAGCGGGAAGAGGACGCACACACATGGAAAGGTGTTTAAGGAAGCACAGCACCAGGAGTTTTTTCTCAGGCTGGTAATTGTTCCCTGGAGAAAAGCTGTACATTGCACCAATTTATTTGCCCTCCCTCCCTCCTTCCTTCCTTCCTTCCTTCCTTCCTCACAGATTATTTCAGGAGCTGATTTCTGATGCTTTTTTGGATGCACTTGCATGGAAGACCTGTGCTTCCAAGGAAATGGGCAAAAAGATTCCAGACCCAGCACAGACAGGCCTTGTTTTGCTGATCTTTTTGTCCTAGTACAATTAACAGTAGCCAATTAGTTCAGCCATTGCCTTGGCTCCTCTGCCTCTTCAGGCACTTTTATCCCTGGGACCTCCATATGGAAAATGAGTTTTAAACACCTCAACAGACTTCAGGGATTTGTTTTTACAGGAGCAGCTGTGTTCTTCAAAATATTGAAGAGTATCTATGACATCAAGCAGAGTGCCAAGCTCAGCACCTGGAACAGAATAATCCCACGCACTGGGATCCCAGGCTGGGAAGGGATGAGCTGAGCAGAGGAGCTGCTGAGAAGGACCTGGGCGTTGCAGTATGGGTTGAAAAAGATGAGCCACTGCTATGAAAAAGGCAAAGAAGCAGCCTCCAACAGCAGGAGATCCAAGGAAGCTGCCACTGCCCCCTAACTGGCACCAGGGAGCAATGAATGACCAGCACACACGTGTCCCTGGGACCGTGTTCATCTCCTGTGACCTGCACACTCCAAACAGGAGTCCATGGTGCTACTGATGGGCACCTCAATCATCTCCTCCATGCCCACCTCCTCCTCTCCCCTGCTCCCACTAACTCCAAGTCTGGGGACTCAACCAGGACCGCTGTTAACTTTTCTGCCTGCTAGAACTGTGTTTAATTAAACATTTTAATTAAAATCTACAAGAGTGATTGCCCCTGTCACCCTCTGAAGGGAAGGCTAATCATGTCCCTTTTATCCAGTCCAGTGAGTAGCCCAAGGACACTGGGCAGCAGTTTTGGGTGGCAGCAGGAGGAAGTGTCTGTAAGGAACCATCTCCTTACCTGCACTAGAGCAGTAAAACCCAGAACAGAGACAGAGCCTGGCATGGACACAAAACCTGGACACTTGGAGGCTTGGGTGTGGAGACAAGAGGATGCAAACCACCCAGAAAGGTGGCATCACCCATTCCTTCAAAGGATTTAGACATCAGACCTTTGAGAAGACCTTCAATAAACTGTTTTCACACCACCACCAACCCCAGCCAGCACTTGGGCTGGTGGTACACACCAAACCCACCTTGCACCAGCTCCATCCACCCTCCCTGTTCCTCTACACCCTTTCCCTGCTGCCTTCTCCCACTCCCTGGCCAAGTGCTGGAGGGGCTGTGGCAGCACAGAGGATCCTCTGAATGCTCCCCCTGATTGCAAGTGAAGTGTTTGAGCAGAGTTTCAAAAGTTTTCTCCCTCGGTGCCCGTCAAGAACAAACAAAGTATTTGTTGTTGGTGGAGTAAAAAATTCATCAAAATAAAATAAAATAAAATCAGGAGCAGCAACGCACACATCTACATTTGAGTAAGTGGGGAGAGAACACACTTGGAAACTTTTTGATCAGAGCAGAGAGTCTCAAATCCTGACAGAGAAAATGTATTCATAATTTATTAAAAAAATAATTTATAATTTATTTTAAAATTCATCAGACTCCTCTTTTTTTTTTATTCCCCTCTCTTTTTTAGCCTCCCTTCTGACAAACAAGATTTCCTGTAATTCCCAAGAAGGGCAACCAATGGAACAATATTGCTGAAGGCTTGTCTCTGCTTTCAGAGGTTGGGAACATGAAAAGATGCAACATCAGTGCCAGAGACACCCCCCACCAGCATCCCTGCTGTCCTAAACCCTCCCAGGGATGCTTTTGCATCTCAGAGGCCCTCTCTGCACCAGCTTTACAGACCCAAAATAGGACCCTCCCAAACTCCTTGGCTGCCAGTGGGTACCATCCAGCTTCATCCAGCATTGAACCCTGGCTCTGACAGGTGAAGAAAAGCAGCCAGGGCAGAGTGTTGCAGCTCAGAACCCTCCTGCTGTACTCTTTATCCAGGAAGATTATGAGGTTTACTGCTGCTTCTCCATTATCCTAAATAAAGCAGCCTTTCAAAATTGGTTCAGACATATTAGATCATGTACTTTTTACACTTCCAGAGACAGTGGTTATAATATCTTTTTAACAACACTGGGCAGAATCTATTTTCTTCTTCCACTGAGCTGAAAAATACTGTTTTCTCAAGGAAGAAGAAAAAGGAGGAGAGAAAAAAAAGCTATTGATTTTGTTTAGGGTCAGAATAAAATATCATTGGAGTGGGTGTTGAAATCCTCAGCCACAAATTATTTCCAAAGTGACAGTTTGGGCTGTGAAGATTTTTCTTGTGAAATAAAACAAAACAAATGAAACATTGTGTTCTCCTTCTCTAGGTGCGCGTTTGAGGTTTCCACCGGCTCCAGCTGGTTCCTGCTGGATATATTTAGCCTTTCAATCTATTCTCTTCCCATTCCCATCCCTTCTGGATTGATGCCTGGCCAGCAGCAAATCCTGCTGCCCAGATGGAGTCAGGCTATGGCAGGGGGGCAAAGAGAAATGCTATGGGTGGGGTCTGGAGGGACAAGTCTCAAAGACACAAGGAGAGCAGAGGTTGTCCCTCCGATGCCCAAGGGATGCTGTTGGCTCTCCCTGTGCCCCTCTGCCATGCAGGAGAGAGGATGGTAACTGGCACACCATCATTCAGCATCCCTCTGGCCAGGACTGGCTCCTCTCACGCTGCTTTTGAAGGCGAAAAACACCCCCAGGAACCTCCAAACCCCAGAGCTCTCAGCCAGGTTTCACTTCTCCAAAGAGTCAGCAAATTAACCCCCATTTATATGCACAATCCACTTCCCTCTAATCTATCCATCTATCTCTGCTCTTCTGCTGGTACAAGAGATGAGTATTGGCTTTAAATACAATAATTTCTTTATAAATAAAGAACAGGCAACACTTTTGAAAGGGAAACCAGATGTCTACCTCCCGCTTCTGTGCTTTCTGCTCCTCGGCATTGTGTGCGGGAGATAGAGACACGCCACTGGAATGAAGAGATCTGCAGGTCCCTGCCTTCCTCTCTCAATTTTATTTTATTTATTTAGATTTATGCAAATGCAAAAAGAGGTCGCCTACCCAGATGCTCTCAATGCCCTTGATGTAACTTTAAAATGCATCATAAAAATGCCCTGTACAGTGCAGTGTAATTCAGTACCACACACCACAGGTAACAGAAAAGACAAAATCTTCCCCTTCTATAAACAGATACACTCCCAGTCCAGCAAGCACCTGCATCCACACGTTTCAACTTCCATGAGCTCTTTCCCTTCCCCATCACCTTTCTTCCAGGGCAGCCACAGCCTTTTTCCCCACACATCTGCTTTTCTGCTCAATGTCTGTCCCCCACCGGTCACTCAGTGCCCCACATCTGAGGTTTTGAGCAAATCCAGGAGCCACTCCTGCCACAACCTGCCATCCCGTGCAGCAGCCAAAGGGACCATCCAAACCCTGCCATTGGATCAGGACCCCTTGCTCTTCTCCACATTTCTGAGCGTGGTGGGCTTAGAAAACCCTTGGTAGTGGGCAGCAGTAAGAAAAGTGCTGCAAAAACATCAAAGAACTCATTCCAAAGTGTGACCTTGTGGCACTGCCAAACTGGTCTGATGATGCTACCCTGTTCCAAGCAGGTCAAGGTACCTCCAAGGATGTGGAAGCTGTTGTGGCACCAGGGGATGGTCTGGACCATGCTCCTGATTGGGACACTGCAACCACCAGCACAGCCACACTTGAGCCACCAGCCAGCCCAAAGTCCAACAGCATTTTTGGCAGGAAAAATCTGCCCGTGTTTCAGGCCACAATGAACATATTCTTATCTCCTAAACCTCACAGACCCAACCCTTCCCTCATGAGCAGCACTCCCCACTGCCGGCACCTGCCTCCACGATGCCACGGGATTTCTCCACAGCGACTCTTCACAGTTCACGGCCACCATCCCTTGGGAATGTGCGCAAAGAGCGAACTAATGAGACTATTAGGCTTAATTAAGCTAATGTGAAATTATTTACTTAATCTGGGAAGATCTTATGATGGCGAGAAATCCCCACGGACAAATGCGTACAACTGCCTCGCCTGGACGAGTGGAAACCTTGGAAGCAACCAGTTGCTGAGATGCTCGACTGCAGTGGAGTGGGGGCTCAGCTGAGCCCCTCCTGCAGCCAGCTTCGGACCACACCACCAGCTCGAGGCACCTGGCTCTTCCTACACATCGCCAGGAAAACCAGCCAGGAAGCCCCAGCCGTGTTTTTCGCCTTCATTTTCCAAATGCGCATCTATCCCCGGCCAGCAAACCCATCCAAGGCTGGCAGCTGGGAGGGAAAAGTTTTCAGAAGTGGTTGGCCCCTCTCTCCCATGGATGGAGAGCATCTCTCATCCTGCAGCTCCTGCATCCAGGCTGCACCTCATGGTGGAGCGGGAGTGCGGAGCAAAGGGGATTTTGTCTCACGCATTTCCCCAGCTATTTTTTTCCCCCCTTAATGTAGAAAAGCTTAACGCTCGCTTTGAATCCCTAATACGACCAAGTTCTTTTTGCCACTTATTTTGTTTTGTCATGCACTACATACAATTACACATCTCTAATCCGCAAATCCTCCCCCGACACCGGAGCACGTGCCAAGCCTTTCCTTTCTGCAGCCGCCGCATTAAAGGCCTTTGGAGACGAGCTGGCATCACAGAGCACTGGGATGTCCTGGCATCACCCACAGCTGTGATGCTCCAGACATGGAAGCCCCACATCCCCAAGGACCAGCACTCACAATGCCCCATCCTTGTCCTGGCTAGAGGGAGGATCTCCAGCCCCGGCATTGCAGCCAGGAGCCCTCACCGGGACTAAATCCAGGAGAAGGAGCCCCCTCCATCCTCGTTACAAGGAGCTCAGCTCAGCATCTCTGAGACAGAAATCACATTTTGTAAATCTCCCACAGTGAATCAACTCCCCAGTCAGATATGAGCTCAGCAAAAACTGGCAGGCAAATGATCTCATTAATAATCAGCACTATCAGGAGTTTCTGCTTCTCTCCGGCAGCCAAACAGGAGAGAATTTATCTGGGAAAGGGAGCACAGATACCTGGAACACGATGTAATTATTGCCCCAAGGTCAGACAGAGGCAGTGGCCGTGCTGGGAGCTGATGCCCTGCTCACAAATCACCTCCTCAGGCCACCTGCAAGGGGACAACAAAGCTTTGGTGGTGCCTGAGCTGGCTCAGACCCTGATTTCCCCATCCACAGGCAACTGCAGCCTTTCCACCAAATACATGGAAAGAGGAGCTAAAAGCTCCCCCAGCACATAAACCATCGTGTGTGGGCTGTCACCTGGGAGCATCAACCCTTCAACCAAGCCCTGGAGGGGACCAAGGTCCTCCTTGCAGGCGGCTGCCACCCCTGCTGTGACACCCAGAGCATTTCAGGCAGGGCTACCAATGACCAGGGAGGGCGCAAACAAGTGTGAGAGTTTCCCTCCAAGCCTCACTGCAGCCTCGCAGCCTCTCCCGACCCCGCTCAGGAAAATAAAAAGGGAATAAGAGAGACATCAATTTCCAGAGCTCAGAGCCAAAATCCGGCCTTCGCCTTTGGAAGTGTAATTTATTCAAGCTGCTTTATTATTGCAGAACCCGCTGTCGACGGGGGATTATGGAGAGGTCACAGCTGGAGCAATAACAATAATAATAAAAAATAGTTAAGTCGGGAGAGTGTCTTGTCTGAGTTCACTGTGCAACAGGGAGACACTTTTTTATTGGAGCCAAGGTGTTTGAGAGCGAAGGAGGAACATCCCACGTGCCACCAACTTAACGCCAAAGTGGCATCGAACAAACCTTTGGGGGAGCAACAGGGACGGGGGTTTCACACCCCCTCTGTTTGTGAACCCAATTAGGCATATGTTGAGGAAAGGGTGTATGTATATTAGATTTTAATTAAGCAGTGTTAATTATAATCTATGAGATGTGCTTACTGCTTATCTGATAATTATGAGAAAGCCAATTTGGCTGCTGGCTTGTGACTAATTAAGTGGAATTAGTAATGATAATTATAGATTTAATTTTTGTTTGCCTTTATTGGCAATGGGGGGAAAAGCAGCTTCCAGGGCTGGGTGGGGCAGGCATGGGAAAAGTCAGTGGAAAAGGCCACCACGCCAGGGATTTGGCCCACAAAATGAGGATTCACCTAGGACTCCCCAGCAGAAGTGGAGTTTTGGTGGGAAAAAAACCACAACAATTTGGGGTTAAAAAAAGAAATTTTTGTGGAAGACTCTGCTGTGAACAAAGTTCTGCCAAAAGGCAGCAGCTTCACGGACAGATGAAGGCAGCAGCTTCACGGACAGATTGATTTGGGTTTTGACAGCCCATTGCACTGGGGTCTTAAAAATATTCGAAATTTTGGGCAGTTCAGGGGGTTTGGCTTTTCCAACCCACAGAGGGAAATTCCCTGTGGATCTCTTCCCTTCCTCCCACACCCACCACAGCCCTGACTCCCATTCACAAGAAAAAGAGGATTTTTGAGCACTAGTTTTTTTTTTTAATCCCAGTGTAACTGATAGGCTATAAAATAAACATCAAATCCTGCAAAAAAAATGCCCAATCCCTGGGAATGGGACTTGCATATTTTAACCATGCTCACAGGTTCCTCTGTCTGGCTGCAAGTCTCCTTGAAATACAAATCTTTCCCCCCTCTGGTCCAAGCATGCACCATGTTTACAGGCTGCCAACCTGGCCCAAAGCATTAAAGCAAAGCTTTTGTATGAGGAAAAGCATAAAAAAAACAAAACAAGGAAAAGGTAAATAAATAATAGTTAAAAAAAATATATATATATTGCAGCTGGATTTTTAAAAGGCCCAGCTAAACTCACAGCTGCACGGCAGCACGTGGAGCTGTGCAAGCTCAGCTAATGATAATTAAATCTCCTGCTGCAGGGGTGAACAGCAATTTCGCGCTAGGTCTGCTGCCCGGGATGAGAGCTCTCCCGGGAAAAGCCACGGCAGCAGGGAGAGGCCAGAGGGTCGGACCGCGGAGACGCTCCGCTCCCTTCCCAGGCAACGCCCGGGAGTGCCGGCCGGAGCCGGCGATGCTCTGCCCGACTGCCTCCCGAAAACAGCATCTCCAGCGCCGAGCTAAATCCTACATGGCGATCCCAGGGATAAATTCCAGGCGGAGGGGCGGGAAGGCAATGCCAGCTGAACGCTTGCAGGCAGCAGCCCCGGGGCAGCCCGGCTCATCTGCAAGACCCCGCTGCAGAGGGGGGTCCCCGCTGCGGCACCCCCAGGTCCTCGGGTGAGGACGGCTCAGCGCCGGGCTGAGCTCCAGGGAAAGCACCTGACCTGACTGCCAAGTGGCTCCTTGCATCCAAAGGCAGGGCGTTCCTGGGAAGCAGCCTTGGGAAGAGGCTGTGGGACCAAAGAGCTGCTCTTAGAATGCCGGACGAGTCCCCGGTGTTGATCAAAATAGACTCTTTGCCCAGCTACTGCCCGGCTAAATCTGGGTCCCAGACTCCTGGATACACAGAGGCAGCACAAGGCCATTAGCCAGATCTCCCATCAGAAATGCTTCACCGTGGCAGGCAGGGACACAGCCCTGCCAGGAGCCCGTTCTCACAGTCCCGAGGAAGAGGATGGTACGGAGGTGACGCTCCGTTCTGCCAGGCTGCTGGAGGAAGCAGAGGTGAGACAAACCCCAAGTCCTGGCCACTTGTGAGCATTAAGGATTGTTTGCCAGACAGGCTATTGCTCTGGCCTCTGTGGTGGCTGGTTAGTAGGAGCAGCACAAGAGATTAAATGACAGCAAACTCACAATTTCTGGGGGTTTTGTCCATTTTTTCACTTCAGCAGCGACTCAAAAATAGGCCCGTTTATACAGGTTAAAATTCCCCAGGGGTCACAGACTACCCAGTCCCCCAAAAATTGCCAGCATTGGCCTCAAGTGACCAAAACACACACATGGATGGACAAAACTGGACTTCATTCCTAATGATGCTTATTTGTGCAGCCATGGACACCCCCACAAACTCCCTCCAGCGTTTTCACCTGGGATCCAGCAGCACACCAGGATCCATTATAACAGAGCATCACTCTTAAGTGCATTTGCTGAATCATTCACTCCAGCTCCTGTACTTAATTTCTCCATGATACATTAAATACCTTCCCTTGCTGTCCTAAAGAGCTGTGGGGTGCATTGGGGGGAGTGTAAATGGTTTTGGCTCTGACTAGATGCTCAGCTCTGCAAAGAAGTTGTTTGTTTGGAATTCCCTGTTGAGCACCAAGGTAAGAGAGGTCAGTGCTCAGCCCTAGAGGGATAAATAATAGTTTAGAGATGACCACAGGATCTCTTGTTGAACACTTCCACCCTTGGCTGGGAAAGGATGAATCACTGAGTGTTTCTCTACCCCTCTGAAAAGAGAAATGCAGTTTTCAGAGAATAATGCTTCATAACACTAGGCATGCTGTTGGATAAGGAAAAGACAAGGCAGAAGCCAGAAGCTGATAAAAGCTACAGCTTGTAATTCCATTGCACCTTCTCTACTCAATAAATGGGTTTCAGTCAGAGCATCTCTTCCATCCAACCCAAAAAGGACCTGAAGGGTGAGTTGATTGCATTGATCGTGCATGCATTTTCCCGGCAGGGAAACTGGCCCGGTCCCTCGCTGCTCCTGTCCAAAGTACTCCACTTACTTATTACGGGAATATCGCCAGAGACTCCAGGGCCAGGGAGCGGGACACTACGGGGAATTCATTGCTCTCCACATGCTGGGAACATTAAGTGGGAAGGCAGAGCAGGGGGGTATGGCAGCAGCTCAGCTCAGCCTTTCCCCCATCACAGCCCCTGGCAGCCCATCAATCCTGCTATGGGTTTTGCCAGCCCCGTGGGATCATCGTTCCCACAGGGATGTTGTTTTAACCCTTACGAGAACGGCACAGGGGATCTGCAGGGAGAGCAGCACAGATCTGCTGGGACAAACTGCCCTCATGCAGCTCCTGTCCCCCACAGCCAGCACTCAGCCCTGTCACTCCTCACACCTTACACAGGCATCCTCCTCTTCCTCCCCAAGCAAGAAACTCCCTCTGCATCCTGCCTCAATCCCTACACCCAGCTGTGACACCGCTGAGGCGTCCAGCCCCGAGCCAAACCATCTCCTTTGCTGCTCCCAGGCTGCCCATTGCTACAGAGTCAGCTGGTGTGCCCATCTCCATTCCTAAAACCTTGCCTCTCTCCCCAAGAGTGCACATCACTGGGAAGCAGTGCCAGACTTGGGACAAAGCACAAAGTGTCTCAGTAAGATCAGCACTGCCACAGGGATGCACGGGCTGGAGGGCACTGCTGTCCTAAACCAGCTGCTAGAATGAGGGGACTGAGCCCAAATTCAGCATCAGACCCCAAAACAGGAACAAAAGGCACTGCACAAGCTCTTAGTGCAGCTGTCCTGCCCTTTGTCATCAGCCGTCTGGTCGTGTCCTGCCCTAAGGGACGGCACACATGTCCGGAAGGTGGGAATGGGACATGGCAGGGCAGCACCAGCCTCCCTGCTCTGCTGCAGGAATGACAGGCAGGAGGCAGGGCAGGTTGGCAGCTCACAGCAGCGCTGCCCAGCCCGGGGAGATGGGTCGAGGTACCTGGGTTTGCTAATTAACCCCGAGGCAATTCCCTGCCCACACAGCAGCGCTCCTTTAACAGAGCTGCCTCCACCTCTCCCAGCAAGAGGCTGAGCTGTGCCTTGCAGGAGTGTCTTCGAAGGAGAAGGCTATCAGCTCCAAACAGCCGAGACCTTTAGCTCAAATCCATTAATCCTCTTTATTAAACCCGGGTCACCTCTGAGTCCTGGCAAATTAACCAGCATCTCCCCACTGCAAGTACATCAAGAGGAAACGCGCTGTACAGTGCCTGTAATTTTCATGGACCAGGGCTCCGGGGTCAGAGGGCTCCCCAGGCTCCACTCTCTGCCTTTGTCAATTTAAAAGGGAACATCGGCTTGCGCTTGTATAAATTACGAGAGAGGCAGAGCAGGGGCCCGGGGCGGTCGCAGGGCAGCTGCAGCAGTGCCACTGGCTCCTCTCCTGCCCGAGGATGGGAGCAGGGGATGGCAAGATCACAAGCACTGAGTCCCCCGGGGGTGGAAATGGGGCTGGGGACATCCTCCAAACAGCTGGGCAGCCGTGGTACCGCGCTTGGCATCCTCCAAGGCTACCTTGGCCACGGGCCTTCTTGCTGCCTCTAATAAATGGCACATCCCCGGTGCCAGCCCAGCTGGGGAGAGACAGAAAGGGAGACTGGAAGGGCTTCGCTCCAGCTCAGAAGTGGGTGGAAAATTGTTCCCTTGTTGCCTGAAATATCACCATTTGAAACATCTCCCCCTTCCTGCGCTCTCCTGTTGGAGCCACTCTACTCTGAATACTCACCAAGCCAGCACCAAAGCGAGAGCGGCTCTATTTCTGAAGAGCCAAGGACATTTAGCTGGGCTGGGGAAGACCTGGGGCCAAATCCCTTATACAAACTAATTATACACCCAGCAGAAGAGCTGCAAAAGCGAAAGTCAGCCCAGCCTGGCCTGAGGAAGAAGGATTGTGTGTGGGCTGAGGGATGAGGGCAGCACATGGACCACAGGTCACAGCACTCCCTGGGATGGGTCTCCTCCTGCTCCTAAAAACAGCATCCTCAAGGCAAGTAAACTTTCCAGAGAGCCAAACCAAGAGTGCTCGCACGTTCTGTGAGTGATGATGATGAAAAGGACATTTTTCAAGGGGGGAAAAGATATGCAGGAAGATTTCCAAGCAGGTCCGTAAGAGCTATAAGCATCACACCTGTTCCCCTGAGACAACTCCACACATGGCACTTCCCAGCACACTCTCCATTCACAGCTCTACCACAGGGCTATAAATCCACTGGCTTTGGCTGAAGTTGCTCTGGTTTTACACCAGCTTAAGCCAGCAGAGACTGAGCTGGGGAACTGTGATCCAAACACTGGGATGCTCACCCTTAACTCAGTCCAACTGCACCAGGGGTTTTCAACCTGGGTTTGATCTGCAGGTAGGATTAACACCCAGCATCTTAAATCTCCCAGCCATCAGCTTGCATCCCAGCTTTAGTTTTCTACTGAAAACATCGTTTCTTGCTCTATTTAATCACCACAAGGTCATTTCAGTGACAGTTGCCAGCATCCAAGCCAAGGAACCAGAGGAGCAGAGCCCTGTCCTGCTGACCAGATAAAGGGAGGAGATGCTGGGTTTCATTTCCTTGTTTTCAATTGAGAGGTGCCCACCTCAGTGTGCAGATTAAGGTGTGGGTGGGCCGATGTCAGCCCCCCGCGGGCTGAGATGGGAACCTGCCGCTTGCTCTGCTCATCAGGAGCCCCGAGGAGAGAAATTGCATAGTTCTCCCTGCGGCCCTCTGCCCACCTCGAACCAATTTCTGCTCCTTTTAATTCAATTCAGCTCCTCCTGACCTTGGCTGGCTGGAGTTGCAGAGTTTCTCTCAACAGATAGCACCAATTACAGAGGTGTGAAAATGGAAGGCTTTCAATTCGGAGAACAAACCCAAGGAACTGGGACTTTATTGAACTGAGAAACGCGGGGTGGGAAAGGGGGAGCAGGCAGGGGCACGGGCTGGGAAATATCACCTGTGCTCGCTCTAAAAACCAAATGCTGTGGCTGTTCCCCCTGTGGGGGAAGGTGAAGGCATTCCCAGGGGCTGGGATGGCAGATGCCACGAGAGGCGCAGGTTCGGGTGTGCAGAGGCAATGGCACCTGGGGATGAGGGATGCAAAGCCCATGGGCTGCATCCCCGGCTCACGCCTCGCTCGTTAGCAGCTCGTTCACGTGCATCCCCCGACGGGCTGATTTCAGCCCCTCGAAATCAGATCCGACAGATCTGACACAAACTGGGTTTGCTTCCCCGCAGCAGATCCAGGCTGGATTGACTCTGCAGCAGCTGCAGCCTGATCCGTCCATTTGGCACAGCGGCACCTCCCTCCACACCGCACTGTCTGTCCACCCACAAAGCCAGTGCCAGCCAAGGACCGCGGGTCAGGCCTCTGCAAACCTCAGTGGCAGCACAAGCCCGGTCAGATCCGGGTGGGAGGGCTCTGGAAGGATGGCAGAGCTGACTGCCTCAGCAGAGAGATCAGCACACGGACAGACTGTATAAAAACTGCACAGTACAGCCTGTGATGATCAGAGAGTCCCCAGACAAAAGCGGGAATGTTCAGTTCATGGGAAGGAGGCAGAGATAAGCACTTCCCTGGGCTGAGCTCACTGAAGCTCTTTGCCCAACATGCCCTGATGCTAAAAAAAAAAATAATAAAACTAAAGTAAGAAGTCCTAGATGCCTAGGATAGAAAACAGGGTTACTCTCACGTGAAACTACCACGGAGTAAGGCCCCCACCATCTCTGGATACCTCCAGGTACCTCCTGGGCTGCAAGGATGCAAAAATGCCTCCCCCAGACCTGAAAACTCCCCTCTCCAGTCCTGTCTCCACCTGACTGGTCAGACCACCTCCATCAGCACAATGCCCATGTGCCAACCAAGCCCAGAACCTCCTTCTGACCCAGACAGTTTAGACTTCTCCCCACCCCTGGAGGGTTCAAGACCAGGCTGGACAGGGCTTGGAGCAACCTGCTCTAGTGGAAGGCGTCCCTGCCTATGGCAGGGAGGTGGGATGAGATGAGCTTTAAGGTCCCTTCCAACCCAAACCATTCTGTGATTCTATGATTCCCTACCCTGATGAGGAGAACCTCACAATGCAAAGCTCTGCCTCTTCCAAACCAACACACAAAGAGCAAGAGGATCCTCTCAGTCTGAATTTTGGGCAAGTACCCATCTGGCTGGCACATCTGAGCTGGCTCAACGTCCCCTTTCAGGGTCTCAGAGCCGGGGGGCCACCAAAACGAAGAGGTGGCTCGCTCGTGCCTCTGCCCCAAGAGCTGCCACGACTCGTCAGGACTCGGAGCAGCTCGGAGACGTGTGGTTTCAAAGCCAGTGCAGCACCTCCTGCATCTCCAGCCAAGCTGTGACCGCGGCTCCACCGGCACTGCCCATAAATCCTCCAGCCCGGTAAACAGCCGAATTACATCGCCCCGCCATTGCTTAGCTGCTTTTGACACTAATTGCTTTGCGGAGTGTGTGCAACTGGCAACACCTTATTAAAAGTGAAATATATTATACTGTCCACTTATTGTGACTTTATAAAGATAAAGCATCCTGAGGATACGGAAAGGCTGGCAAAGGCATCAGCTCTCGGCCTCGGAGCGGCCGGCGGAGGCTGCAGCATGCAAAGACAACACAGGGCAGGCACTGACAGGGCAAATTCATGCTCTCCTTTAAATTCCAAAGAGTATTTCCATTTGGAGACCAAGAGCGTGCTTGAGAATTTCACCTCTGTTCATTTCCTGCTTTCAGCTGGGAGATCATCATCCTCAAACCTCAGGGGAAGGCAGGCAAAGATGCAACGCCGAAGGGCAGCGGGATCAACCACGCGCTGCCCTCCTGCCAACTTCGAGAGGAGCAGAGGGTGCCCCTCGACTCAAAAAGCCAGACTAATCATGAATTCACTTTTTCCTACCTGCCTAAACTGTGGTACAGCCTCTCCTGCTGGTGACACTAACTGGGGCATCCGTGGCTCTGACAGGCACACGAGTGCAAGCCCAAGAGCCCTGCGATGCTCCACCTCCATGTCAGCCCAGCACAGGGATTTTAGCACCCAATGTACTGATCCTGCACTTTCTCCTGCGTTTCTCAGAGGAGAAAGCCAAAACCCACTGTTTCACAAGGAGAAACGTGCAGAAACCTCCACTTCAGATTTGGAGCTACAGCAAGGACACATCTTTTAACACGTGTTTCTGCACATGCCTCGGGCAAGTCATTTTCCCTCTTTATTCCTTGGCTTCCCTGTCTACAAAAACAGGTACAATGAAATTTCTCTGTGAAGTGTTTTTAAGATCTACTGGAAACAACCACTGTGCAGGAGTGAGACCTGATACCACCAAGTCTCAGTAATAAATGTTTTGATCCAGCCCCCCTGGCCTCGTCTCACCAGGTAATTTTGGAAGAATTTTGGGTTTATTTTGAATTGATAGGCTATTTCTGGTTGGGGACATGACAGACAAGAGGAAGGCAGGCACAGGGGATGCCATCAAAGGCACCTCTGCAGCCTGCAGTGCTCACAAAGAGGTGGCAAGCAGGGAGGGCACAGAAAAGCCACCTACATGGGGGGAAAATCAGCTTCTGGGGACCTATTTTCAGTAAAATGGAGATATTCCTCAGGCACATCACAGAATTTACGACATCTATATCCTTCCTGTACTGTGGAGAGTACAGATGCTCTTTTTTATCACGTAGTGGTCATCTCCCATGTGGCAGAGACAACAGACCCACCTCCCACCAGCCCATGTGGTGCAGAAACACTGCCTGCATCATGCTTGGATTCCTGAAGGAAACTGCATGTCCTAAGCAACAGATTTCAAATAACCAGAGTCTTTGGTTCAATAAGTTCAAATCCAAGCAGGATCAATACTTCCCACTCCTGAGGTATCAGCAGGTAATTGGGTATCGTGCAGTGGTGAGTAACCTAGTTTGCTCAGAAACTGCAAACTTTAATCTTCATCCATTCCTGGTACATAGAATAGCGAGGGAGGAACAGATCAAAGGAGAACAGATCAAATTCAGCTGCATTTGGACTCAGATTGCAGAAAAAAGGACTCATTCTTAAGCAAAATGGCTCAGGCTTCTAAGGTTCAACATCTTGAGGGGACTTGAGTACAACAGAACACTGGGAAGTTGCCATCTCTCCAGTGCAGCCACCTGCGACCCCAGCACTGCCTTCCTTGGGTTTAGGCTGCTCCTGACACCCCGACTTGGCACCAGAGTCCTCTCCAATTTCACACAGCAGCATCTGAGCACCCCGACCTCCCCAAATGCCTGTGTCCTATTTCAGCTCATGGACTCCAACCCCAGCCCTCTCCCCACTGTCCCATTCCCAACCCTGCCCCGCCCATGGCACCAGCCCTGCTGTGAGCTCTGGTGAGGGCGAGGAGATGCTCCAAGCTGGAAGGTCCCACCTGGCTGCAGGAAGTTGCCACCCCAGCCACGGAAAGGAGAGGTGGCAAAGTAGAGAGAGGTCAGAGAGAGCCAGAAAAGCACCGGGGGCAGCAAAACAACCCATGTGACAGATTTCTCCGCCGATCAAAGCTAACTTTGCTCAGAGGTTTTGACATCTGATTAATTACATCGCGCTGGCTCCGCTCTAAAGCCCGAGTTTCCGGCAGCCCTCGCCTTTCATCCTCGCAGCGCTTGGCGGCCGAACCCGCTCCCCCGGTGCCAGCAGAGGAGGGGACAGCAGGAGGGTGGCTTTGCCAAAAGTCCTGGCCCATCCCTGGGAGGAAGGAGATAAGGAGGGCGAGGGACGGCCGGGGACAGAGCCCCTTTGTCTGCGGAGCCTTTTGTCACCGGGAGATAGGAGGAGGCTGCGTGGCGCTGACATTTCGGTGACCAAATTAAAATGCGCCGCCACAGAGACTAAATGTCATTAGCCTCATTAGAAATGATCGCATTAAAATAAGCAGCAACAACAACAAAAAAAAAAAAATTGAAGTGGAAATTAGCCAAAGTCGTTGAATAAAATAAATCAACGGGGAGATCCAGCGGGGACCGCGCAGCCGATGCCAGCGGACTGGACTGCTGAGTTGGGGAGGAGCATGGTGGGAGCAGCCAAGGCCTCCATGGGCTCTGCTGCCACCCAGGAGTGTGACAAGACAGGACCACTGGTGGTGTGACCCCAAATGTAGCTGCCAGTTCAGGACAAGTCTATGGGATCTAAGTCTATGGGGTCTTTGGGGCTCCATTTCCAGACAATTCCAGGTTTACTTTAAGGACCTTCATGTCCATGTCCTCTGGGGCTGGTGCTGCAGGCAGTGCATGGTCAGCACCTCTGCGCCACGAGAGCTGAGCCCTGTGTGAGCTGCTCTAACAGGAAGGTGGTTTTTTAGCAGCATCCAGGTTTCCCTCAGATGTTTCCCATTCAATTACTGGCCAACACCAAGAGCGTTTGGTTTATGCGCTGTGACAGGACCGCCGTGCAAGGTGGAGGGCTTGGTGAAAGAAGTGCTGCTTTGACCTTGTAGAGAGAGGAATTTTTCCTCTAACCCCTCTTGCTATGCAAACGCCATTTCCTCTGGGGCGGGAGAAGTCATCAGGAGGCCCTTGCAAGATCCTGCTTATGACAGAGCAGATTTGAAAGCCCAGAGATCTCCTTCCCCCTCCTTCCCTTCTGTCAAAAATTATAATCATCATTTTCCAGCTTGCTGAACAATCAAAGTTTGGCCTATATTCGCTGGAGCTCCTTCCACATGCCGCATGCATAGCAACAAGTCCAGGAAACAAAAGCCAGAAGTAAACAGTTGGGTGAGAGGAGGCGAAGGGCTGGCAGGGGGACAGCAGAGAAACGCTGCTCAGAGAGCACATGTGGGGCACAGGCAGCCTGGCTCAGCCCAGTCTCACCAGTCTGGAGCTGCCCTGAGGGCCACAGCCCCACGTGAAGACCTCTTCTCCCATCCTCTGCAAGGAGCATGGGAAGAAACACACCTGGGAAGTTTGGTTAGTGGAAATGGCAGTGGTGCTGCTGCACCAGGAGGAAGCCCAAGCCCTCCTGCTGCAGGTTCACCTCGTCCTCGTGCGGCTGAGGAGCCATGAGGAGCAATCCACGGGGTGAGCCACGAAGGACAAAGCCATGTGAAGCACAGGTAACCCCAGCTGCCCCCTGGGAAGCCCATATCCTCTGGATAACCAGCTCTGGTCAACACAACAGACATCCCCCGTGGCTTTGCTGCCCAGTAGTCTGAGAGGACAAGGTCCAGTCGCAGCATCCCACCGTGAAGCACGGAGCCCTCAGGGAATCTTTCTGGGCTGCCCCTTCCCTGCACTTTGCATCCTGCTCCAGTCTCCAGAGCTGTCAATCCAGCACTTTTCACTAGCGCTGAATTCACAGAAAAGTAAACCTAAAAATATCTCCTCTTTTTCCCCCTTCCTTTGCCTCATCTCACACGTGTTCCGGGCGCACATGATTCTGCCGCACAGGCAACAGGTTCAACTTCCCCAAAACACCTCCTCCCAAGGAGGTGGCTCTCAACACCAACAGGTCCCTGCAGGTATCTGAGTGTCCCAAACCACTGCCCCTGCCACCCCACGTCCTCTGAGCCTAAGCTGGGACCAGAGGGAGAGCCCACCAGCTGCCCCAGGATACCTGGGCTCACACATCCGTCAGTTCACAAGGACAATGCACGCCCTGCCATCCCTACCTCTCCAGACCTAACAAGCCACCTTGCTTGATCACCCTTAGGGGGTGATAACACAGTCCCAGAGCTTTTTAAAAGCAGGCAGAAAAAGTGTTTCTTTCCTCTAAGCATGAAACGAAGAGGAGTTCCCTGGAAAAACCCACCCACGGAGCAGCAAGTGTCAAAGCCACCTCTGTTATGTGCTGTTGCTGCGTTGGTAATTATAAGTACCGTGCCTTCATTAGGGAGAGATGACTGGGAGGCAAGGAGATTTGCAGCAAAGCTGTTATTATTTTTAAGTTTAAACAAAGAGGAGAAGTGTGACAGCTGAGATCATTCCCCACCCTCTACACACCAGCAGCTGAGAGCATCTCAGGGGATGTTCAGGCCAGGAGGGAAGGAGGGAAGGGGATAAGTGTCTGGTTTTGCCTGAGGAGCACAAAGGACAGGGCTGCAAAACTGAGGGTGACCACAGGGTCTTGAAGGATGTTACAGATAAAAACCCACAAGTTTTCCTCTATCCCCACCTGACTGCAGCAGAAGGATCCTCCTGGATACACTGCTCCCCCTAAAATGTGCCTAGGTTCATCGACAGCTCCCCAACAAGCCTCACTCAGAGACTTTGGCTCCTAACCAAGCAAAGCACAAACTTCAAATTGCATATTCAAGTGTAAAATACGAACACAGCTGTTTATGCAGCTCAAAAATTCGCCATAACCAAATATCGGAGCCTTTGGAGGAGATTTTCAAAGGCACCAGTTAAGGCACACGGCTCCCATCGGTGCCTTTGAAACACTTCTCCCTTTTCAGTTTTTCACAGGGATTCGCACCAGCAAAAGCTCCTCCACCCGGCCGTCTGCAACCTCGGAGTGCACAAAGGAGAGGCTGTCAAAGAGAAGCTGCTGGAAAACGCAAAGCAAGGTTCAGCACTTTGGGGCATCCTGAAAGGCAGCTGCCGGAGCCACTGGCCCTGAAACCCACAGCCCCCAAGAGCAAATCGTTCTGGAAAGCCGCGCCGTGGGGGTTTGCAGGGAGCAAGAGCTGTGCGCGCCCGGTCTCCCGTCACGCTCCCTCCCCACGTCATTTGGGAACGACAGCAAGTGCTGCTCCTCCCCAGCAGAATAAAACATCCTCCAAGAGACCTACGCCAGCTTCCTCCCCGTCCCAAGAGCCACAGGGTGGAGGAATCACCTTCTGTCAGGGAAACCACAACCCGTGCATCAGGCAGAGGAAGAGCGGGCAGGGATTTTGGGCTAATGCCCACCAGTGGAGCCTCCCCATCCTGCTGGGACCTCTTCCCCCCCACCTCTGACTCAGGGAGGACTGATGGCTGCAGTGCCTGATCCACACCTACCCCCAGCCTTTGGGAGAGCACAGAAAATCGCTTTAAGTCCCTCTTGCTCATATTGAAATGACACTAAAGCAGAACTAATGTGCTCCAGGTACTTATTCTCGGGCTTAGTTGCAGGGATCAGCAGCCCTCCACCACCCCTGCTGGAGATACATGATGGCCACATCACAGGCTGTGGGGAACGTGTGTTCCTGTGGCAAGGACCCTCTTGGGAATGGATGGAAAGGTGTTTTTAACACCTGCAATGCCTGTTTTTTAAATTTAGATGGGTTTTACAACCACCATCCAATCCAGGCTGCCCGAGCAAGGTTGGGGTTGCACAGACAGAGTCCCTGGGAGGATGCAGAAAGCAGGTCCCGGGTGCAAGGGGTGATGACAGAGCACTGAGGGACTCTGCAAGCTCTACAAGCTTTATCTTGATCCCAGTGCCTGGGAGCACTGAAAAACAAGATTGTCCATATCACCCTGCCAGATTTCTGACCTCGGAAAGGAGCTGCTGCCTGACAAGTAATTTCCCCCAGCCGGCAAGGCAGCGATATAAATGTCTGAAGAAGCTGATGAGCATTGATTTTTGCCACCTGTAGAGCCATGATGTCACACTGTAACTGCAGATTAGCCAATAATACTCCCCCCAACCCCAAATTCACTCTCCAGTGCATCACAGCCCACCTTCATCTCAAAACAGCAGCACCCACAATGCCCAGCAGTTCAAAGCATTTGCCAACAGCTTGACAATTAAATTACCCACTCACCTCCCTATCCTGCAGTGCTGGGCTCATTAAAAATCCTCAGCATCCTTCCCATCAGAGAGCCCACCTCAGAGAGCAACCCATGTCCAGGAACCCGCCTCCCCCAAGGCACCAGGTGACAACAGCATTAAGCCTTCGAAATTATTTTAGATAGAAACTTGTCTTACAGAGAAATAAAAAGCTGCAGAGTAAGACTCTCTCCATGACCAGAGGGGTCAGGGTTTCATTATTGCATTAACCTTTCGTGTCTTTAGATTCCACGAGAGTAAATTGGTAACGAGACGACATGAGCCCCAATGGGAAAAATGCATCTTTCCTGGCAAAAATAAGAGAAGGGGGGAAGGACAGAGGTGGGAGCAAAAGAAAGAGGAAAAACTGGCAAATAAGCTATTACAGCTAATAATAACTTTGCGGTGCTATTTTCTGCAGGAGCCTTCAAGTTGCAATGTTTCCCTTCACTCTAATTACACCTTCTAAAAGCAGGTTCCCTTCTCACTTTAACCACCCCGTGCGAAACTCCCGCAGGATTCGGATAAAAACGGAAAGGGAAAGAGTTTGCACTTCAAAACAGCCTCTGCATATCCCAGGGGAGCGTCACCTGCGTGAAACACTTGGGATTATGCCTGCAAATAATAAACAGCCTCAAAAAAAAAAAAACACTTTGGGAAGGTGAAGACTCCAAGGGGCAGCAGGGAACATCCGACTTCCCTCAGCCATCCATGACTTTGCCAACATGACTTGTGTTCCAGCCCACGGCAGTGAAACCATGACTGAAATCAATGCTGGGGCAGGTTGGGCAGGGAGGGAAAACATCCAACCTCTGCAAGCCTTGGAAAAATAAAAAGGATAGGAGACATTCAAACCCAGTGCTTTGAGGCAGAGGGTGACCAGTGTGGGGCAGGAGGGCAAAGCACCAAGCAGCCCAGTGCACTGGAATACTTCCTTTCCTCTAATGCAGGCAGAAGGTTTCTGCTGATGGATTAAAGGCTGAACCCAGACAGGCCAAGTGCTGGGCTGGTTTGGTTCAGGGGACATGCAAACCAAAGCAGATATTGCTGCTTAATAGAAGTAAGAAGGGAAAGCTACAACTGCATAAATGCGGATCAAGAAGCTTCTCCTGAGTTGCTGGGGGCTTAAAAGCACAGGCATTTTCCTTCCCTGGCACACACAGAGGCCAGAGCCACCCCAGGCCACGGGCCAAACAGCCCCATCCCAAGGAAACTGCAGCAGGGCACTGGCAAACAGCAAATGCGCCGTGTCAGGTCCCTGCCAGCCCCTGCAGCTTAAGGACATCTTGATGACAGCCCATCAAGTGTCACACGTCCTCCCACTTGGCCTGCACGGCTGCCTTCCCTCCATTTCTTTGCAATTCCAACCCTCGTGAAAGAGCCAAGGCTCTACTCAGCTCAGCGCTGGTGAGGCACTGCTGCCCCCACACCAATCTTGCTCTGTCTCTTGTCTTGCTCAAGAGCTTATTTTCAATAAAAAAACCCCCTTTGCATTCACAAAAGTCAGGCACACCATCACCCTCGTGCTCACGAGCTAAACTATAGGTGCACCATTTTGGTTTCAGGTGCTGCTGAGGAGCTCGAGGCTCTGCTGTCGGGGGTCCTCCACCACCCTCCCCAGCCAGCCAACACTCGCCCCAGGGAACAGCACTGACCCCAGGGCTAACACACATCCTATCCCCCTGCAACCCCACAGACCATCAGTGGCACCCAGCCCCAGTCCAGGGACCCTTGTACCCCGCTGATCCCCCCAGCTGCAGGGTGACAGCAGGATGTGGATGGTCCCATGGCACGAGCCTCCACAAGCAAGTTTTAGCCCTCGTGTTCAGCACAGTCGTGGAAAGGGCTGCTTTCCAGCTGTGATACAGCCAACCTCTCCCCCCAACCACGCACACCAACCCCGCAGAGCAAAGCGCTGTAACTGAACCACGGGAAGCTGCTGAAATTCCAGCCGTGCCTCTCCCTGCCCTCCCGAGTCCAACAGAATTCTCGCCGGCAGTCAGGGAAAACACATGTTGGGTTAAGATCAGATCCGAGCCTCGCCACCCAGTCCCCATCTGCTTGCACGGGGACAGTGATCTTTTCAGCTGCTAAAAGTGCACATCATCATCAAAAATACCCCGGTGACTTCCTCCCCGCGGCGTTCAGCTCCGTGTCCTCCCCCATCACCCTCCCGAGGATGCAGCGCAGGGCTGTGCTCGCTGCCCCGCGAGCACCAGCACGGAGCCAGCGCTGGATCCAACCCCAGCATCTCCCCCTTCATCCTCCCCTGGCAAGCCACGGGGACGAGGCCAACCCCCATTTCGGGAGCAACCTGCTCGGCTCGTGGAGGTTGCGGCACCAACACGGTCCCCCCGCGGTGCCCAGATTGGGGCGGGGAGGGGTGGCATTTTCACTTTGCAAAAGGGGGCGAGGGGCAGGCACCCGAGTCTGCCCGGCAGGAAGCAGGGAAGCACAGGGAACAGCATGACAGCTCTCAAACGAGGGAGGACACAGCAGGTGCCCAACTCTGAAGGGAGAAAAAACTGCGTGACCCCACCATTTAGAGCCGAGGGGATGGACCCTGCCCAGCTGTGCAGTCCCAGCCAGCCTGCGGGTACCGGCGCTGCTCAGGTACCAGCGCCTCAGTGCCCACCTGGGGGTCCAGCACGGCTCTCTAAAACCCCCTCACTGTGAGCCCTGGGCAGTTCCCTGCTGCAGAGCAACTCGCTGCCTGGCTGCGTGTGCGCGCCCGTGCGCAATGTGCATGAAGTCCGGGTCCCCCGCGCACACACCGCTCGGCTTTCCCACCCTGCGAGCCCACGGCCCCCCACCCGCCGGAGAAAAAGCTCTCGGCACTACCTGGGATGAAGAGCAGGGCAGTGGTGGCCGTGAAGACGATCCAGCAGGCAGGATGGTACATCTTGGAGCTGCGGTGGGCGAGCGGCTGGTTTGCTTGCTGCTTGCTGCTGCTGCCGCCGCTGCTTTCGTCTGGGCTGAATTCTGAGCAGGTTTAAATCCAATGTTTGCAGAGGGAGGGAGACTGAGTTAGTGAGCTGAAGAGAGAGAGAGAGAGAGACGGGAGCAGGCAGTCAGTGTCTCTGCTTTTCCCTTGCACACGCACACACACACGCGCACACAACTAGCAGAAGGAGCACCAGGCTCCGTGCGTGCACTGGGAAAGCAGACCTCCTACCGGGCACCCATTGGTTCAGGATGCTGACTGACACACGCACACTTGCTCTTCTGCGGGTTTCACTCCGCAGCCAGGGAGTTAAATGCAGGCATCGACCCCCCGAGCATCCCCTCCCAGCACCAGCTGGTGCCCGGGATGGAGGGAGCAGCCCTGCCCGGGGACAGGCACAGTCCCGCCGACTCCTCGTGCACCAGCCGCCTGCTGAGAGGAATTTTTTGCCCCCACACTGGAGCCCACTGGTGGGGCAGCCCCAGGCTTCAGCCCTTTGGCTCACCCTCCACTCTGCTCCCCTCCCTGGGAAGGCACCAGCAGCTCTGCCTGCTGCTGAGAGGCAAACCAGGGAGCAATCCAAGCTTTTTAGCATGAGTGGGTGTTTTTAGCACAAAATCTCTGAAACCGAGAAGCAATCTTGCCTGTGCATCCCAACCAGAGACAATTTTTTCCCTTCAGCAGCTCACAGAGCCCCCAGAAGATGTCGAGCTCAGGGTACCTGCTCCTACCTGAGCAGACCCCCTACCTGATACCGTCCTGTTCCCACCCAGGCCAAGGAGTTTTCCTCAGGTTCTCCTTCCAGTCTGACACAGTTTCCCCCTTGATCCCTCCTGTCCCCCAGGCCTCCCCTTGGCACTTTACCACGCCCCTGCTGAGCCCTGAGCATCCCCAGTGCAGGGCATCAACAGCTGCCCCTGCCATGCCCCCCTCCTTCTACAGCCACCCCAACATCAAAGCATTTGCCAGTAAGGGCTTGAGTTTGCTGCAAAGGTAAGATTGGAAAGGTAAGCTTCCCAAAGAAATAGCACTTATTTTTGACATTCTGTAAACAAAAAGAGGTTTCTTATTTTGCATTCATTTACTTATTTTGCATTCACTGTGTTAAACTGTAAGCACTTTTTAATGCTTAAAGTAAAATGTTCAGTTTTGTTCAAAACAATCTCTTTCCACACTAACTCAGGGCTAAAGGTCTGGTTTTGGGTGCCAGGCCAGCCCAAGAGTACTTTCAGCCCAATACTTTGGACTTCCAGCTAACCCACCACAGCTTTTTGGCACCACTGGCCACAAGCTCCTCCACATCCCACATCCCAGGGTTTCATCCGCTCTTCATCTCAGTGTCTGTGCCATTCTACCTGGGCATGCTCTCACCATCCCTGGATGCCCAGGACACACCAGTTTCCTGGATTCTTTTCCCTCAAGACCCCTTTTTGCATTAAACCATCATCTCAGGGCGTGTGTGGATAAGGGACACTCTGCATTGGGTGTGCATGAATCCCGAAGGATTCCACACATTAATTCCCCCAACCTGCTACAGACCTGGGACCAGAGCAGACATCAAACACCTGGCATCCAAATCCAGCCACAAAATCCTGATCATTCCCCCTCTTTTCTGTCTTTCTTTCCCCCATTTCTCTCACCTACTTGTACCAGCTCAACGCAGACTAATCACAGAGACGCCACCACATCCCTCTCCATGCACATCCCTCTTATCCTGCATCATTTCCATTCAAAGCAGCACCAGAAGGAGCAGGAATAGTGGGTTTGGTGCACAAAGCCACATCCATCATGCTCTGGAAGGAGCTCCTTCACCCAGCAAGGGACAGGAGCTGAGCACACACCACCAGGACAAACTTTCTCCAGCTTTTAGCCACTAATTTCTCTTCATTTTCTGCTCTGTATGACTAAACTACAAGTTTTGAACCTTTTAACTCAACCATATTCCCACATTATCTGCTGAAGGCATCCCATCACCCTCATCTTTAGGAATGTGCTGAAGAAAACATGACTAAGGACTGTGTCCCTTTAAAAGTTATGTTGTTTGCAGTAACCCTGACCTCAGAAAGAGCTAAATCACCTGATTTTTGCACAAGCACTGAGCAAAAACCAACGAGCCCAGTGTCTCCCTCAGCTTGGGATGAGGATGGGATATTTCTGTCCTGAATCTCCCTTTAATTGACACCCCAACAGCCGCCATCAAGCGAATTTATCTGTTGCTTCGTAAGTATTTTGGGAAAACAGCTGCAAGAAGGCATTTGGGATTTCCCAGGGCTGCGAGGCATGTGGCTGCATCCTTCCTGGCCAGCCCAGGACAGGGACATCTGTGCCTTGAGGGGACTGAGCAGCTCTGGGGCTCAGCTGAACCCACACAGCGAGCTCTGAATCCACCCAAGGCGTAAAGAAATAAAGTTATCCTGGAGGAACTAAAAGGAAATGAACAAAGAAATCATTTCTAATTAACAGAAATGTTTGATGGACTCAGAACAAACATGCTGCTCTGCTTTCAAAACCTGAGTTGAAAAGCTATATTTGGGTAAATTTCAAAACAACACATTCTTACTTTTTTTTCCCCTCCCACCACAATTTCCCATATGCTTTTTTTTTTTTTCACCTGGTAATGATTATTACCCAAATCCAGCACACACTTAGCTGCTCTCCTTACATCTATTTTGGCCAATTAGGCTGGCACCCAAATTGCTGAGTGCAGGTCTGGGGGTGACTTCAGACCAGACCTTTGGTGCATTGATGCCTTTGCCTTCCCATCTGCAAAATGGGAACAAACGTGCTTTGATCAGGCAAACAAATCCCTCACTGCTCACCAGCTTTGCAGGACTGACCAGCCACTGGCCTGTTTCATTTGTTTGATTTCCAAGACACATAATAAAAAGGTGTATAAATATGTATTTAGCTGGTGGAGCTTTTCTGGGATATTTGGGGTTGTTTGCTTTTCGGTATCAAGCAGAGAATCTAAAATGCATATTTAGATTTGACAGGCAGTACCCGATCTGAGAGGAGACATTATGGTCCGCTGGGCACATTTAGACATGATTTTTGTGTGTATTTTCAGAGGTTTTTTTCCCCAGCTGTCTCAATGCATATTCACATCTGGGACCAGACTAGTCTCTGGGGGAAATAACACGTTTCCTGCGAAGCAGAGGTTTCCTCACCCTCTCCTTGCACAGCCAGGGAGAGGGGGGCAGAGCACCCCAGAAGCAGGAGCACGGGGTGAGGAGCATCCCTGCTCCCATCACAGATGCTCCATCATGATGTCCAGCCAGGCCCCACCAGGTCCCAGGCACCAAAGCAGCCTCCCCTGGGCTGATCCCAGCTGGTGGACAGGATCCCTCCACAGAGTCCTGCATGACCACACACACAGAGCTCTGTCTCCCTGCTCCTCCAGGCCCCAAGGCCACCACCCTTGTCCTGGCCACCTGCCCACCCTCCTTCCCAAACCCAGCATCCCACAGCCTGTGCATCCACCTCCACAACCCCCCCTAACCCAGACCAGTCCAAGGTAACTGGATGGCACCTCTCCACAGGGCTGTGGCTGTGCAAGGAGCCCCAGTGCTGCCTTGATGGGTGTCTGCTCCCCTCAGACTGCGCTGGGCAGGAAGGGGTGCAAGAGGGTTGGGATGGGCAGGATGGGGTGCAGGAGGGTTGGAGTAGACAGGAAGGGGTGCAGAGAGGCTGTGGTGGGCAGGAAGAGGTGCAGAAAGGCTGTGGTGGGCAGGAAGAGGTGCAGGAGGGTTGGGATGGGCAGGAAGGGTTGCAGGAGGGTTGGGATGGGCAGGATGGGGTGCAGGAGGGTTTTGATGGACAGGAAGGGGTGCAGAAAGGCTGTGGTGGACAGGAAGAGGTGTAGGAGGGCTGTGGTGGGCAGGAAGAGGTGCAGAAAGGCTGTGGTGGGGAGAAGGGGTGCAGGAGGGCTGTGGTGGGCAGGAAGAGGTGTAGGAGGGCTGGGGTGGACAGGAAGAGGTGCAGGAGGGCTGTGGTGGACAGGAAGGGGTGCAGAAAGGCTGTAGTGGACAGGAAGAGGTGCAGAAAGGCTGTGGTAGACAGGAAGAGGTGCAGGAGGGCTGGGGTGGGCAGGATGGGTGGCAGAGGGCTCTGGGGGAAGAGAAAGTACCCCAAACCTGCCATGCCCGACGTTGCACCCCCTGCCCTCTCCGCAGTGCCCGCCCCAGCAGCCCCCACAACCTCCTCCCTCCCTCCCTCCTCCCTCCTTCCTGTCCCCTCCCTCGGGGTGTGTGTGTGTGTGCTCTGCTGAATGAAAGGCTACCCTTTTCTCCTTGACATCTTGTTAGAATGTGAATACAACAGCTATTGATTTGCATTTCGTGCAAGTAGAGAAAAAAAAAAGCTTTTTTTTTTTTTTCTTTTTTCCTTTTTTTTTTTAAAGACCCTGAACTCAAAGCTCCTTCAGGAGTAAACAGGCTGGATGGGGCTCAGAGCAACCTGGTGCAGTGGAAGGTGTGCCTGCCCATGGCAGGGAGTTAGAATGAGATATTTAAGGTCCCTTCCAACCCAAACCATTCAATGATTCTATGAATAAAGCACCAGCCTCCCCAGCCTCTGCATGGAGAGCACAAGGAGCACCTGACCATCTTCCCCCAAAGTGCTTCTTCATCCCTACAGTACATTACCCCAGGCTGGGCCAGCAGCACCCACCCAGCTCCATGGAGAAGGTGAACTGAGAACGATTAAGCTGGACAAGGCAACTAAACTAGCAGGAAAAGCCAAGGGAGAAGCAGGCAGCACTGGTCACCTCCTGAGGTTTGCACTGCCACCACTCAGGCTCCTTCCACACAGGTCCCCAACCATTGTGACAGACACCAACTGTCCTGATGCCTCTTCCTTGGGGAGAACATCCTCAAAACCAGGGCAAGCAAACCCAGCAAACAGGGATGCTCCAGGGGAGAGAAACCCAGGGAGAGAAATTGGGGTGCTGGCAGGAGTGGGTGAGGGCGAACAGCTCTCCATCACCCACCACAGCGGGGTGCTGGGGGGATTAATTAGCATTTGTAAAGCACTTTGAAGATAAAGGCGGCTGCGGGAGAGCTCGTAACTGGGAATGAGATGGAGATGGGGATAGGGGAACCCAGGCACGGTGTGGTTTCTTATCTGGTGTACAAGCTGCAGCCCCGGCTGGGCGGACGCCGCGCGGGTTCACATGAAAGGCAGAACGGGAGAATTTCCGCAGCGTGGAAAAAAAAGAAAAATCAAGCTCATGCTGCTTGGGAAAAATGAGTGAGAGAGAGATGAAAAGATGGGATCTAAGTCTCTAAAAGCTGGAGAGACCTGCTATTGATTCTGGCTTGGGAAGAAGGGGCCTGAACAAGAGCTGGTGTGTTGTTAAGTGCACTTATCTCCTCTTGTTAGATGGCAGAACGGGGCCAGATGGACAGGGTACTAATTCCCGTCAAGAATCATTACCAGCCGTGTGCTGGATGAGGTACCTCCAAAGGCTCCCTGTGAGCAGCAGAAAACGTGGCAGCACCCTCAGGTCGGGACCCCCCGAAGGTCCCTGGGCAACCTATTCCAGTGCTTGAGCACCACTGCCCTAAAACAGCTTCGTTACACTTAAAGAGAATTTCTGGTACTTTAATTTGTGTCTCTTGCCTCGTGCCCTCTCTGGGCACTCCTGAGAAGAGCTCAGCCCCCTGTACACCCCCAGGTACTCCCAGACACCCCCCCCCAAAAAAACCCAAAACACCCATCCCCCAGAGCACCCCATCTCCTGGAGAAATCCTCGTGGGAAGGAGGCTGGTGGGAAAAGCCTGCGAGGGAGTTTGCTCCCCTCCTCAGCCGTCAGGAGGATGGGCCCGTGCCAGGGAGTGATGAAACACATGATACCCTCACACAAATCTTTGATCATAGTAATTATCCGTTGTTGTCGTGTACAAAACATTATCTCCACGCAGACATCAAATTCCTTCCGTACCACCCCCGATCTCCACACACCCCACTGCTCCTGGCTCCCCATCCCATCAGCTCTGAACACACTGTCACCAGCACCAGGGCAGGATTCCCTTCTCCCAGTCAATGGGTTGAGAACGAAGAGGGGTTTTTTGTCTGCCTCCCTTTGATCAAAATGACTGAATATCGGTGGGGGGAAGAGCAGAGGAAAAGGAGAGAAAACAGTAGAAATGATGCATCTCTGATCCACAAGCAGGAGATGGTTCAAGGATAAACTCAGGCATCTCTCACTGGCTGTGTGCTGCTGGGGGTTGGGTTTTCTTGTCTTTTTATTTTTTTAAGAGTGAGAGAGAAAGAAAACATTTTTTTAAGCTTTGCTCCTTTTCATTTTTCTCCGAGTTCAGTGGCTTTCCTCGTCAAGCCTCTGTAGCTCAGGTAAGAACAGAGGGCTCCAGATTAAAGAGCAACACAGCAGCAAGCAGAAGCCGTCAAGATAACAGAGAGGACAAAGTCAGGAAAGACAAAGGAGGGAAGTCTGCTTTCTGCAAGATTCCCACTTTCAGCTTTTATGTAGATTAATCCAGAAACAGGGGCCAACCTGCACATTTCAGACTCTGCTCCCAACTCTCTCCGCCTGGACGTGGGGATTCGGGACAACGAACTGCATCTGGAGCCACGGTCTCGGCAGCAGGGCCCTCACAGACATTTAATACACCCTGGATTTTTATAGATCCTGGGTGGGTGGACAGACAGACAGCACGCTAGACTGACAGCTCTAAATACCTCTCTGCACGAGCGTGGGCAGCAACCAAGCATGGTGCCTCCTGCCAGAGCAGCTCACGTGCCGCCAAAAATCCCAGGCAGGCAGCTCGTCCCGGCCCTCACTCCTCTCCCCAGGCACCCAGTGAGACATGGGTTGGGAGAAGGAGCTGGTTTCACCACCCCTGATCCCAACAAGGGCCCACCAGCTGCTTCCTGCAGCATCACCCACCATGGGATGCAGTACTCCCTTCCCCTCCCTCAGCTGTGAGATGTCCAACCCTAACGCTTCTCCTTGGAACCAAAACCAACCTGCAAGCTGGGAGAAGATTTGCCTGGAGCCCCACTGCAAAGCCAGGCACCCCACAGACTAAGGGCTCAGCAGGGTCCACGTCTCCTTTGAACATGACTCCATCAATGACATACTCTGAGAGTCCCGAGAGGTTCTCCCAGGAAACCTTCCCTGACGACTTGTTTATAGATCTATTCTTAGCTCAACTTGGACTCACAGCAGAAGCAGCAAGGAGCCTTTCATCCCATGACCCTGAAGCACCTTAAAGAATGTGTGCTGAGCCTTGAGGAGAGAAAATATTGTCCTCTCTGTTAGACCTCTGACAGAGGGGTCAACTCACAGATGAGGCCAGGAAGATGGGCAGCAGGCCAGCAAGAGGAGCAGGGAATAGCAAATAGGCAGGAGAGGCTTTAGATGTGCACAAGGCAAGAGGCTGCCCACGGACAGCTTGGGCAAGAGGAGCACACGAGGTGCATCAGAAATTGGGTGAACTGGGGGGGCTCAAAGGGCAGAAGCACGAAGTCCAGCTGGAGACCCCTCACCAAGGCGATGAGGGAGGTCCTTCCCCTCAACCAGGAGCAGCTTCTGGGAGCATTCTGGTGGTCTGTCTGCTCCAGGTAGCACCCACAAACCCACTGCCCTCTGCATAAGGCACTGGGAGGTGGGAAATAGGTGGCCAAGACCCCATTTTCAACCAGGAGAAGGAGAAGGGAGGCTGGGTGGTGACAAACTCTGTGCAAATAGCCCCATCCTTGGGATGCTTCCACGGAAAGGAGATCCTGGAGATTGTGAAGAAGCCACCAAACCACCGTGTTCTCACTTTGCTCCTGGATGAAAACAACTGTATTTCCTTTGGGCCCTGGCCCAGAGTTGTTATGAGAACATCTCCTATTAAAGATGGGAGATGCTCATCACCCCTAATTTGGGGAGGGAGAGCAGGTGCCGGGAGAGGGGGCACTGCACCCTCATGCAGCACAGAAAGGATTTTCCATATGCTGCCTGATCAGTTATATCAGTTTCTTAAAATGCTATTGCACAGATATTTCAGAGGCATCATGTAGTACCATCTGTTATGTTATATATTGCACCGAGCCCGGCCAATTTTCAGATCCTGTAATTTTATCTCCTCCATTTCATATGCGGCGCAGGCATTTTGCAAGAGGAGCCGGCGGGGAGCGGGAATCTGCACGGGAGGGATGGAGAGCAAGGAAATCAAGAGGCAAGGCCCAAAAAACGGCAGCTCCCGCCCATCCCAGACACTTGGAAAGGAGTTTTGGGGCCGCACCCCAACATTTTGGGACAACCACCTCACGGCAAGGCCTGCCTTGCCCAGGGCAGAGCGCAGCTCGCTCCATCTCTCCCGCTGCGTCCCTGCCTCCAACGGCAACGCTGCGGGGTGGAGAGACGCCTCCGGCATCTCACAGATGTCCTTTTCCCTGCCTCCCCCAGCTTTTCCAGGCGGCACTGTGGTCCCCCCATTCCCCATGGCAGGGAGGAGCTGCACCCCGGCACGTCCCGCCACGCAAACCCAACACCGGCACGGCCAGGGATGCTGCAGCAGGGCAGCTCCGTGCCACGGTTATCCCCTCCCTTATTCCTTTTTCCAAGGAGCAGCAGTAGCAACAGGAGCTGTCAGTGGAGCCAGCATGGAGCTCGTGGACTCCCCACCCCTTGAAGAGTTCAAAGCCAGCTTGGAGCAATCTAGTCCAGGGGAAGGTGTCCCTGCCCATGGCAGGGGGTGGAATGATGTGGGCTTTAAGGTCCCTTCCAACCTAAAGAATTCTGTGATGCCATGAATTACTGTGCACCTTGGCCCCACTTAAGAGTCCATCAGCAAAAGCCATCTCTGCTTTGTGGGGTGAGCAGTGTCAGGCTCTGACAAGCATTATTAAGGCAAAACTCCCAAGTTATCCTCATGGATAACTCCATGCTGTAAGAGCAGAGAAAAGACCAGAGACCTAAAATAACCCCTGAGGTTATTGCAAAAAATTAACTGAAGCAGATGGGCAGAGCAGAGATTGGAAAGCTCTGTCCTCTAAGATAAAAAGTCACAAACATTTGATTTTTAAAGTGAGTGCTTCCAACTCATCAGTCAGACACTGACACCGCTTTTATCAACTCCTTCTCAAGTGACAGCAAAGTTCGGTGCTGCTCTGCTCAATTTATTCTGATTTCATTAGGAAAAGAGACATGAAAAAAAGGCAGAAACCTTCTGATTTCCTGTGTTTTGCTGGCTCCCTCCTCTGGCACTTGGAAATATTTTTATTTTGTAATGGGTTTGGCCATGAAGTAATCGGAAATGTGTCCGGCGCTCTCCTTGGACCTGCTCTTCAAGACAAGCAAGTCTTGCTCTGACTCATCCTGCACTGCCAGAGAGCCTTTTTTAAAAGCTTTTTGCATCCTTGCTACAGTAATTAAAAGGAAAAGGAGAAGCCACCAGAAATATTACCCTTGCTACTGTCTAATACTAAAAAAGTAGTCAAACACTCTTGGAGAAAAGCGATGTCAGGCAGAATTAGCAGCATTTGAGCACATCAATGTCGCGTTGCTTACAACGACCACAGGGGAAGATGCAAGAACCTCAGAGCCAACTCTTCAGTGTTTTCTGCCCAGAAGGAGTTTCCCCTGACCACCATTAATAAGACATCACTTCAGATCTGGAAGCCCCAGGGCTTATTTTTCCACAAAGGCACGTTTTGTGGCTTTATTTGTTTTTAAATGAAGATATGACCATCTCCTGTGGACATCTGGCACTGTCTTGACAAAGGTTTTGTGCCAAGCCTAAAACTCTGTTGCATTTCATTTTTCTCTTACTTCATTAATAAGCATTAATACCTCAGGTTTGTGTGCATTTAATATTCTCCCCAGCACTTCATTTTTTTCATTTGAAAGGAGTAATTCAAGTACTTTTTAAATATTATTTCTTTATTGTTCACAAAACACTTCTGATAGAAAACAGCATTTCCATTCTGGTTTAAAACTTGTAAACAACCTTTCCCCTTTATAAAGGAATAAAGTGTGTTTATTCAACTACCAAATACCAGCAAGCAGAGAGCCATGGGGAGCCTGTTAACTGTGGGAACTCGGGGTGGGAGGTGTTCAGAAATAATAAATAGTAATGCTGGTTTCTCCATCTTTCCTTTAAAGTTTTAAGGACTCTTGGCACCACTGCCCAGCTTGAGCATATAAGAACAGGTTCTGTATTAAAGCATGAGCTTAGTTTAAGGAGATTTATCCTTTTTACCTTGGTTTGCAGCACCTGAATAACCTAATTGAGGGTTCTCTGCCGTGGGTCATGTAATCTGAGCGGATAACTAACAGTAGAAGCAAGATTTGTTCTCAAAAGGAACTGAGGGTCTCATAGCAAGCACTTGACCTCCTGGTCATGGTCCTCTCCCTGCCCCAAAGGAAAATCTGAGCCCTCCAGAGCAGGGATGGATAGGGAAAAGGAAGAAGTTCAAAGCAGGAGGAAGGAAGTGTGATCAGAGCAGGGAGGAAGGTTGCCACTCCAAGGCTCTGCAAAATCACTGAACACCCTCAAATGCTGCTCCCTCCTTCTCCAGCACAGAACACTTCACATCTGGAGAGTTAATTCTGCCCGTCAGTCACTCCCCACACTGATCTGGAATACCCAGCCAGCTACAGGCTACATAAATATTGACAGGGTACAATCCTAAATAAATAGATCTGCTCAAACATCCCTATTGACCACTTTGAGAAGGCAAAACAAGGCCTGGGAGAAAGGGAGTTTCATCCAGTCCCAAACTGGATAAGCACAGATACAGACAAGGCTCTGGGTAAAGCCCTTTGCTTGTGTCCTAAACACCAGCTGGGAGATGAGGAGGGAAAGGAAAGCCCTGGAGAGACAAGGAGGCAAAATCCTTGCATGGGAATTATGCCTTGACAAGACATTTGTTTTTCTGGTTCTGTTGCCTTCTGGTCAAGTAACTTGAAAATTCAATAGTGTGCACAGAGAACTGGGGCAAGGCAGGAGTGGAAAGGCAGCGTGTTCCTCTGGGGACGATCAATCACAGGAGGAAGGCTGCCAAATCACCCTCGAGCTGCCCAAGTGTGTTTATGGATGAGATTAGAGAGCTCCTTCTGGGGATCAAAGGAAAGCTCTCCCCCAGGAGCGTGCTTCCTTCAACTCCCCAATTCCCAGAGGACTCCTTTAGCAGCATCTCCTGCAAATATTTTCTTTGGGAGGGTCACAATCCCCTGAGTCTCATTAAGGACCTTAAAAGAAAACAATGCTTAATTTGAGGGAATCCCACTTCATCCAGTTTCGAGTCAAACCCACACTTGGATGGCAACGTTGTGTTATTTGGATGCACAGCCCTGAGTCTCAATTTTTAACCCAAAAGGTAAGCACTGGTGCATCACCACCACCCTGTGCTGTAATTAAACTGGAAATTCTCATTCAGAGTTTCAGCCCTTGTGCAGCCAATAGCATTCATCTCTCTGATATCAAGCCATGAAAAAATAATAACTACAACCAGAGCTTGCAGGAGAAAATGAGCATTGCAAGTCATCCGGTTTGGATCACCAGAGTTCAATCCCACCAGTGGCTGCAGCCTCGCAGCTCATGGCCCCTGGTAATGGGAACTTGCCTATTTCATGAACTCCGAAGGCAATCCAAAGGAGAATCATTCTTCATAATTGTTTTTCAACTTCTCCTCCAGCTGGAGGAATAATGACTGCACAATTCTCCTAACAACATGATCATAATCTATCAGTTCTATGAACTATAGAATGAACCCAAAGAGATAATTGGTGCAGGCACTGAATGATAAACATGTCAAGATTATGATTTCTTTGCTTAAAAATGAAACGAAGATATGATTGGAAATGCCATGCTTGGGGAGTATGAGCAATATTCCCATGCTCCATCATCTAAATTAGTTTATAATTTGCATACACTTGTATTTTTAGGCATTGTTCGAAGGCAGGGGAGCTGTAAAACATTAAGATCCAAACATCATCAGACTTTGTCCTTCAACGGCATCTTCCCGGTAAAGATCCCGACGTGCGTCAGGAAGCCCCATTATCCCGGGAGCAGCTGCGGAGGTGCAGCTCTGCCAGGAGTCCCGGGGGGTTTATCACCTCCTTCCAGGGGGGTTTTACAGCCCCAGAGATTTGCTCTGATGAGAGGTGTGCACACACACGCCAGCAGCAAGCTCAGCAGGCAATGAATTTTAGTGTTGCACCTTCCCGTCTGCCGGTTCCCGACGCTCCCAGAGGGACGACAAACCCAGGCTGACATTCAGCTCATAACAAAACCCAAACCACAGCAAAATTCACCTGATTTCCATTTTTTTTACAAGCACTGTTGAACAGCCCTCTGAGAGCTTAACGAACCACGGTGCTTTCTTGGGTTAAACATGAGGCAAAACCACCACCGACCCAAAGTGCATTCACGGGCTGATGGAGCCTCTGTCTCCTCTCCTTCAGCTGCACCCTCCTGCAGTTTTCAGCAGCAATGCAAAAGAAAAAGGGAGGGAAATGGGCATCTCCCAAAATCTGGGGAGGGGATATTTGGGCTCCGAGTCTGATTCACGCCCTGATCCTGTGCAAAGACGCCCCACATCCCACCAAAGCCCCCGTTTTCCCTGCCCACAGAAGCCTTCGCAGCCCACGGGGACTCCCTGGGGAGCACTAGGTGGAAACGGAGACCGCTGAACCATGAAAGAGCAACTAACAGGTCCCTCTGCCTGTGACTGTTCCTGTCACTGCTCAGAAACCCCTCGGGGCTCCCTGTGGGAGCCACAGCCAGCCTGGCTGCTCATTCCATATGGCACCCATTAGCCTGTTGCTGGGATGGCACCGACAGCGCGTGGCCAGAGCCAGCTGCCAGCCGGCCGTGCGTGGAGGCACCGCTCCACCCGGCCAGCTCTTGCTCCAAAGAGGATGGGGAGGAAGGAGAAACGTGGTCCTGCATCCTCTGCCAGCCCCAAATACTCTGGTGGGCTTTGCTGCAGCCCCCTCCAGTGGGTCCTCCCAAAAACCCTTTCCCAAAAACCAGCATCACACAAGGACACGGGATGGGAAGCGCAGAAAGGGACATCTGTGTTCTGGGACTGACTCTACAGGAGTCAGGAGCAAGGGGGGAACACCAGTAAAGGAAGCTTGAAAGATGAAAGCACCGATTCCATCCTTTCTCTGCTAAAACAGAGTCCCTTAAAGCAAGTCTACTGAATTAAAGAGGAAACCCTAGAGAGCCTCCATGCTCATGAATAAATTCAATTTGCCATCTCATTTTTGAACTTATAAAAGCCAAAGCTCTCTAAACAAGAGACAAAGTCTCACACTATGCCTTCAGGCACCTGGAGATGAGCCCTCAGACAGGGCATTAGGCTTCTTGGGGCGCTCAACCAAACCAGCTCCAGGTGCCTTGTCCCATCTCAGAGCCCCAGTCCTGGTGACCAAACCCCTGTCACAGGAGTTGGTCACCAAACAAACAGCCAGGACAGGAAGGGAATTTGCATTAAATCTTCCTAGGGCAGCATTATTTTTTATTTCGCCTCTATTATTATTACTTACTTGTATTTTCCCCCTCCTTGCTTCATGCTGCCTAATCCAGCATTGCAGCAGCACAGCACCTCTGCACAGGCACTGCTCCCTCACCCCCTGCCTGCCAACAAAACAAATCCACCCTTTAAATAAGAGCAAACTAAAATGCAGTGTGATGGAGACAGGACCAGCAGCCCCTTGGCTGAAGTTACACAGCACTTTTGCTCTCTGCACCTGACAAAGCACCACCAGCAGGCACGGATTGCTCGGCCTGGCTCCTGCTTGCAGAAGGCTGGATCTGCACTCCAAAGGCTGCCTGCGGCCAAAGGCACCTGAGCAGGTTTATAATGTGGCCGCAGTGCAGGGGAAAGGAGTTCCAGCACATCCCAGGCACCGGAGCCACGGGATGCTTGCTGATAATGACCCCCCATCACGCCTGCCCTCACTCCTCCTGCTGGTTTCAGTGCACTTGGGAGCTTTGGGTTCACGCTGGGAGCAGGACAGAAGTAAATCTGGACGGACATTCACTGGATTTTGCAGATCCCACCAAGCCCAGCCCTGTAAACTCTGCGGTTTGCAGCTGTGGCAGCAGAACTGAGCAGGAGGAACAACCCTTGGGCAGCTGAGACTGAACTGATCTGATCACATCCCTCGTTTCCCTCCCCAAAAACTGTCACTCAAGCCCTAAGAGTGGCATTAAAGGCTCCATGATTTTTCCTGTGTGTTCCTGTGTGTTGGGAACACAGGCAGCACAGCCCTTGCTCAGCACTCAGGAGCCAGCACCGAAGCACAGGAGAACCTCAAGCCAATTGAATTACGTGCTGTAATGTGTTCAAGGAATACTGACATACTTGTCAAACTCTTCACAATTCCTTCTTTCTCTTTCCCTTTTTATTTTTTAAATTTCTGACTAGCTCTATAGATCATTGGATAACATTCAGAAAATCATCGGGATGATTTTCTTTTCTTTCCCCATCATTGCCATCAAATGAAGTTATTTGTGAATACGTCTGCTGGAAACCAAACCAAACCAAACATGACAAGTCTATTTTCACCGTCGGCGAGGCACCGAGGTGTGCACAGCCCTGTGAGTCACGCCTGGCTGCAGCACCAGGGAGCCACTTTTAGGGAGCACGGGAAGCAAGGTGGGCAGAGCGCGACTGCAGGAGGAGCTGGGGTGGGATTTTACACCAGGGGAAGGTTGCACAGTAATTCCCTAATGACAGGAAGCTGAGAAAGCCATAATACCCAGGGAAATTCCCTCCTCTCTGATAAGATGCAGTGGGTTTTGGAGTTGCAATACCCCAGTGCCACCTATTACTATGTCATTAGCAGTGGAGTAATATTCTAATAGTTAACAATTTGGCTAATAAGCCTCTGTGGCAAAGGGAAAGTTAAGACAAAAGGCACTGCCTGATGCACCAATTTATCCTGATGATAAACTCCTAAATCAGAGACAACCATGTTGAGGCTTGCTGAGGGAATCCTCCCCTTCCAGGGAAACACAGATGCTCCTTCCATGTACCTGCTCCTCTACAGCAACACTTTACATCTGCACTGCAAACCCCCAGAGGCTACAGAAGATGAAATCCCTCATTCAGCACATCCCCAGAGCCCAGGCACACCTTTACCACCTTCTCCCAGCCAAACTGCAAGAGCTGTGTCTGGAGATTCTTCCTGGAGAGCTGGTTCAAGGGCCAGCAGAGGCTTCTGGACTTCCACCCTCAAAGCCAAACCCTGAGGTTTTGCCAGGGTGTTCTCACACAAAGCCAGCAAGCAACAAGGTGCACAGCCCAGGATGGGAACCAGGAGCCAAATGCTCTGGCTCAGGCACACACCATGTTAATCATGGCCCTTTCTGGATTTAAAATCTTGATGCTTGTGAAATCTCTTCCCAAGAGGATGCCTGGAATAAATTGTCATCTGATAATAGCTACCAGGTGGCGAGGGAAGAAAAAAGCAGACATGCACAGAATGTTTTGACTTCAAACTCATGTGGATTGTCAGGGAGGGAGTGTATTTTGCGTCCCTCCCTCGTCCCTGCCTCCCCCTCGCCATTTTCACCCCCTTCATGGATTTTTTAAAATTATTTGGCTTTCTTCAAGTGTTAGGCCAACTGCCTGGGGCAGCAGCTGAGGTTGGTGGCAGAGTCCAGAGCAAACCCCCACCACCCTTCAAAGGCTCAGGGGTGGCCAGGTTGGGGTCACCACGCTGACTCCTCATCTCCCCTCTAATTAAGTGAGCAGATAAAGTCTCCACAGACATCCCTGCTCCTCTTGCCTTCTCCCATCCTTCCTACCCCCTGCCTTATCCAGCTGCCCTTCCTCACTCCAGTCCTCACTCCCCATCATACCTGTAACCTTTCCCATTAACATCTGCCCAGGCAGGGAAAACCCTTCCCAAGCTCAAAGCATCTGCTCCTAATCAATTTGCCACGGAGCCTGTCTCAGCCTCGGGCAAGGAGCAGGCACAGAACTCCCTCCCCATCCAGGATGACATTTCCAGGGCAGGGGAGCAAAGGGCAATCCTCTCCCCAGCTTCTGAGGCCAGCAAAAGGCAATGTCAGAGCTCCCTGCTGCATTTGGGGAATGCACATCCCTTTCTTCCTGTTCCAGGAACGCGATGCTTGCTCAGTGCAAGCCTGTGAACAGGCACACACACAGATTACATCTTGTTCTTAGCAGGAAGGGATATTGACTTGGAAAATATCAAAACCGCCTCAGAGCCCGCAGCACCCCCCTCACAAAACAGAAAAAAAAAAAAAAAGAGGTTGAATCAGAGGAGATATTTTACTACACAGAATATCCAGGGAAATTAGGTTCTGTAATGAGGAGGTCGGCATGGAGAGCAAGAAGGAACTTTTTAAATGGCATCTTGGAATTTCAGAGGTCCCTGTCAGAACACACACGACCCAGGAGGGGCTGTGGCAGCAGTGGGAGCTGCCAGGAGGGCTGAGCTGCTTGGTCACCCCATATGTGAGGGGACATCCATCTGAGGATACTGAGAATGATAACCAGGAGAGCAGCAGCCAGTCACCTGCACGAGTGGGAAGAGCTGCTCGAGTCCAGAAACCACACAGGCCTTGCCCTGGGCAGGTCAGTGCTGCTGAGAAAACACAACATCCCAAACCCAGCCTTGCCTTTGCCTCTCTGCTTCCACAGCTCAATTCCTGCTCCAGACACGACTCGAGGAAAAATAAAGTGGCCAGAGGCAAGCACTAATGATGAGTGCCAATCTAATGACACACATAATACAGTCAGCTCCATTGCAAATGTAATTGCAATCATAATGCAATCAATACCAATGGAAACACCGTATTTATACAGGGCCTTTCATCACTCACATGTAATGCAGTCAGTGCCAGTGCAAATATGCCAGCATCTGAAATAAAATATTTGCCACACATCTCATGCACATGCAGACCAAACACTGCATTTGGGAGAGCCTTGTGATGTTGAAGGCTTTAGGAGGTTTCTGGGCATGCCACAAACTCATGAGAAACAAAATAAAAATCCCGAGTCCAGCTATACTTGGGAAAACAATAAAACCTCCGTTCACATTGAATTCTCCTTAGCTTAAGTCACGATTTCCACATTGCTCTCCCTGTCAGTTCTCTGCCCCAGCATATTGCTGTGGTCAGGCAGTCATTAACCTCCTGATGGGGAGAAAATGGGGAGAAATGCTCCTGTCTGCTGGCTGGGGCAGCCTCCGAATCCTCCCCACAAGTGCTGCACCAGAGACATGTGGTCCTGCTTCACCCAGTGGTGCCAGAAGGACTGAGCACCCAAGCCTCAGCACCACCTGCTGACATCGCTAGAGACACCAGTGTGACTGGTCCTATTAAGGTGAAGCAGCTGAAGGACTCTGCCCTTACACTCTAGAAAGAGAACACTCCTAAGGCTCCCACAACTCTGGAGCCCAGCAGCACTGGGAGAGCAGAGAAATCCGTCCTGCCCTCGCTCGCCATCCCATCTGCCCTCTGAATCTGATCCAGACAGTCCATCATGGGTCTTGACACATTTAATGTCTCAGTAAAGAAAAACACGATGTGTTGATGCTCCTGTAAAGCTCTGACAACTGACAGCCTAATGGCTCCTTATTTTTTCCCAGATGCAGTTTAGAAAATGAAATAAATTTCGGTCCTTAAGCAGGCTGGCTGCTCCGTGAGCATCGTGCTGCACTCCCAGGCACCAGCACTGAGCTGCAGGAGCAGGGAGCGAGGATGGCAAAGGGAAAGGACAGCACGAGGGGTGCAAGAGGATGAAGGAATTGTTCAATACTAACTTATGCATCTAAATCCAACCAGAGTGCCTTTTACTGGCATTTGCTGAACGCAAGAGCCAGCACCCAAAACTCCAGCTGTAGGTGATGCTGCTGTCCTACCCTGGAAAGAACAGGTGGGGGAACAGGACCCATCCTGTTAGGATGTTTTTTAGGGTGATTAGGAAAAAGTTCTTTCCCCAGAGGGTGGTTGGCACTGAACAGGCTCCCCAGGGCAGTGGGCACAGCCCCAAATCTGCCAGAGCTCCAGGAATGTTTGGACAACACTCTCAGGGACAGGGTGGGATTGCTGGGGTGTCTGTGCAGGGCTGGGGCTTGGACTCAATGATCCTATAGGTCCCTTCCAACTCAGGATAATCCGTGATTCTGTGACCCCCCTCTGGTGACATCCACACTGGGAGGCCCTGGTGCTCCCCCACACCTCAGAGGTCTCCGATGGGCAGTAAAAGCCAGAGATGTGGTGGAAGCTGAGAAACCCCCTCCTGCTGTGGCTGCAGGGTATTCAGCAGTGCTGTGCAATTAGGCTAAAGCAGTGCATGGCCACGGGGCTGGGAAGTGTGATGGAAAGCCTTTCACAGGGGGAGGGCCAGGTCCTTGTGGAGCACAGCCCAGCCATTACTCACTAGCCAGTACTCCCAGATGAGTTACCCAGCCTCGAGCCAGCAGACTGGAAACCCTTCCTCTGAAATACTCCTGAGGCTCTGAGTGATGCAAGATGGACAGGGCTGGAGCTGAAGCTCTTGTCTCGCCACAGAGCCTCTGGAGGGCAGGAAAGGAGGCTCAGGGGTGGGGACACCACATGGGCCCCACTTCCCAGCAGCTGGGATGCAGCTCTCTCCCCGGGGGGAGGAGGAGGGATGGGGGCAAGGGGGTGAGAGCCTGCTGCCTCTCTCCCCACACCTGTGACGCTCAGCATGGGACATGACATCCCCTCCAAACCACCACACAGCTGGAAACCCCAGGCAGGGAGCTGGATCCCAGCCACCCAGATTTTGGGGGACCTTTGCAGTGCCTGGCATCATTTAGAGGGCACTGCAGTGGTAGGAGCCACTCTGATCTTAATAATGTGGAGCTTTCAGCTCAAAGTCTTCTCTCTTTCTTTTTTCCACAAATAATGAACTCCTCCTAGGCCATTTTCCCCTCTTGCCCATGAGGTCTTGCCCCCTGCTGCAAAGCACAGCTGCTGGGTGGTGGGAGTGGGTGCTGCTGGACCCCACCAGTGAGAATAAGCACCAGTGACCCCGTGGCTTGCAGGGTCACCACCAGCCCCCCAGCCTGAAGGCTCAGGAGGCTCCTTTGTGACCCCACAGCTCCCCACAGGAGGGGAAGGCCAAGCAAAGGGACAGGATGGTTGCAAAGCCAGCAAGGACGAGCTCGGCCGCATACCCACACAGCCCAGCCAGAGTGTGGGGTGGGGGCTGCAGCCCCCTCTCACATCCCCAAAATACTGGTGCTGACAGGGAGAAGCTCACACAGCCCCTCTGAGCAGCCTCCCTGTGCTCACACCCCAGCTGGAGCACGGGGTGGGGGGTCCAGACCACCTGCACACTGCACACACCAGCCCCTGGCACAGCATTTAGCACAGACTGTTCCTTTCAGCACTTTTCTCACCCCAAATTCCCTGCTCTCCCCCTCCCTCACTGCCAGAGGCTATTTTTCTCTTGATCCAGGCCAGCTTCAAAACCAGGGCCACCACAGCACCTCCTTGCAGGTGGCATTTACATCTCTCCAGAGGAGATAAATGCACTCCCATCCGTACTTGGGATGACCCCATTTCCTTTTTGGAGGCATCCAGGACTCGGAAAAAGGAATGGGAAGGGAGAACGTTCTTCAGGCTGCTCTAAGACAAAAGATTTTCAAAGAGGACATTCAAGGTAGGGAAGAAAAGCCAGCACTAACTGCAGGAGGGCTGGCCAAAGGGAGCAAAGGGATGGGAAGAAATGAGGGAAGTTCCAATGCATTGGGAACATCAAGGCAAGGACACAACCAACCTCACCTCCCTGGCTCTGCTGCAGATGAGTTCATCCCAGATAAGGGAAGCTGTTTCATTTCACTGTGCCTCCCCAAACCTGTCACTGCAAGAAAGGCACATTCTTGGGAGGACTGGGAGAAGGCAGAGAGGAGGAGAGAGGTAAACTGAGGCTCAACAGCTGCCAAGAGCCAGTGAAAGGGCCAGTCTCCCTCAGAGCACAGCAAGACACATGGAGTGATGAAGCCGCCAAGAAGTTGTAATCAGGACTAATAGTTTGAGGTTCTTAATATTCCTGCAATCCAATAAATCAATGGCGCTAAATACGAGCGCGGGACGGCGAGCACCGGATTGACAGGGCAAATTAGGTTGGGCTGCAGGGAGAGATTCCTCAAACAGTTTGTTCCATCTGAGCTCACAGGCAGCTGAGGGTGCTGCAGGAGACATCCCTCAGGTGAGCTGTGCCTCCTGTCCAGACACCCCTCCTCTGGCATCCTCCTGCTCCCAGGGTCCTTGCCATGCTCAGGGAAGCAAGAGCAGCCCCACCCCATCCCAGATGTTGCACAAACATTAACTAGTTAGTTGTTCACCTTGCTGCTCCCAGGGCACTGAGAAGATTAGCTCAGTGTTTACCCTCTTGCTTTACATGTGCATGTAAACCACTATTCAAGTGCCAGGAATGATTATTAGAGATATAAAAATGCTGGGATTTACAACAGGATTAGTACCCTAAAACAGAGCTGCTGCTATTCCTCCTCTGATCCTCCTGAGTATCCCAAGAAAGACTGTAGTATTCCAGGAGAAAACAATGATGCATAACCTTCAAATTAGAAGGAGGGGAATAAGGCAGCTCAGCTCTTCCAAATCCTCTAGAAGACACCTTGCAATTACAGGAGATCTAGATCAGATCTTAAACAAATACCACAGCTATAACCCAGCTGAGTTATAAAACACACCTACAGAGTGAATGACTCAAACATTCTGGGTTCGGGACCTAAGAGGCCATCCAGACAGTTCCTATCAGATCTCATTCTATGCTAAAACTTAATACAGCCCAGAAACATGTTAGGAGCAGAAAAAATGGGGTGGACAGACATGTATCCATGTATTTGTCCCTGTGTTAGCCAAGGGACATCTGCACAGAAAACAGGATATTCAGCCCAGTCACTTCCATCTTCTCCTCCTCAATCCTCCAAAAATGAAAGAACCAGCCTTACCATACCAGTCTCTGTACCCATTGTCATATGGAACTTTCCCAGGTCCTTAAATCATTCTTGTCTCCCTACGACAAGGGATTGGAAGGGCTGAGATTATTTATCTTACAAAGGAGACAAATAGGAAGTCTTATGATAAATGTATATGAATTAATGAATGAGAGAGACAAAGTACATCTGGTATTTCTACCCTCCCTGCCTTGCAACACAAGAAGTCCCCTTTGATTCCACTGAAATAGTGACAAATTCAAAACTGATGAAAAGAAACACTTTCCCCAACCAGCCTATGAAATCCGTCAAAGCCCGGAGCTCGGGAGGTTTCAAAGACATTTATATCAATAACACTGCTATCCAGAGCTAATGGTCAATGCTAATGAAAAGGAGAGAATGAGTTTAGGGCCCTCTCTAATGACTGCAGTGGGCTGGACAGAAATCCTGGATTTAGCTAGCAGTTCCAACCTGGAAAAACTCCAACTCACATATTTGCAGCTGAGGTGCTGTGTGGATTTACTGGGGCAGGTGGTTCTCCACAACTCCACTGCTCCTGCCTGTGATTCAGGGCCCATTTCACAACTCTGCTCTAGGCACTATCCCTATGAATTCAAAGAGATCCTTCTAGGAAACACCTGTATTCCCCTTCCTACCTCCCCCCCAGGAAAAAGACCCCAGGAAAAAGTCTGGAAAGCTTGTTTCATCACGCACCAGCTGTGAGTCCACACTAGCACTGCAGTCTGAAGCCCTCCAGTACTTCTTATTTCTTGTTTTAACTCATCTATATTCCTTACCCCTGAATTACCAATACAGGAGAGCACCACTGCTCTATTTTTCCTGGGAATTGTTCCTTTGTCTTTGGTCTCTTGCCATCATGATTGTTATTGATATCAAAAGCAGTGCCCAGAAACTTCAAACAAGAGGGAAACCTCGATTAAGTACACACTGTAAGAGATGCTCACTGCTCTAGAAAGCACAGACACAGGAAGAAAGATTTGAGAACATCCCCAAGGTCACAGAAGGAGCCTGCAGCACATCCAGGGGAAAAAACAGTGCTGAAACATCCCTGTCCATAAGCCCTGCCTGAAATTCACCCCCTCCTCCTGTTTTTACATCACCTGGGCTTGCAAGTTTAGTGTGTGGGTTCTGCATGTGCTGGGATGGGACTGAGCCCAGCCCACAAGATCTCCCTTCTTAAAACTCAGGGTCTGGACAAGCACATTGCAAGGACCTCAGCTCCCTCTTCCCTGCATCACCACAACATCCTTTTATTCCCACCACATTCTTCATGGCTGGCAGGGACCTTTGCATGTGACATCTCTGTTAAACTCATAATATTAAGGCCAGGTAATTAAGGCCAGGTCTCCAATGAGTCCTGACTACAGCCTGGGGAGGTCAATGCACAAAATCAGGAGAGGGATGGAACTCCTCCCAAGGGCAGCTCACAGCCTCTCCTTCTCCACTGACACAGCTTTGGGACTTCATTAGACAACTGAACTCAGATGGTGTGAAAATCCTCCACACCTCTAAGCTCTAAATCACAGACTGGAAACTGCTTGAGCAGAATGGCACTTCCCTACACAAATACATTGCAAACCACTGTGCACATTTGTCCTGGCCATCAGCAGTTGCAATGATCACTGTAAGAGGGTTGAACACGGTGGAATGTTCTTTACTCTGGAGTGTAACATGCCCATTATTAAGTGCTATATAATGCTGAGCTCCTGCTGTAAAAGGGTCTTCAGAAATGACAACATAAAGAATTAACAGCCTCCAAAACAGGACTCAGGTGAAACCTGATAGTTAAAGCTGGGAGAATTTTATATCAAAATCCTGCAAGTTTCACAGGAACATAACACAAAGCCATAAATCACATTGGCTTTGCTTACAAGGTTGGTGGAACTCAGGAAATATAAAACCCCAAAAACTTTTGATGAACATCCCAAATCCTGAGCTTGTTACACGGTTCTGAGGAACTGTTTGTCAAACCCTGTTTACCGACACATCCTCAAATAATTCAGGGACTTCTGCCAACTGTCAGGTAAATATTTCTCAAAATAATAAAGATACAGTCCTGGCCCAAAGAAGGTGTAACATTGTGATGGCAGGTAGAGGACATGTCTTGTGATGCCAAAGGGATGAGCCCTCTGAGTGCTACAGGAGCCCAGCATTGTAGGCTCTGATCTGGATGAGCCAACTCCCACCCTCAGCTCCCAAATCCCTCTGCCCAAAGTAGGGACAGAACCCTTCTTCACTCCCACCTTCTAGGCTTTAGCGTGGAAATGAATGAGCAAGTGCTCAAATACTAAATACAGGCCATAAAAACAACAGAAAAAAGAACAGGGTCATTGCAAGCACTCAGAGATTCTTCTTCAACAACCCACCAGCACGTTCCACCACGTGCTGCAGCTCCTGTCCCCAACCTGACCCTGAAGGCCACAGCACTGCATGGCCCAACCGTCCAGCCCAACCCTTGTGAGGCACTTTGTGGGAATGTCTGTATCAGCAAACAAAATCTGACACAGAAACAAAGTTGGAGAGGAGTTTTGGTGGTTTCCTTTAGGTTGTGTTCCTTCCACTGGCCATGGGTTATCGATCTCTGCAGAGAAGAGCCGGCAGCCACCGCTGATGTGCCGTCCCTCAGCCAGGGGTAATGCTCGACTGTTGGGAACCACAGTTAACTGATGAACCCATCTGGCAGGGGAATGAGCAGTGATTGATTTACTCTCCATCCTGGTACTTAGACTTTTCACCCTCAACAGGCCACGAATGCTCGTTCATCATCTTCATCAATCAGGTGGGCAAATATCATTAAATCCGCAGGCCACAAGCAGCATCATTTATATCTTTGTCTTTTTTTTTTTTTTTATTTTGTTTCAAAAGTTTGCCACCTCCTCTTCCCACATCCCCTACTGAAAAATGGTGCTTTCACCTGTCAGGGATTCAGTGAAGTGAAATGGAGAAGCTGAATCCTGCTAAGAAGGGACGGTGCTGGGCTTTGGGTTCTCATCTCTTCCAAGGCACTGGGGATGCTCAGAGGTGCAGAGCATTCCCAAATACTCCTGAGCTGTCCAGCCCTGTACATCATCAGTGATGTGTGGTTGGGTTCAGCTCATGATAACTGTGTGCTACTGAACCCATCAAGGATGTTTTGCTGCTGACCCAGAGCACAGCATCAAAGTCACCAAAGCAGCACTGCACAGGATCTGGCACAAACCAGGGTTAATTCCTCAAAATTCAGTGGGGCAGGGACGACCTGCTTATGCTGTTCATCTGCCCTATAACTTCCCCAGGACAATGGGGACTTTCAGCTTATTAACACTGTTTAAGCACTGACTTGTTCCTTAATGCACTTTTTCAAAGTCGCTTTTTCCGAAGCACAGAGCCTCTAGCGGCACATACTGACACCACCAAGCCCAGAATGTGCCAGAAAGGAACACAAAACCCATCAAAAAAGCAGGGATAGGTTTGAAGCCATTCTGCAGCAAAGCTGACACTTCATCCTGGCAGGCTCCCTCCCATCCCAGGGCTGTGTGAGCCCACTCTCTGCTTAGCCGAGCATTCTGACCAGCCCCCAGTCAAAGATGAATGGATAGATGGACAACAACTGCCAACAAGTTCACTGCCTCCTCTCCCAGCAAGACACTCCATTAGAAAAGCTTTTAAAAAACACCAGTGGAAAAAAAACACTGGACAAAATAATCTGACTCAGGGAAATTTCAGGCGAGTTCAGAATAGCCTGGAGTGAAAACCCAGCTCTAACGTGACTGAAAGAGCCCCGTGAAGGAACAGATGCAGCAGCCAGGCCGTAAATTAAATCACCGAGGGAAGGTTGGAAGAGCCAAATGAGATCTCCACCTGCCATTACTTCCAAGGCACAGAAAGGGCCGGGCGTTCCGAAGGAGGGCGATGGATAGGCAGACAAATCATTTTATTAGCCTTAATTGCCATTTCAATACCATACCCATGTCTCCACATAAGCCCTCATTCTGTGCAAAGTTGTCAGTTCATGTCCTGAATGGGCCAGGCTTGTTATCAGCAAGGCGTTTACAGCCCCTGGGCTGTGCATTAATTAAAAAGGCTTTGTGCTGAGGCTCATTCATTAGCACACTGCTCCTTTAATCACTGCCTCTTCAGCCACCAGGACAATCTATAAATCTCCTCAAATATGAAATAATGAAGTGGAATGGTTCAATTTATTACAATGTAATAAGGCAGGATAATAGGGGGTGGACAGGGTGGCACTGGAGCTGTCTCCTTGCCCAGTCTTCCCACCTCATTACTGACAGAGGCCATGGATGAGAAGAACAGAAAGGATGGAGGTGAAGATGGAGAACACACAGGACAGGGATCTTCCCATCTCCTGCCATCCCACCCTCATGAAACCCAGCTTGCCACAAGTGATTGAAGATGATGCTGAAAGCCAGACATGGTTTCTTGGCCTTGGGAGGACACAGGGAGGTTTTGCCCTGAGAAAGTTCCAAAGATTTTGCTCTTTGATGCAGACACAGCATCCCTTCAGCAGGAAGGTAAGTTTCTCACTCTATGTCCCATTTTTCCATCTGCACCCCCATTTTCCAACCTCTCCTTCCTTAGATCTTGTTCTGTCATTCCTGGAAGGATCCAGGTTGAGGTGGACAGTGCCAAGGTGCAGATGTTCTAGGGAACATCAACAAGCTACAAAAATCCACGTATTAACTCAGCACAAAGCTCCTGTTTCTCCTCTCACCTCCCAGCTGGGCACTCAAGTCAAGCTGCCAAATAAAATATGACTGCACACAATGGGTTAATTAACAAAGAGAGAAAGGTGAACATTAGCCTGGCTTTGCATCTCCTAAATAAATGCATCAAGGACACCTAACTAGTGAGGGGAGGCCAAACATGAATTTTTCTCGTGACGAAAGCTGCGGACTAAAGATGCCAAGGAAAGAAAGAAAACTTCCATCTATTTTAGAAAAGCAGCCACGGTATCCAAAGGAAGTGCAAAATGAAAACTGCCCATACAAAAGTTAACAAAAGCTAATTACGCTCTTGCATAGAAGGAGAGTGTTTAGAGAAAAGCAGGATTTGTAAAGAGCATTGTGGTGGATTTTGAAAAATTACTTTTCCCTGTCAAAAGATACCTAGTAAGGAACATCCAGTTCATATTAAAACAGCTCTACAATTTGCTACTTTATTTTCAATGCTCTCCCTATTCAGTCTTAGAAAGCCTTGAATTCTTATGCACTAACAGCTATATAATTAATGTGGCTATTAATATAATTAATACAACATGTTGCTTTATCCAAGTCAAAATTAATTCCCAGGAAACTGAGTTGTGATAAATCCACAATAAGGAAAAAAACCTAAATTATCAGAATAACCCATTTCAACCTTTTCTTTAAAACTGAAATCTGTTTTAAAGGCTTTATTTCAAAACGTGAAATCGTTCAGGGTTTTTCCACGTGGAATATGCAAGTTATAAACATGCATCATTTTAACTGACCCAGCCTAACCCTGGTGGGAGGGAGTGCCCTGGCCTAGGAAAGCACACAAGGGTTTCATTTTTTCTCCCCATTCATTATCAAAAGTAGATTTAAAATAACGTTAAGAGGACGGGAAAATGATTTCTTCCCCTGTGTTAGAAAGCACCGACCGAACACGCTGTTCAAACCCACAGATCTTTAATATTAGCAATCTGCTAAGTGCTAATTTGTCAACACGAAACCTTTCATCTCCAGGGTTCCCAAAACACTTCATTTGCTCGAGAGTCACTCGTCCCACCACAGTAAGATTCACATCCTCCATATGGCGCCGCGAGCAGGAGGTTTGGGTTCCTCTTCCCCTCCAAGAAGGGCTCCTCCAGGAGTCAGACAACTAATTACCACTCAAGTCAATGAATTAACCCTGTCCCTGACTGCTCTGCGAGTTTCAAGGTGCTTTTTAGAGGGAACAGCGGGCTGGGGTCCTTCCCATCAGAAAACTCTATTATATGGATCTTCAAAAAAGCTCATTACTACAAAGCCACGAGCATTCAATCCCATTAATAAAACACATCGGTATATAATTATAATATTAGGCACTTAAATTGCAGTTTTCATCTGCGGCTCTCAAAGTATCTCACCACAGTAAATTAAGTCCCCCTTAATTTGGGCTGGTCACAGTTTTGCATTTGAAGCTTTTCCTCAAGGAGAATTTGATTTTGTGTTCGAAAGGAAAATCGCAGAAAGGATCTGTTCTTCCTCAAAACGCTCATTTCCTTCTGGTGAGGGATATGCAGTGGGGAAACCCCACCCCAACTCTGTGAAATGCTATGGGGATGAAGAGTTAAAATGCTGCTAAGAGAGAGAAATGGCAATGAATCCATAAACTTTTTTGGAGGCAACAAAATGGTTTTGCAGGATGTGTTTGCTCATCAACCCCTCGTCACATTGGGGTTCTCCAGCTCTTACTGTCATACCGGGGGATAAGCAAGACGAAAACTACTCATTATGTGAACAAAACCACCCTGGAACCCACTTTTCTCCTCTGAGGGAATCTCCAAACTTGGAATTACCAGCTTTTCCTAAGAGCTGCACCCTGGGTTTGGGCTGGAGGGAGGAAGCCACGCTTACTGCAAGCTGACAGCGGCATCGCCCTTGACTAGATGGAGGATGACAGCGGCTCCTCCGGAGTCACATCCTGGCCCAAGCTAGAACAAATATGCTTCCAGTAGGCAATGAAGCTGAGTAAATCAGAGATGACAATAAAAGCATCGAGGAAATTGTCTGTCTGGGAGACAGAGCACACCCAGCACACAAGGTTCAGCTTTCATTTGCAAGGAGACCCGCGCGCTCGAGAGGTTACGGCAGGAATACCAGTGTAAATGATATCACCACGGGCACCAAACAGGCAGCTTGCTCCCCAAACTATTAGCTGGTAACACCAATCCTCAGTAATTCCAGCTATTAAAAACAACTTCAAGAGGACTCAGATCTCATTTTGCAGAGAGTGCAGGGGTCTCGATGACTATTTTTAAAGTTTTCCTGCATTGGAGTTAACAGTCTATGGCTTTGATATGTTTAGCTGCTGTGCTGCTTCCAGGTTTATTAAATTTACAAGCAGAGAGACAGGGTGGCTTGTTATTTTTCCCAAAGAATCCTCAGAAAAAAGGGCAAAGCTTCTCAGGCATAAATCCAGTCTGCAAACTCAGAAACCACGGGGGTCCAGGAGACCCCTTCCCCAAGACCATGCAACAAATCAGGTAATTGTTGTTACATGCGCACGTTTATTCAAATTTAAAGAGAATTATTATATATGTGGTACCTCCACAAACACACCCACCTTTAGATACAAACACTGACAACAGTAAACTGATTAAATGTCATATTCCACTGCAGTGGGGAAGGGTTGACCTGCACCACACCAGCACCCACCTTTGGGCACTAGAAAGTATCCCAAGCCCCTTTTATTCACCAATTATTTATCTCCATGGCTCCCCTCTGAAAAAGGGACTTGGTTTTTACACCTTAGAGGCCCAGGCTGGAAAGACTGCTAAAAACACAACAGAAATTAGATGTATTTTCCCCTTATTCATGACCAAAAGCTCTTTTTCCCTGATACTGCTTTTCAAGCAGCTCTCACTACAATTAAACCCTTTTTTGTTGGATCTGGAGAGTTTTTACAGCCTGTTCTCACACGTGTTTGATGACCAAGTGGCTCATGGGATGATGCATCTCCAGGGGTCACTTGGTACTTCTGTGCTCTGTGTGAAAGGAGATTCTCCCTCGTCACAGGTAAGAGGATTTAATGTTGTTCATCACAGACCAGTGCAGACACTCCCTGAAGTGTCTGGATAAAACCCCATTAAATCCATCCCGCTTTTTACAAACCATGAGAAAGAAGAAGAAAGGACAAGGCCAGGCACAAACCACCAACATCTATTGTGCATCACGATGGGAAGAGTCTGGGCTCCGGGGACATTTTTCTTTTGGCACTGATTGTCTTCTAAACTCCACAATCTATACAATAGCTATGTTTGTAATCACTCGAAAATTTTCAATTAAATGTAAAAAACCAGAAACAAGTAAATCTATTCTCTCTTTTGACTGTTCTATTGATTAAAATGGATGCCTGAGCTGCGGCCACTGAACCATGAAAAGCAATCTGTCTTGGATGGGTAAGAGATCGTTAGGAAATCGTTGTGCTGAGGCAAGAATAACTGTGCATGTGCACACACGTGTGGGGCTGGGCACAGATCCCCACATGCTGCCATGCAATAAGCCACCTGCAAGGAAGGAATAAAATTGTGTGTCTATATATTTCAATATCAAGTTCAAAGCAATCTGAGGTGTTAGCCTGTCACAAAGACCTCTTCTCGTTTCCTAAGTTTCATCATTTTCCTCAGCGGTAAAACTTGGTCTCTGTTGCTGCAGAGATAAAAAAAAAAAAAACAACAAAAGAGATGGGAGAAGAGAAACCTCATGTGTTACAAGCTCCAAGAGCAAGGAAAGCACTTCTTGGGCCATTAGGAGATTTTCAAGCTGATGACAAGGAGATCCTCCAGTTGATGTTTCACCTTCCCCTTTTGTCCCTGTCCTTTCAGGGAGAAGTGGAGGACATTAAACATCACCAGGAACACTTAGTTTTGCAAAGCCTGGCTGGTTGGGGTGTGAGTTAACCTAAGGCAAGGCAAAGGAGGGGAAAAACTTCCCACATGAAGCTTTTGCCTTGAGCACTCACCACGGATTCCCAGACTGCAGCAGAGCCGTCTAATATTGGCTCTAAACAGCCACAGGAACAGATGGAGAACACTTCGGTCTGTGCTGACAATACTCTGCTTTTTAAGCAAGACCATCCTGATATCAGCTCTATTTTATCTCAGCACCTCAAGCTGAAGCTTAAATTAACCAAACATTATGTTTTTTTATTTTTTGTTGTAACCAATCACCATCCCTCAAGCCCTGGGGAGTTCAGATCAGTGAATTCTCAGCCTTTGCAGGAAAAAGATCTTATTTGCTGGAGCCAGTGAGTAGCCTGCTCCTCTCTAGGTATCCACAGACCACCCAAGGGAAGAGCTCTAGAGAGAGGCCAGGTTTGGGAGCTCTGCTGCAAAGCACAGTTCTGAGAAAGCCTCTGCTGATCACAGCGATGCTCGTCCTCCCCAACAGGAGCAGCAGGGAATTCCTTTCCAAAATCCACTTCCCAGCAGGGCTGAGGCCCCAGCAGCTTTCTCCCACCAGCACAGGTCCTGCAGAGACGTGTCCTCATCTTAACAGTGGAAAGCTCAACAGCAGCCACCCTGCTGTCCGGGATCTCTGGGAGACACAGGGATGCTGGGCAGGAGCACTTGGCACTGAGTGAGCCTGGAAGGCTGGGAGTGTTCATCAGAGCAGCGTTACTGATGAATTTAAAACTGAAACAAGCTGTCATTTAGGGATGAGGGGATCCCCACCTCCCCACACACTCATCCCTGGTATTTGCTAATGGGAAGAGCGAGGCACAACAGCAGATTCAGGCTGACTCACGCGGTCTGCACTTTTATCGGGTGCTTTTTTCCATCCCCCCTCTCCAAAACATACAAACAGTGGTGAGTGAGAAGGAATGTTTGGGAAATGGTGCTCCAAACAATTTCGAATATTCCATTTGTGTGTGTAAACTGTGAGGCCATGACCTACATCTCACCCTCCAGGCAGCCACTGCCAGGGGGTCAGCACAGGGATGCTCACACACAACTGGGGAGGGGCTTTAGGAAAAGCCCTCAGATAATTACAAACAATTACTATTGCTTTGATTTAAACAAAAAAAGAAAAAGTAAGATAATAAAGTTTCAAATCCTCAAACCGGGCAGGCCTAGAAAAGCACTGCCAGGTTTTACAGGGCAGTAAAACCAGTCCTGCCATCCCCACACCACAAAATATCAGATAAAAACAGCAGCAAACGCAAACTGGAGGGGATCTATGGACCCCCAGACACGTGCAAGGCCACTCAGAGGAGGTACTGAAGGGGTTAGCATCTCTCAGGTCCTTTAATATATTTTCCCTAATTAAGCTGTTCAATTCGCCAGCTTAAAGAGCTGCCGATAGCTGCTACAAATTGATTTATCTTTTGATGAAGGTAAAATTTGCTGGAAAAAATGAGAAGCAAACAACATATGGGTTTGGGAGGGATTAAATTACTTTGTCTTGTGCTAAGATTCGAACATATTCTGGAGGCAGGATGAGTCTTTTACAAGTAAATTGTTTTTATACTGTATATCCATTTCTATGTAAACAGAAGGATACTCATTTACACATCCACCTACAATACCTGCTAGGTAGCAGAATTATATCCTTAAAAGCCAGATGAGATCCTGAGCTCTCAGTGGGCACACACACACACAAATAAAAAGCAATCATCCTGCAAGCAGCCCCGGGGGGCAGGAAAAAAAGCCTTCTGGAAACACAAGCAATCCAACCATAATAGATACGGCCTGAAGCAGCCTCGACGTGGAGGGTCACGACCGGGTAATGCTGTGGGGGTCAAGGCTCCAAAGCTGCACTTCCAATTCCCAATCCATCCCTGCCTGTGAGCTGCAGTCCCCTTGGATGGCATGAGCTTAGAGTTTACCACCTCCACTGCATTATTTTGTTTACTCATCAGTAAGAAATATAAGGTGAAGAGGGATAAATATTCAGAGTAAATCACAGCCAGCCTGACAAGACTGAGGAACAGCAGCAGCCAGCACAGGATAATTTGCTTGCTCTCAAATGAGGAGTTTCCCTGGTGGGATGGGGCTTTATAACCTCAGTCTCTGCAGCTCCAATATCACAATACACAGGGCTGCAAGCACTGATGTCCCCTCAAATACAGATCCTTCTCCTTTTCCCGGCAAAAGCCGTGCTCATCTCACCCCTACAAGCAGCAAGTAATTTGGCTGCATGCTTCCTCCCTCCAAACCAGCCTCTGCACTTCAGACCATCCCCAGCACCAAAGAGGGAGTTAAAGAGAGTTCAGAGTGAGGGATGCAGCCATAGCCATGGGGGGTTTGCATTTATTAACTGTTGTTCCCCACATCCACTTTATCAGCTATTTTGGACACATGCATTCCCTACACAAGCACATGCCAGACAACTGAGAGCGGATAATTTGCCCAGACAGGCAGTAAATACATCCCATCTCATCCTTCCTCCTAGAATAATGTGCTTTCTAGTGTCACCTGTCATGTAAATCATCACCTTGCAATTTATCCTGAGCTACATTTCAACCGCTGCTGGACCTACCGGAAAATAAAGAAAGAAACAATCAGAAGGTCCAGTAACTCCTCCTGTGAAACAGGGATGCTTCTTCCCTGGCCAATATTTCAAATTTATTGAGGAGAAGACATCTACTGAATTTATGGCTTCCCAGGTGAATTTCCAACTCTTAGATTTAGAGGAGTCCTAGATTTTCTCCGAGCTATACAGAAGACATTTACATAAGCTTTTGTGCAGCATTGAAGCTCATTCCTTCAGTCTGTTCTTTTCTCACCATATGAGTATCCAACAACTGCCCACCCTGTGGTTACTGCAACTCAACAACTTAAGAGGTGGATTTGAAAAATCCCACGAGTTGCATGAGAAATTAAATGCCTGTGTTTTTTTTCCCCCCCGCCCCTGGCATTTTTTATTTAAAATCTTCCCACAGAACCAGAGCTGAGTAAAGAGCTGGGGTTGATGGCGCTGCCTGAGCAGCAGCCTTCCCAAGGAACATCCAAAAAAGGACATTTTCTCTCCAAAAAGTGAGCCCAGAAGAGCCTCCATGGGAACTTTCCACCAGAAAAAAAAAAAAAAAAAAAACCAAAACCAAGGAATTTTCTCCTTTGAAAAGTTCTAGTGGAAGGTTCTCTGGTGGAAGGTGTCCCTGGCCATGGAAGGGGTTTGGAACGAGATGAGCTTTAAGGTCCCTTCCAAGGCAAACCATTCCATGAGTCTACAAATGTATTTCCAGCAGAAATTCCTCAAACCAGCCAGGCTTGCTGAAAAGGTTGGATTTAAGGAGGTATTTAGGCAGCTTAAGCTGGCTGGGGGTGCACAGTCCTGGGGGGACCCCTTTAATCTGTGTCCTCTGGCTGCAGAGAGAAAAAGCCTCCTGCGCATCTGTGCCTTCTCAATTTTGCGTTCAAAACACTTGAGAATCCCTCTTTTGTTCCTTGGCTGTCTCCCTTAATCCTTCCCTCAGTCATTATTCAATATTTGGTTTTGTGACTACATTATTTAACTTGGCGGAGCGTTTTGGGACGCAGCTTGAATAAAAGCCTCTGTTTTTAAGCAGCGGAGGGGACCGTCGCACAGGCAGGGAGGAGACAGCACTGACAGCAAAGAGGAGACCAAAGCTTCACCCATCATAAAAAACACACCACCTCTCCAGGGAAAAGTAGGCTGGCAGTCACAGGATCGTCATTCGAGGGAATAAATCACCAAAGCAAACTCTGATGTCGGTAATTTTGTGACGCAGAAAATTGATTCGTACGTTACAATCAAGGAGCTCCTGCCTCCGTAATGTACCCTCAGCGTTTTAACATAATTATTTGTGCAACAGTTTTTAATGTTTGCAGCCTCCTCTGGCTGTCAACCTGGAAGTAAGTAGGGGGAAAAAAAAAATAAAAGTTTAAAATACTCTTCTTCAGAGACAGGATTAAAGGGAGAGGAGAAAAAAAAAATCAATCTCTGAGCAACCTCCTTTGTATTTTGTTGTGACAAGCCTGAATTTAAACAGCCTGCGAAGTCAAAACAACAGGAGAAATATCAATACACATTAATTTAATCAAGGAACACAATTCTGCCATGCCAGGCCAAACTTGGCTTTGTTTCCTCCCTGGTTTCTGTGGGGGCTGATCACACCCCACCACCCCCCGAGGCCTCAGTGGTGACTAGGGGTCTCCTCAAAGGCCCTGAGCCCTCTCTCCATTTGGATGCCTTCCCATGCAGAACTCTCAGCTCCTGGGGAAGCAGCACCCCACTCACACACCTCCATCTCTCCTCCCCTAGAAAACCTCATTTTGCTGGCAGACCCGCCCCTGTTGGCCATCCTGCTGCATCCTTCCTGTGTGCCATGGAGCTTTCAAAGGACAGGCAGATAAAAGGGTAAACATGATAACAAAAACTATTCTCCACCACACTTGACTCTGTCAAATCCTGGGCACAGAGCGACTCTTTGAAACAAGAATCTCATTAAGGAAGGGAGAGTTGAAAGGATAAGCCCCCGCATACCAAAAGCAGAAATCAGATGTACTTGACCTTTCAAATGAATGTACATTTTCTGAGTGACTGTTCTTGTCAGAGTAATTCAAACAGACACCTGATAATCCTCTTAAAAGACTAAAATTTGGCTACTGGATTGAGCACAATGCAGCGGGATCTGCGGGTGGCCTCGTCTCCCTGCTCGGTCCTGCCCTCGCCCCAATTTCCCGAGGCACCTTCAAGTCTTGTCTCCTCCCCGGGCTTTCATGTCCCCCCACACACAGAGGAGATGTTTCAAGTCCAGGATTCATTAACAAGGAAGCGTCTTCTGTGCTGACACAGCTGGAAACGAAAAGCTGATGCTCCTTAACACAGATTAGGTGATTAAACACTTAATGGATGGAAAAGATGTGCCCCAAAAGCAAGGTATGAGAGGGGGATCTCCTTCCAGACAGGCTCCAGCCATACTGACCCCATGTACAAGCAGAAGAACCCACTTAGGTCCTGCATCTTGTATATCAACATATTTTCATGTATTCTGTGTTCCTGAGAAAGAGAAATGCTGTATTTTAGCCACGAGAATTCCCAGAAAAGCCCAATGGCTTCACAGGGAGACATTTGCATGGTGAATGGCTGCAAATTGAGAGTTCACCAAGCTAAGGATATATTAATTACAGCCCAAAGGCTGCAAAAGAACACAGAGAGCAACTGCAAGGTTTCCTCATGGACAATGCTGCTGGAGAAGTCACAGAACAAAATCCAGGTGTCTGCCTGGATCACCTCCTCTTCAGAGTTTTTGGACATCCTGGTCAGACCAGCTGCCTGCCTTGATCTACAGCTCCACTTCCACCAATAATTTCTGGGCTTTGTTTACCACATCCATACAAAGAGAGGCACGGATGCTCCCAAGCCTTTGAAATCAGAAACACTGGGGAGTCAACAACCCAACAAACACTGGAGGAAAAGGGAGTTTTGGTGGCTATTCGTGGCCTGTGCGTATGAACAGCTCCACAGAGTGACAGACCATGCAGTGCATCAGTCTAATAATGAGTTTCTTTTGAAAAACACCAAAAATCAACAGCTTAGCATTTCCAGGGATGTTTTCTGACTGGTAAGGAATCTAGAAGCACACCAGCCTCTTGATGTCACAGTAACCTCAGCCCCAGCCATGGCAGCTCATGCACTCACATCCATTCCCACAGGACAGGCACCTGACATGGCTTTGTATCCTCTGGCAAGCCCTCCCCTCCCTCCTCCCCTCGAGCTCCCCAGCATCCAATGCTAATTAGCTAATATTTGTATACATTGATCCTGACATTTTGCCTTTTGATTCCCACTGCAGCACATCAGCAGGTCCAGCACAGGATCCATGTAGTGACTGCTCGTGGGAGCTGCCTCTCCCTATCCCAACCTCCTGAGTTCCAGGGAATGGAGCTCATTTTGTGGATTCCCAACCAAACCTCCGAAGAACCGCAAATTCCTACTCTGAACCAGCAGGCTGAGCCCCGTCACTGCAGCGCCTGAGCTCCAGCCTTGAAACGATTTCTTGTTTATCTGACGTTTCCCTGCAGGCCACCCAGGAGAAGTACAGGGCTCTGCAGAGCTCCCAGCCCAGCGTGCAGGTCAAGAGACAGTGGCTGACACCAGGACAAACCAGCACCTCTCTTCCCATGTGGACTCATCCCTTTGTCCCCCTGCACGAGGCTCCCCCATGCTCATCCCACACTGTCCCCAAACCAGGACCCGCTTTGGCATGTGCCAGCAGCCACCTCCCCCCCTGCCTGCTGACTCTCAGCCGTGTTCTTCACCCATCCTCTCAACACTTCCTAACAGCTCATGAATTTTATAAACTAAACTCATTGCAACCAAACCATGAAATTGCAAATTTAACTCAGACAACAAACAAAGCCTTGTCGGGGAGCTGGGGCTGTCTGAGGCAGGGCTGCTGTGCTGCCCGGCCACCGGGCAAGGTGGGAATCTCCTCCAAGGGACACTGCATCCCGCTCCATCCCCCTTGGCCGCGGGGCAGGGGGGGTTGTGCAGGACGCTGGAGCATCACAGCCTACACATCATCACACCTACACATCATCACACCTACACGCAGCTCCTTCAGCAGTGCCAGGCACTCCGAGCACCCTTCCCCTTCCTGGCCATTCCCACTATGGACTCAAAAGCACAGCAAAGCCTCAGCAGCCTCAAGACCCCGGGAAAAGACCCCCCCTGCCCAGCCACAAGGGCTCTGCCGCAGCCCCCAGGTCCAGCCAAGCCGGGCTGCTGCCTCCCCCTCGCCTGGCAGCACTGCACACTATGTCCACGTCCAGGGTGGCCGGGAGAGCCTCGTTAAGTTAATGGAGTGCTAATTAGCTGGCAGACCGAGGGGAGGGATTGAAGGCGCTGCCTCATTTGCTCAGTGGAATTGGGCCATTAAAATGAAGGGTGAGGAGCCTCGGGATGAGGTGGGGCGGCAGAGACTGCCACGCTGCTGGAGGGATGCAGAGGGGTCTCCCTGGGGACAGCTGGGGCTACACAAAGCATTTTACCGGGGTGAAGAGCAGCTTTTGGCACAGAGAGGCTGGGAACAAACTGCATTGTTGCTGCCTGCACCGAGGAGGACAGTGGAGCACCACCAAAGTGATCTCCTCATCACCTTCACCATCTCCAGCGCTCGGCTTTGGAGCCCCACCAGTACAGACACCCACGCCAACCCTTCTTCCCTGCACCCACAACACCCAGCGGCCAAAGGCACTTGCTCCAGGTGGGAAAAGTGCAGCAATACCTGCTGGAGTGCAGCATGTCCTCACCGGGCTCCTGCCAACGTGCCAATGCCACCTCCTTCCGAGCAAGCACGGTGCCACAGGGTGTTTCCATGGCAACAAGCATCACCAATATAGCCGGCACCGAGGCTCCAGCACCGTTCTGCTGACACCGGGGGCCACGGTCCCACCAGCTCTCCAGGCTCTGCAGCTCCAGGCAGGGCTCCCAGGGCAGAAGTCTGCCTCTGAGAGGCTTCAACACTCACTTAGCACTCCTTTCCCAGCATCATGACCTTCACGGACATCCCTCAGTCTCCAGGTAGGAGCAAATGTGGGAAGGACACAACGTCCCTCCTGTGGACGTCGCCTGTCCTGCAGCAGCAAGTCCTTGGCTTGCAGCTGGCCCTGGCACCAGCAGCCCTGCAAGCTCCCACCCCCGAGAGCAGCAGCAGAGCTGGGGTCATCAGTCACAGAGTCATGCTATAGGCAGCCTTAAATCCCAGGCCTACCTTCCCATCGATCTCCTCAGCTCCGTGAAATTAAGAAAAACGCAGGACAAACACAAGCGAACGTCCCCGGGCAGGCTGCGAGAGAGGCAACCAAACAGCACCAATTCCCCCGAGCAGGGCTGGGGGAGCCGGCAGGCAGCGCCTGGCTGGGAAAAACAAACCCCAGCTCCAGACAGAACACCAATCTCAGCTCAAACATCACCCCTGGGCCCCCGAATCCACGACCACCTCCAGCAGGACAGGGGATGGGGCTGCAAATGCCTTTGCCGTTACTGCATGGAGTAAATTTGTCAACAAATGACATGAAGAAATTACGAGGGATGCCTCAAAGATCTCCCTCCCTCCCCAGAAATCACCTCCCAGAGCAGACCTGCGCTCTAAGGATTAAGTGTGGCCAGGCAACTCAACACAACATTATTAATGTCTATTTTCAACAAGCATCTCCATTCCACCCATCCTTCTCTTTCTCTCTCTCTCTCTTTCTCTGTCCTTTTTAACCATCACTTTAAAGTCTCTCCTGTCCAACTGTGTATTGTGGTGGAAAAAAAAAATTGTTTAAAAAAAAGAAAAGGAGAAAAAAGTAATTTAAAAGCTTTAAATCCAGTTCTCTGGTCTCCGACCCCCTGAAGATTCCTGCACAGAAAATAAAGTGCTTAGCCGCCCTCCTTAAAAAGATTTAATCTCCCATATTTCAGAGCTTGTATGATTAAACCCTACCTCTAATTCTGCTTTCAGAGCCACAGCCAAATCTCTGCTTAAAGGAAAGTGGTGCTGGTGCCTCTCCTCCCGTCTCCCATACAGAGCTGTGTCCACGTGGATGTGGGGGAAGAGCTGGAGGTAGCAAGGCAGCTCCAAACATCCCTGGATCCTAGTGCTGCCTTGCCAGAGATGGAAATACCCTCTTTTTTTATGCAGCCTTTAAGCAAACTGAGCTTTCCTGTAAGCAGCTCTGAAGGAACACAGGGGGTGGCAGTGCAGGGGACCTGCTGGGCCAGCTCAGCAGCTCCCAGTCCAAAACATCCTCGGCTCTATCCCCTCTGTGGCAGCAGACTAGCAAGGAGAGGAGACCCAAACTTCAGCTGGGAGAGTTAGGGCAGCACAGAGCCAGCACCAGCACAAAAACCTGGTAGGAGAGCACCCAAACAAGAGGCGTGGGGGTCACACCATGTGTCTCTGAGATGCTCCCCAGGGCAGGTGAGGCCTCAATGTAAGCAGGGGCCATGCTGGAAGGAAGAGGTTTCAACTGGACCCTGGTGAATTCCTGACATGCTGGTCACTCTTTTACTCTCACCTAGGAATTATTGACCATTTGTACCAGGAAAGAGAATAACAACTTGCCCTGCCCCAGTGACCTTCATCCTGGGTCAAGAGGACATGGAGCATTAGCAATGGGACTGCAAAACAGATACCTCACTGTTGCTTCACACAAACATATGTCCCTGCTTTCTCTGCTTTATGATGTGCAAAGGGCTTGTTAAAAACCTGTACTAGTAAGGTGGAAGTCTGTACTACTATGGAAGTCCCTGAGAAATCCACTTTCCGAAGAGGCACAGCACAGCAACCTTCACCTGCTAAATTCTGGAGGGAGCTCAAGGCCAGCAAACATGTCCCAGTGTGAGATGGAGACAAATCTCCGAGGAGCAAAGCACTCCAACAGCCAAAATGATGGTTATTAACGTAAGAGTGTTGTAGCTCTCACCAGCATCAGGAGATCTGAGCTTGGGTTTGATGGAAAAATATCCCCTGACACTTCTGTTGAGGAACTTTCGCTGAAATTCCATGGGCAAACTATACAAAATCAAGTTTCACACCTTCCCCATCCCCTTGTTCAACAGAGACTTTTATGCTGCCAAAACCTATTTATTTCTTGCAAATCTCTCTGAGCTACTGCTCATGAATAGAAATGCTTTTATCAAAAACTGCTCGCATTTGCCACCGAAAATTTTAAAACAAGCGTTTTCAGGGGGAGGCAGGTTTGCCTTCTGTGAGAAAACCTCATATATAACGCCCCTTTGGAGTATTTTTACTTCAAAAAAAAAAAAGAAAAAAGTATTTTAGGTATGTCAGCCCATGAGATGGGAACAAAAAGACAATGCTGCTTCCAAGCTCGGCTTCAGAGAAGACCACCCTGCACCCAGTCCTGCTGGGAAGGGGACCCCCAGTGCCACCTCCCTGAGGAAATCACTGGCATGTGTTTCCTGAACAGCACAAAGGGATTTGAGGCTGAATTTCAGCCCCAGCAGTGCCTGGTCTCCTTGAGCTGCCATAATTACCAGGGCAAACCATGGCATTTGCACCAGCACCCGAGATGCTGAGCATCCATCGGCTTTGTACGGTTAATTATTGTCGTCCCTTGGGGTTAAACTCAGCCCCTGAATTTGAGGCAATCCCACTGTCCTTTCTGAAAGCCTTAATGCACAGTCACTTTGTTCTGGAAATTGCTGCATCTGAGATATTTGGATTGCTCTGGAAACAAAAAAAAACACCCCACCCTACAGCTCAATGCCAATCACTGTATTGTCTCCTCACCCTTGGAAAATATTTCCATGCAGAAGAGAAAATGCATCTCCTGTCCTTACCAACACAGATCCAAAGGGCAATGATATGTCTGGATAAATGAACAGGTAGATGTACTTTCATTAAAATCACCACATTTAAATTACTCACAGATGAGATTGAAGACATGAGGTTAAAAACTTAATTGACTAAATCAACTGAGACGCCGAGGGCTGATTATGTCATTTAAAATAAATGTAATATTGGCCATCAGAAACTGCACAATATATTATTACATATCAAAAACCATTATTCAAGAAGCACAAACAATATCCTCCCAAAGCCCTGGTGGATTTAAGAACATCACCCTCCCTGCTTTTCTTGATTGTTTTTCTCCTTCCACAAACCGTGGTGGGAGAGAAAAGCAGACGCCTTCCTGCGAGTCCCCAGAATCCAACACCGGAATAAAAATCTCCCTGGCTGCCTCCTCATCAAAGATGCACCTCTGTTTTAAGGCTAAAGGTGGGCAGGTACAGCCACCTTGCCCAACCTTGTATGCAATTTGGGATGTACCCTTGTGATACCCAGGTTTTTCCTAGGAAAATCTGAACACTGGCAATGGGAGCGGTTGCAAACCCTCTCCTCCCACCATAAACTGTCTTCTTCAAAACCCCTTGAGCTATGTAGGCTCCCTCCACTTCCATCTTCCCACCTGAGCTTTGTTTCTGCAAGCCACCAGCACTGGAGCTGGTGGCTGCCACCAGATTTGTCCCTCCTTGCCAAGGGACAGGAGCACAGTCCCTGCCTCAGCATCTTGGGGACAAGATACCCTGGTACGTGGTGTCCACTGCCCACCTGCTAAACCTCATCTCCACCATCCACCCAGAGATATAAACATTCACACTCTTAATAAGAGCTGAGAAGCCTGAAAACCCTTCAGCAAACAAGCCCATTCCATGAAAATCCCCATCAGCTTGCAAATGATTTCCAAGCCCAGACTGGGAGCTCATTACAGCCTGGGTGTTATCAATTATGGATGGCTCTTGGTGGCCCTCCAGCCCAGGCTCTAGTGCCACAAGGAGCTGTTTGCTCCACACCTGCAATCCTTGTCCCTCTCCTCTCCTCCTGCTCCCCATGGATGGGCAGGAGGAAGGACCCAACCCAAGCCACAGGCAGCATCACTAAACCCACACAGAGGCAGGAGAAAGCTGGGAATAACCCAAAAGCCTCACTATAACATTAAGAACATGCAGATCAGCCCCTGGACTCTCCATTATGCCGATTACATTATAATTGTAAGCAGTGCCATCGAGGGTTTCTCAAAACCCACGTCTGTTCTTAAAGGCTCAGTCAGGGAAAGGCTCCTCTACCGCAGGAAGAGCACATTAGTATGCACATGGAAGAGTCCATGGGCTCCCAGGGCTCCCAGCCTGGCTGGGAAGCAGCCTGGCAAAAAGCAGGGCTCCCTGGATGCTCAGTTTGCCAGGCTGGCAGTGGTGCCATCCCTCACCACCTTCCCCACATCCCCTTGCCCATGGAGCCGGGTGTGCGATTCAGTCAGTCGTTCCCGTCCTTCCCAGCTGGAAGGGCTGCATCAATTGGGATCTCATCCGGGGTCCCAAGGGGATCATTCATGCAACTGGGCACCTACAAGGGCTCACCCAGCTGCCAGGATGAGCTTTGCCCAGGGACCTGCAGCGTGGAGGGACGATGACACGGAGCAGGGGGATGTGTCCCTGCAGGTCTCATCCTAAATCCAAAACGCCGACTAGGAAGAAAATTAACTCTATCCCAGCCACAACCAGGACAGCAGGGAAGCTCCTCACACGTGCAATCTGTGCTAAACAAAGCAAGAACACTGCGCCCCCTTTCCTGGACCCCCTGGCTGCCCACGGATGGGGGTGAGAGCCCCGACGTGGTGCGGGGAGCTCCAGCACAGCTGCAGGTCCTGAACAGATTCCCCACAGCCATCCCACCGGCTTTCAGGGCATGGAGCACATTATCCCACCCCATGGAGAGCGCCCTGCAGGGGGGCTGCATTACAAAGCCATTTACTGAAAATAAAAAGCCAGAAGACCCAAGCAAATGCAGTGTAATTGCAGGGTTTGCAGGCGTGAGGCTCTCGGAGTCCGCACACGAGTGCCATGAGAAAACAGGCTTGGGGAGCCCCTCGCCAAAACCAGTCCTATGTGCTGCCTGAAACACCTCCCAAACACACACACACGGCTTCCTAAATCCTACCTGCTCCTCTCCTGCTCTGGAGGAGGGAGGCTGGTGGCAAGAGCCAGCCCGGCTGGGATGCTGCACCTCTGGCAGCTGCCAAAGTCGGGATGGCTCCTCTCGGGGGGAAAACAGGCAGGAGGGCACCGTCCAAACCAAGGTGCTGCTCCCCCTGCCTGCTCCTCCCTGGCCTCACAGGGGAACGGTTCAAGCTGCTGGATGCTTTAGGAAGAGCAGCTGGGAGCCAGGCATGGGCAGGAGAGGTGTTAAAATTCCCGTCACGACCCGGGAGGAGACATCCCCAGCATCCCGCTGCAGAGCGAGCTAATCCTGCCAGGTTAATTCTCATCCTCAATTCATTCCAGTTTATTAAAGCCAGCAGGCACCCTGCAGAGGATTCATTACCTGTGTCACTGAAGGCAAGGCTGGGCCTTAATGAGCTGAGAAATGGGGAGCAGTGCTGGGCTGGGTCCATCCTGCATGTGGGGATACCTGCAGCCCCATTCCCAGGGGCAGTGCTACCATAAACAAGAGGCAAGTGCAGGACATCTGCAAGGTCCCAGGCTTCATCCAGACACGTCCTGCTGCCATTTCCTCCCATCCACCTGCTTTCACCAAACCCCACATGTCATGCACTGGCCTTGGAGCTCAACCTGGAGCTCACCAGCTTTTATTTGCAAGGAATTACTGGCAGAGGGCAAAAGGAGATGAATTTTCAGCCAGGTGAGTGAGCACATTACCAGCCAGAGAGATGGCAGCTGCTGCAGTACATCTTCATCCCTTTAAATAGTTCCCAGCCTTCCCCCCGCAGAGCCGGGCTGGCTGTGTAAAAGAGATCTCTCCTAATTAATCTAGTCCTCTCCATCTCTGGTGAAACAGAGCCGGGGCTGGTGGATAAAATATTGCAGGAGCCAACAGAGGATGGCAGGCTTGGGTTAGCGAGGCAGAAAGCACGTGGTGGACTTCAGCCGAAGGGGCACAATTATTTTACCACCATGCTATGCCTCTAATCCCAGACCTGTCTGGCATCTTCCAGCACCAGCCTGCCTTTTTCATCTGGGCTTTATCCCCCCCCCTTGCCCATTTTTCACTCCAATCCCTTTTTTCTCACCGGGTGGCTATTTAATTTGTTGCATTCCATGCTTTCCTTTTCATGAGCAACGAAAAAAGAAAAAAAAAAAACTTGCATCTGGGCTTTCTGTTTCTCTCTCATTTCGTTTTCAAAAAATTTGCGTTTTATGGGGGGAAAAAAAGAAGGGGAGAAAAAAGAATGGGATGGAAAATGCTAAAGGAGGCAGGAGATGAAAGTAGCTTTTACATAGAGTCACGAGAGGAAGGATGCTACGAGGAGTGGAGAGAGCATCGGATGCCTCTCACACCATTTTTTCGGCCCTACAGGAGAGAGGCGAGTCAGACAATGGCTTCCAGGAGCTGCAGCAGAGCAAAAACATGCCCAAAAGCACTGAGCCACCCAAAAAACCTGGGAGAACAACACACTGGGGATGCTTGGGGATCCTTTGCCTCCTGCACGGGGCTGGGCTGATGTTATCACCGTAGCCTACACCACCCTGCCTTCCTCCTCAGTGCTTTTCTCCCACCATCATCTTCCCTAAAAGCTCTGCTCCCCCTCCTCACCTCCACCCGCTGTCCCTGTGAATCCCTTTTGCTCCCAGGAGCAGCATTTTAGGCCCCCACACCTTCACCACAGAGCAGCTCAGCAAAATCTGCACACACACCCCCCTCTTCCCAAGACCTTGCTTATTTAAGCCCAAGCAGGACTGCTCAAGGAGGAATATTATCTGCAAGAAACAGGATGTCTAAATAAAAAAATCATCTTTGCTGGTGATCAGAGGAATTGAGACAACAAACAGAGCACAGGAGGGATGCCATCCCTCGTTTAAAACTGAGCAAAGAATCTGGCTGCCAGATCTGGGCTCTGCTGATGAGAGTGTTTAAAAACCAGTGGGAAGGTCTGCAATGCTCACAGGGCCAAATTCACCCAAAGGAAAAGGTCCCTGGCTCCTCGTTTGGCTGTGGCAGAGAAAGGGGCACAGAGAATGTTACCAGGGCTTGCCTCAGATGCAGGGAGGGTGGAAAAGACCTGTAAATCACCAGAAGTACCCAGTAGAGCTGTCCTCACCAGTGCTGATAGCAGGGCTGGCTTTCCCAGCCTCTGAAAGGTTAAAGATGCCATCAGGAAATAAAAGTAGATGACACCTGAGTGTCAGCATCCCCCACCATGCCTGCCAGGACGCCCAAGGCAAACCTGCTCACTGTTAAATGCTGTTTCATCCTGGCTGGCCGGCCTTCATCCCTGGGCTTTTACCTTCTCTCCTCCCCCATAAGGCTTTAAAGAGCATCCTGGTGCTCCAGTGATAGCTCTCAATTACTGCAGAGCCACGAGATGTTTGCTTTTAATAAGTTTTCCTAAAGAGCAGAGGTGTTTAAAAGGGATTGATATCACAGCTCTGCCAGGCTGGGACCACATAAGAGGCAGCAGCATCAGCTCCCACCGCTGTGCCAGGGCCATGCACATGTCCTGGATGGCCTGGACACTTTTCCCTGCTCATCCCTTTGCTTTCTAGCCTGGGGCTCCCTCTGCCTGTCACTGCTCTGTGCTTGTCCCCAGGGCTGGGCCTCTGCAAACAGCAGCGAGCTCCATTTGCTGTTGGCAAGAGCCACCTTGTGCCATTTGTCCCGTGGCTGAAAGATGGACCTTCTGCACAGCTGAGGTCTCTCCCTGCCTGTCCATCAGCAGGGCAGGGCAGCAGGACAAGGTGAGCTCTCGTGCATGAGTGGGGGGAAATTTGGGGCCGCTGTTGAGGACCTGCAGCCAGACCATAGCTCTGGGCATCGCCAGTACCTCCCCCTGGAGGTCCCAAACCCACCACCCAAGCCCAGAGCACAGTGCCACATTATAAGGGGAGCAGGGGAAGGTTTTCCCTCAGCTCACATCCAGCTGCCCTCAGGTCTCACCTCCTCCTACCTTCTTAACAGCAGCTGCTGAGGGCATCAGCAAGGTACCCAGCACAGATCTCCTGCTCCAGAGGTTCCTACAAGTATGGGAATTTGTTGCCAGCTCAAGATTTAAAAATACTGCTGGCAGTTAGACACATTGCACACAAAAAAAACCCTCCAAAAACCCCACAAAATCAGTAGTTATTTGGGCTTAAATACAAGTTAATTGCAGCCACCAAGAGCTTCCAGCAGGAGCACAGTCCCTGTGCAGGTGACACACTCAGACCTGTCAGCCCTGCCGAGCGTGGGGGAGCAGGAGCATCCACGTTGCCATGGCTCTGGAGATTTTACAGGCTTTCCCACAGCAGTGGTAAAAATAAACCCCAAAAGCATTCCCAGCTTGGATTTACCTCCCTGCTAAGCATGGAGTTGGTGTTGCCAGGCTGGGATATGCTCTGCAAGAGCATCTCTTCCCAGAGAGAACATGCACATCGCAGCGACAGCTGGGCTGAGAGTTGCAAAGATCAGAGCCCTGAAATTGTAGTGCACGTGTTCCCTGGGCTGTGGGCTGCCAGAGCCAGTGGGGAACCTGGGAAACCTCATCCACTGCCCTGGGAAGCATGGCTTCCATAAGGAAAGGATGGCAGATCCTCTGCATGCTTAGGGGTGGGGTGGCAGCAGCTTTGACTCCAGTTACGTCCCCATGGGGCACAGCAGGATGTAATTACTGCTGCGTGGCACAACAATGGCACAAAAGTGAGAAAAGATTTCTGCAAACCTTTGGAAATGCAGGGGAGCCCTGCTGCCCCACAGCAGCCCTACACCAAGCCACAAGAAAGGCACCCTTTGCCTTCTTACAGGTTCTTGTGCTTCCCAGATGTGCAATTCAGCTGCACCTGGATCCTCCTGATCCACCTCCACTCTCCCCCAGAGGAGCACTTTGCCCAGGACCCCAGTTGCTCTTTCCAGCAGAAACAGATCAGCTCTGCTGACCCCAGGCAGAGAGGTGGGTGTAGAGAGCCCTGCACTGAAGACCCTGCCACGCTTAGTTTGCAAACGCTGTTCACCTTGTGCCATCATTTCCCAGAGCCTGGGAGGCTGCAGTGTTATCTCTGCTCCCACCACGGCCAGCAGCTGCCCCTCTTCAGAGGATTTCATACCCCTCTGCTGCATCTCCCTCCTCCTCTTGCAAGCCACAGGCTGGCAAAGCCAGAGACACAACATTTAGGCTCTTCCCTCTCCCTGCTCAGAGATGGAGCATCCCCAGACGGACCAATATCCAGCTCTCTGTCGCACCTCGGCGAGATAAAGGTGGGATGGGAGTTTCAAACTGCCTATCAGCAGGATGTGAAGTCTCCAAAAGGCAGAGCATGATAAATTCACCCAGAGAATCACAGGCACAGAGTGCAGGGTGACGACTTATCCTTCACCATACACACAGATTTATTAAAAATTTAAAATTGCTACATGGATCTAAAGGGCCGGGTTATTTATTTTTGCAAGGCTGATCAATCACACTTGTCCCCACAGGATACCAGACCTTTAACTACTCATCTGATTATTCCTGCTCTACCTGCTCTAGCCCCAGTGCTTAATATTTCATCCACATGGCTCCTGGGCAAAGCTGGAGTGGAGTGTGATCTCCTGGCAGAGCAGAGACTTGCCTTTGGATTTTATCAGCTCCTGCTCAAGGCCAGAGGTGGAAGGAAAGGGATAACTTGTCTTTTACCCTCTGCCCCTCCTCTCAAGGCAATAGATTTATCTTCAGTCATCACCATCCTAAAAATACAGATTTTTTGATCATGGTGTTTCAGCTTCCTGGGGAAGGGATGGCCAGAGAGGTCCAGGGTTGGCTCCACTTTGGTCCTGGGACTGACACATGTGCTCAGCAGCAGCACCTGCCTCTCCTTTAAACAACATTTTAACAGCAGAATCGAGGCTTTCCGTGGCCAAGAAGGGAAAGTGTTGGAAAGGCAGGTTTTTGTAGTCTATAAACTGCAAGGAAAATCTCACACCACCTCCTCAAGCTGGCTCCAGCCATGTGTTTAATCTCACCCCCGCCTCAGCAGCCCACCTGCAACTGCTGCAAAGGCAGGACAAAAATGCAGCTACAGGCTGGGGGCCCTTCCCACAGCTCAGCATCCTCCAGGGCACATCCAGAGAGCTGAGGGAATATCAGGGCTCCTCCAGCCCCGACACACTGGGACTGCTGCTGCAGGGAGGCTGATCTGTCCCCTGGGGGGATGAAGATGCTCAAACTGGCTGGGCTTGCCCTGCATCCACCCTGGATTTGGCAGCAGACACACAACCAGCAAACAAAGCAACACCAAAGCACCTGTTTGGGAGTCAGCAGCTCTAAACACCTAAATCCCCACCTGTTGCATCTCTTGGCATTGTCCAACTCGACCCAACCTCTCAAACCTGATGCCCATCACTGTCCCAGTGGATGTGGGCAGAGGATGCACTGAGGACCAGCAGGGCTGGTAAAGCACTGGTGCTCCCTGTGGAGCATTCCCAGAACAGAGCCTCTCTTCATCCCAAGGCTGTGTTATTCCAGCATGTCTCTTTTGTGTGATGGGGCTAATTGAATGGTGATGGTGGTACTAAGCAGCCCCTGTGATCCGAGACTGGAGTCAGCTGAATCTCTGAAATCGGGTAATTTTTTGCATGACTGACTGTGCAGATGTAATAAAAAAAAAAATAAAAAATTGAGGGAAGAAAAGAAAAGAAAGAAGGGAGGAGTCAGGCCCTTCTATGAATCCACAGTTGACAGCGGGGAATGGTTGGAGGAGCTGAGTTACAAAGTGGCCGACAGGGAATCGTCCCCCTGTGGCCACGCAGGGGACAAGATCCATCCCCTGATCAAAGCTGTGCCCCCTCGGAGCACAGGCTCTGTTAGACCTGCTTTGCCGAGGAGCAATAGGCTCGTTAGCAGACCCAGAGCTCATTAGGGAAATATAGAGATGGCAATTACCCCTCCAGCCATGCTATGGCGAGCGTGGACACGGTCTGGATGGAGGAAAAACAACGGGAAAGAGACTGGGAGAGAGAAAAGCTGAACCCAGACAGCTGAGATCCACCCAGGACAGGGGAAACCCCTCCAGAGCTATTATGGACCAAGGTGTCTCTTCTGAGAGCTGAAGCTCCTTCTCTTTTGCCAGTTAACACTTCTCCACTCAGCTCCTTTCCAGTGCTCCCAGTAGAGCCACAGCCACCACTCTCAGCCCCGAGATGCCCAGGGCCATGTCCCCTTTGCCCCTCTGCATCTCAGGTGCTGCCCGTGCCAAGCAGAGGTGACAGATCCCTGGAGCTGGGGGAAGGATGGCATCTGGCATCCCCTGCTCCACTTCTGCGTCTGAACAAGCACCACGGGCAGAAAACCACCCTGGTGGCTCAGATCACCCAGCCAAAAACCGACACCTAAACCTGCTGCTGATGCTTTCCACAGCTGCGGGTGCAAAGCTGGGATGGCAGGGGCACTTCCAGGTGAGATGAATAAAGCCCGTGTAGGACTGACAGGGAAGAGGGCGAAGGGGAATAGCTGACTATTAATATAATTCCAGGCACGCCAGGTGCCCGCATCGCCCGCATCAGGAGGAGCAAGAAGAGTTTTCAGGAGAATCACGGTCACTTAGCTAAAGATTCATGAATTTTATTCTTAGCGCGCCTTAATTGCGCCTATAAATTAAAAATGAACTGATTCCGCGCCGTGTAAAGCGACTGCATTCACCTAAAAAAATTGCACTTCAGCTTTTAATTCCACTTCAATTGCGCGCGGGCACCGCGGCCCCGCCCGGCAGCCTCGGATCAGACCCTCTGGAAATTGCCGTGGCAATCCCATTCCACCTCGGCTGAGCACAGGCATTTTTTAAAAGTTACTGCTGCGCCGTACAGAGCGGCATTAATTGAGTGTTAACGAGCTGTCTGATCAGCTTCCCACTGTCCTTATTACCGGACGTCAGGGTCTCTGCAATGTCCCAATTAAACAGAATCAAAGAACACTTAATGCATGGTAAACTGGTTCCCAGCCACTCGAACTGATTAACCAGCTGTTCCGTTTATTTGGGTCCCCATTAAGCGGTGCTGCACAGCCCGTGCTGCCCAAACAGCTCCTGCATTCCGGGGAGGAGCAGGGTTTAAATGGAGATTTCTAGGAGAGGCTGTGGGAAGGACATGAGACTCAGCACCCTGTGTTCCATCCCAAAACGGGATGGTGCAGAGGGACAGGATGAGAGGAAATGGCCCCAAGTTGCACCAGGCGAAGTTCAAATTAGATATTAGGAAATTTTTTGTCATGGAAAGGGTTGTAAAGCATTTGAACAGACTGCCCAAGGGAAGTGGTGGAATCACCATGTTCAAAAAACATGTGGATGTGGCACTTGAAGATATAGTTTATAATGGTGGTGGTTGGACTCTTAAAGGTCTTTTCAAAACTTAGTGATTCTGAACTGTCATAACTCAAATTGGGCACCTGGAGTCACTAGTCATTTTGTAGGTCCTGTTTTATTTAAGCAGCTCCAGTGATAAAGATAGAAAGGGAAAAAAATAACTTGGATCACTGAAGAAGAAATCCCCACATCTTAATACCAACAGAAATGAAGGGCCTGCAAAAACCCACTGGGAATTAGCTCAAGACATAGGGAAGAACCAGCAAAATCTCTCTGCTTAGCTACTCAGGGCTGGCAGCTGCTTTGGCATAAAATAAAGTGCTTTCTGGTCAGCTTGGATGGCAAGTACAAGTGCAAGAGGTTCCCTGAGGAAAAGCACCCCAGGACCTTGCTGTATGTTTTGTGCCTCAGATATAGAAATATTCAGGGATGCATCAGGTCTCCCAGCTTTGTCTTTCCTCCTTCCACATGGACTCAGCACCACAAACCGGGGGTCAGTGAGGTCATTCTGGTCAGAGGGGAAGGAAACAGCTTGGCATAGCACCCAGATCACCCATCACACTGGTTTTTTGGACATGAGGCTCTTACCCCACCACCCCAAAGGTGGGCAGCATCCCTCCCACCAGCAGCATCCCTCCCCCCAGGATCATACACAACCACAAGGATGGCTCCAGAGCACAGACACCCATACCCAACAGGCCATCACATCCTCCTTAATGCCAACAAACTGGTCCAGCCAGGCTGTACAACAGCCCTACATCCCATGGAAAAAGCCAGGGAAGGGATCGGAGCAGGGAGTCCCCGCACGCATTTTCCAGCTGCGGGAGGAAAGATGTCTGCAGGCTCGGCGGTGACACCAGTTGAGATAAAAGAGAATTTAAGGTGCAGAGGAGAACTAAGCAGATCCTTGTAGATTGGAGCAGAACAAGATAAGGGAGCAATGATTAATACAGACGCATCACGCCGGGACAATTCCAAGCACACGCGATTTTGGCGGATGGGAAAAAGCGATAGCGCCGCGTACGTACAGTCCCCGAGCGACTCACAGAGCCGGCGGCCACGGTTTCCCCACATCAGCCTCAGCCAGCCACGCTCCAGGGGGCAAAGAAAACAGACTTTTAAAGATCATCAGCATCTAACCTCGGGAGAGGAAGCCCATGTTTCACCAGCCTGGGCAAAAACATTTTCACTTGCTGCGCGTTTTACGAGACTTCAGCCCAGCGCGCAGCAATTATCAAAGCCTGCAGCTCCCCCCTGCTCCTAAATGGAACAGTCAAGGAAAATAGTCTAATTTGACGATTTTCAGCCAGTTGAAGTGATAGGTGGAAGAGACATGGAAGAAGGAAAGTGTATTATTCACTATTTGATAAATTATCCCCATTATAGGGAAGGCAGATCGGAGCCTGGGAGACGCGTGGGGCTGTGCCGGGGACAACCCGTGGGTTTTCGGCAGCCACCTTCCTTCTCTGCTCAGGCCTCAACTGCAAAGCCACCAGACAAACCCAAAGGAACAGGGGGCAGATGTTTGGCAGAGTTGAGTCCAGAGTTCATCACCCACTTCTGCCACACCCGTGGGCCTCTCTGCTCCTGGGAACGGCTTTGACCACACTTTTCACTTTTTTCTTCCTATTTCCCTGCCAGTTCTTAACCTGGTGTGTGTAACAACCCCAACACTGGTCTGGGTATGGATGTCCTGCTCCTCCCAGCCCCAAATGATGCTGCAGACCCACACCCCAGTGGGACACCTGTGACATCATCCCCCCAGAAACAGCTCTGGGAGCCACGTGAGTGCAGACACACCATCCCCACACTCCTGCACCCCAAACCCCAACCCCATCCCTCCCCATCCCCACAAATGTATTCATGAATTCGTTCCCAAAGTTCTCCCTGTGCTCAAGCGGGTGCTGCTTGTAATTGCTGGCGGCCAAAATCTGTTCTGTTTTTTCTGGCTGAGGTACCAGGCAATCATCAGCTGTAATTATTTCGAGTCTTGTTACAGATGGATCTCCGAGCTTTCAGTCTTAAACAGAATTCATTATTCAAATGCCGGCTCCAGCCTTCTGTGGGGGGGGGTGGGAACGGGCGCTGCCGGCCCCCCACAGGCACCACCAGCAACAAATGCTCGTGGGGAGGGTGGGGATGGTGGTGGGATCTGCCTGTCAGAGCCGCCCCGCTGCAGCCCCACGGCGTTCCCACCCGGCAGGCACCACGGCTTCCATCCCCGGGGAACGTGGGATGGAGCCTGAGGGGGGCTGTGGGGAGCTGGTGCCTGGGTTCTGGGGCTGGCTGGGGTTGAGATCGGTGTCATCCACACCACATCCAAAAAAAACCTCTGAATTCCAGCTCTGCCTGTTCCCAGGCTCACTTGGGATGCATGACAGCACGAGAGAGGAGCCCCGGGGACTCGGGAGTGACCCCAAAGCACCTGAGCAAGATGTCACTGACCAAATCACAGAGTCATTTAGGCTGGAAAAGACCTCCAAGACCATCAAGTCCAACCTTTGACTGATCACCACCTTGTCAACTGAGAGCCACGTCCAGTCATTAAATGGCAAAAGTGGAGTTGAAAAGGAAACAGATTGGAGCTTTATCTCAGCCAAACCAGTGATTTCTACCTTTTTTCCTTCGTTTGGACACTGCAAAAGTCAAACACTCAAGAGATCTTAAAAATGTATCAGGCAGAACACATCCATTCCTCTACTGAGGGGAAGCACCTGCAAGGGTGGCAGCAGGCTCAGGGCAGGGATCCCTGAGGTGCTCAGGCAGAGCTACCTGGGTGCCTGGCCCTGAAAATCCCCGAGGTGACACTCCTGGAATCACAACTTACAGGGAGGAGACCCAAAGTCCAGCAGCGTGGCTGCACAGTGTCCCTTTGGCTGCACACCCCTCTGGCTTGGAATTCCCTGTCATGAACCCAGGACATCCCTCTCCTCCCTCCATGGATATGGATATTAGGTTTATGACACATTTGCGGGGAAAGCCTCTAATTTCAACTTTTTGTGCAGGAAAAGTAAAAAAAGGGGATATATCCTGGCTGCCTCCCAGGCCAGAACAGGAGCAGTGTCCAATTTAAAAAGTCAATATTTTCTGTAGGAAATCTCAAACCCTCTATTTTTTTTATTATTATTATTTTTTCCTGGTCCAAAAAGATCCTTTTTTTTTTTATTTTGTCAAAGTTTCCCAGGAGAAGGGGGGAGAGGGACGCTCGTAGCAGGCAGCAAAACGTTGCTAATCTTATGCACATACAAAATGGAAACAACCGCTTCCTGGTGGGATTGCTGGTATTTCGTTTTTATAAAAAATTTTAATCTCTGTATCCCTCCTGCTACTGTTTGTATTTTTTTGTGTGTCTATTTGAAAAGCAAACAATTTCGCCTGCTCCTGCGGCGCTCTGGGTTTGGTTTTGCTTTACACTTATTTATTTTGCTCAGCAGTTTAAATTATTAGTCCCTGACCCTGCAAATATCTTGTTGCACGTGGATCCTGGTGCAGCAAGAGGGACGTGCCTGGGTTTGTTTGCAGGTGAGAGCAGAGCCCTCGACCCACGTGTGGTAATTTAATTTTAACCCAAAAGAAACAGACCCTGTTGATACCCCCCAGCACAAAGGCCAATTTGGGGTTTATTTGCACCAAGACCTGAAGGTTTCAGCTCGCCTTGGTTTGGTGGACAGGCTGGAAATGGGATGGGGAAATGTCTGGAGAGGCTTCAACAGCTCTGGGTGATGTTTTTGTGTTCTGGGAGCACAGGGAATGCTGACACTGGAGAAGAGAAGGAAAAATCCCCTCTTGCTCTATCCCTACCTCCACCTCACTAGTCACCACTTGCTTGGGGGCCAGACACAGATAAAACAGCAAAAAATCTATATTATATCAAACCAGAGCACTTAAAAAAGGAAAAAAAGTCTCATTTTCTTTTCTGAAATTAAAACCTAAACACAACGAGTCATTCTAGGAACACCAGAGCTAATGAACTCTGCTTCCCTCTGGATTTGTGCCTGCTGGTTGAACAACTCAGAGGGAACAGAGTCCTTGGGACTGGCCTGTGGGGGGCAGTTTGCCCCAAAAAGGGGGTCAACAGCTATGCTTTTGGGATCCCCCAATCCTGGGGAAACTGGGGGTTGATCCATGAGCAACACACAGCAGGAGGGTCAAACCATGCTGCTCATGTCCTCCCCTTCAGTCCCTTTTCCTTCCTCTAATGTTCCCCACAGAAGCAAGTGAAAAACATGTTGTGGAATAAAAAAGTGGAAAAATAAATGCAAGCACTGATTTATCACCCCAAGCCCCAGATCACCCCTTTATTAGTGAGAGGCTCTGTTTTCTGTACCAAAATGGAACTGGAGAGGGGTTTTCTAGAATCATTAGGGTTAGGGAAGACCTCTAAGATCATTGATTCCAACCTTTTTTTTTTTTTTTCTCCTTGCAGGAATTCCCTGTCAGACAATGGACAAAGGATCTGAGCCCCCCTATCCTGTCCAAACCAGGGTGCTGAGAGGGGAATGGATCATAAAATCCCACCTGTTGGAAAGGTGCTGTGAAATCCCAGCAGGAGCACAGGGAGATGGGGGGGACTCTGCAATCAGGAATTTGGGAGGGAAAGGGGAGCAAAATCCACACCCTCATTCCCCCCCAGGTCACAGCTGAGTCCCAGGGGTGCTGCAGGTCCTCGGGGGGCACACACAGGACCCCCAAAATCTCAGCCAAACCCACACCAACAGGGCTATTTATTCCTGACAGTTTACACACAGCCTTTTTGTCTCTCCCCCAAAAAAAGCCATCGAAAGCCCTGAAGAAACGCAATTAAAATATTATAATTATTGGCGGCGGAGTATTTGCTTTTATCGGCTCCCATTTAAAAAGATGCAAATAGGGGCGTTTTTAGCATTCCAGTCAGCCCAGCTCCCTCCTGCAGGGAGGGAAATATTTGCTTTAGTCAACTTTGTTGTGTTGATTTCCTGGTTTCCCTTATTTTCCCCGGTTTTTCTTTTTTTTTTTTCCCCATCATTACAATCACTCTCCCTGCCTGGCACGGAGCCCTCCGTGCTGGCTCTGGGATTATCTCTGGGATAAGCCCCGTACCTGGGGGGGGTCTCCGGCATCCCTGGGGGGGGCTGGGACACCCCTGGGGGATGCACGAGGTGAACCCCCCTCCCCATGCCAGAGACCCTCCGAGCTGGGGGTACATCAGGAGCCCACTGGGGGGGTGCAGGGGGGGCAGCGGGGGGGTTGGGGATGTTGTTCTGCATCTGGGGGGGGTAGGGGGGAACTGGGGAGGCAGGGCAAGGGCTGGGCAGGGCAATTGCGAGCCGAAAGCGCCCTCCTCTGGTCACTGCTGCCCCTCCCGGGGACCCCCAGTGCTGGGTGCCCATCCCCGTGTGGCGCCTGTGTGAGTGTAGAAGACCCTTCCAGAAGGTTTTACCACGAGGAGATTAAGGTTTTCCGCTTAAGGAAGTGCCCTTTCCTGCCTGGAAAGGGGCACCTTTCCCAGAGACCTGTTTTCTCCTCCTGCATTCCAGGGAGGCTCTCTCTGGTATGAGGAAAGGTAAGTGCTGGGCTCCTGCACCCCCTGTATCCTCCTGGCTCTTTGCTTTCACTCGGTGTTAGAGACGCAGCAGGCGATGGAGAGGCCACCAAGTGTCACCCCAGCTCCCCTGCAGGGTGACACCTTGTGCCGGGGTGGTGATGCCCAGACCCCCCCACCACCAAGCACTGCCCTCCCTGCCAGGGAGGGGAGAGTCAGGTTTTGGCTGGGAGCCATCCCTGGGGACAGGACAGGATAGGGACAGAGGGACAGGACAGGGGGGACAGGACAGGACAGGGGACAGGACAGAATAGGGGACAGGACAGAATAGGGGACAGGACAGAATAGGGGACAGAGGGAAAGGACAGGGGACAGGACACAGGACAGGTGGGACAGGACAGGTATCCACCTCTCAGTCCAGCCCAAAGCAGGAGCCCTGAGCACCCCCAAACCCAAAGGTCTTTGCCCTCTATTGCACTCACAAAGCAGCTCCCCCACCCCTGCCCAGCCACCCCCTCCCAAGGCAGTACCAGCCTCCGAGGCTAATTAACACTCTAATTAAAGATCAGAGCACAGTTGTTGTGGGGTTTCCCCCACAGGGACTGTCTTCAGTGTGATCTGGGTGAGCATTACACAAAGTCACAGTGGTGGCTCCAGCCACAGGCTTTGGGTTTGGAAAGGGCATTCCAAGGTGCAGAGGATGAGCAGGACATGCTGGTTCCCATTCCTTGCCCTCCCAAAGGAGGGAAAAAAAATGCTTGTTTGGGGAAAGCAGAGAGCAAAAGGAAGGGAAAATAGTTGTGTGGGTCCATGGGGATCCCACCCTGGAGGCATCATTCCCACCCACCAGCTCCAGGGGATGGTGCTGAGGCAGGACAGATGGGCCAGGACACGACAGGGAGATGGGATTGGGAATAACATTGGAAATCAGCCCTTTTTTATTCCTTTTTTCCCCTCTTCCTCCCGCCAAGACTAGAAATTGTGGGGAAAAAAATATTGTGACGTTTCACACCATCAGCAGATCAATGTGGGAAAATCCCTGTGGAAAAGCCAGGGAGGCAGAGGGGAAGCACAGCCTGGCTCCAGCCACTCACCCCAGCTCCTGGGGGTCCCCTGGCACCCCCCCTGTGCTCCTTTCCCTGCCTCCCTCCCTGCATAACCTCGGGCAGTGCTGAGAGAGGCTCCAGTCCCGCTTTATTAAGTTTACCTTGACCACAAACCCCACAAGATCATAAAAATGCAGAAAAGGCCATTTCTGTTCACCTCCCTGGTCCTTTGCTTTGCACTTCCAATCACATTCCAGCCCAGCTGACTAATTTCCCTGTTTCTAACCCAATTTGCTGCTGGCCTCTCGTGCCAGAGGAGGATCTCTGTGGGACCAGCCAGCTCTGATCCCTACAGTGAGAGAGCCCCCCAAACTGTACTTTTCTACCCAAACCAGCCCCTATTTTGGGGCAGATCTATGGGCTGGGGCTGTTTCCCAGCCTCCAACAACCCTCCTCAAGGCAACAGGCTGACAGAAACAAATCCTAGCACGACTTTCTTCTTTTTATTTCTCTACAGTTTGCCCTTGTTGTGGAAAAATCTGTATTTTAACCCTAATTGTCTCCCGGTGGTAATGATTAAGGCATGGCTGGGTGATTTGCATTCCAAATGCTACAAGGCTCTTGGTCCAGCCTGGATGAATCCCAGGCTTAGTGTCCAAAGGCCATTAATAAAAATAAACCCATTAATGCACACTTGTTTCTGATATGGTTTGTGAGAGTTTCTCACTCCTCCAGTGGTCACCGGTTCCTGTTCCCCACTTGAGAATCAAAGAGGGGCAAGGCAGAGATGCCCAGAGTTTTATTTCTCCCCTGGGGCAAAATAAAGCAACCTGGAGCTGCTTTCCTGTCTTATCCTCTGTGTGGACATTGGGATGGTTCCCCCATCCACCCTCTCCCCCAAAACCATCCCACGCAGAGCTTAATAAAACCTCCCCAAGAGGGTGAAACCCTAAAATAGATCCATTCTTTGGGGAATTTAAAAGTTATATTTGGAATTAAGCACAATAGAACCAAGATAATTACATAGCCAAAACACCTATATATAAAAATATTTCCTATGAAATCTGCATATTAAAAGAATTCCCACGAGAAATCACACAAAGCAGCAAAAATTGAAGAGTGGAAACAAGTTTGTAAATAATGAATATGTATTAAAAAAATGAAATATATTCAAGTTAGAAAGTCGAGTAGTTGCTAGGCTGGTAAATATCAGCCTATAAAGAGCAAATTGCAGTGGAGCCAGAGTTTATTTAGTCTTATGTGAGGGTTTGTAAAGGCTCAGTCCAACCCACTCTACAGCTCCATAAATGGAGTTTTCCATTATTGTTTTGCAGATTAAAAAACACAGGCTGCTAGTTGAGGAAGGACATTAACCTCCTTTTTTATTACTTTTTATAAAGTGATCTAACTGGGTTTATTATATTTTCAGATTTCAATGAAATGAGCAGTTTGACTGGGATTTACACGTTCCCTCTGAGGCACTGGAAACTTTGCAGTGTTGTTACAGGGTAGGAGACCCCAGCACCAAAAGAAGAGTCAGAAGGAGTGTAGATCTACCTTTATCCATATTTATCAAAAAAAACAGGACCACAGCCTCACAAAAAGGTTGGAAAACCAACATGCACATGCAAGAAAACATGTCTGGAATAAATTAAAGAGCAATGCAAATCCTGCCTGGAAAGGCAAACTAAAAATTTTAAAACTGCTTAAAAACAAGGAGGAAAAAGGAATACATACACCTATTTTTAGATTACATGAGTTTGGAGCTATTTTAATCAGGCCAAGGCCCCACGTCCCTCCTGCCTCCCCAACATCCCCACCTGAGCCAGGGGGACACACTTCCCAAAACCTTTTTCCTTGCCAAAACCCCGCAGATCTGAGCAGAATCACCACAGCAACAAGAAGCAGGACCCTCTCAGGCACAGCCATACCTGACAGGAGCCATCCAAGCGTGCCTAAGAAAGCAGAGGAGCAACTTCCCTCCCTGTTCCCCATCAGAGCTGATTAACGTGAACCACTAATGAACAGTGGAATCCAGCAGCTGGAATCCACTCTGCCTTTTGCTGCAGTGGGAATGGTGATAGTTCAGCCCCCCCTAAATCCTAGCTGGGGAGAGGACAGGAAAAAAGCAGAGCCTCACCCAAAATAAGGGAGGAGAGCAGTGGGGTGTGGGATCTGGGGAAGATTTTCCCCCTTCCATCAGCTCACCACACCTCCTGTATTCCAAAGTCTGCCCAAGCCCTAATCCTGCTCTATTTCACCCCAAAATACAGAGCCTTTGGGGCCACAGAGAATAAAGGGACATCCAGAGCCCTGAAACAGGGAGGGAATGAGGTGGGAAGAAGGTTTCACGGGGCCAGCACCTACTTACTGATTGCATTTGAAATAAAATATTACAGCTAGCATAGAAATGAATCACAGAATCATGGAATGGTTTGTGTTGGAAAGGACCTTAAAGCTCATCTCATTCCA
>JAWWLV010000075.1:3039877-3114867 GCA_035041135.1 Platyrinchus mystaceus
GCTCCAAGCCCTGTCCAACCTGGCCTTGGACACTTCCAGAGATGGGGCAGCCACAGCTTCTCTGGGCAACCTGTGCCTCTCCACCCTCACAGGGAGGAATATTTTCCCAACATCTAATGTAATCCTACTCTCTCTCAGTGGGAAGCCATTCCCCCTCGTGCTGTCACTCCAGGCTCTTGTAAATAGTCTCTCTCCAGGAATCCTTCTTGCAGGCTCCCTTCAGGCCCTGGAAGGCCACAATCAGGTCACCCTGAAGTCTCTTCTTCCCCAGGCTGAACAATCCCAACTCTCCCAGCCTTTCCTGGTAGCAGAGCTGCTCCATCCTGCTGATCATCTTGGTGGCTTCCTCTGGACTTGCTCCAAACAGCTCCATGTCCTTCCTGTGCCGGAGACAACACTGCAGGGAGGGTCTCACCGGAGTGGAAGGGGCAGAACTTCACCCACGGAGAGGGGCCGGTTCCTCCCGCCTCTGGCAGCACCAGGCAGAAGAAATGACAGCTCTGGCAGGAGCAGTGACACCAACACAGGCAGGTCTGGAGGTGAATCCCCACGGAGCCAAGGCCTCCTCGTGCCCAGCCCGTCCTGCCGCTGCTCCGTGCGCTGCTGCCGGCGAACGTGAGGGCAGATCTGATATCCATAAATCAACATATTACTCATTTTCAAGCATTGCAGTCTGACAGCTGTTACATGAGCACATTGTTAGGAGCTGTCAGGCGCTGATACATAGTGCCTTTTACAACATATGTTGACTTTTATCTAATGTTGTTCCATAATTAGCCCCAGGGAGCAGGAATCTGGGCAGCCGGCTGGCTGTGTGATCTCAGTTAACCTTTCCTGCCGGGGGGAGAAGGGCAGAGCCGGGAGGGCTGCGAGCTGGGGATGCTTCAGTGGATCAGGAGAAAGCAGGCAGAGCATGGATGTGAGGGGTACCCACAGCCCAGCACCTGGGGACAGAGCTGGTCCTGCTCCCTTCCAGAGTCCCTGAGTCTTTGGAGCCATTGTAAGAGGTAAGACAGAGTCCCAAGGGATTTGGGAGCTTCCCTTATGGGTGGAGCCCTGAATTTCAAGGTAGTGGCCCTGGGGGTCTGGATGGAGGAGGGAACCAGGAGTACTTCTCCCCATGCATGGGTGGAGATGGAAGGCAGGGATGATTTACTGACCAGGATAGGAGATAAATGAAGGAGCAGATGGTGGAGTTAATGAGTGGAAAGGGTGGATGGATGGACAAAGAGACAATGGAGACAATGTGATAATGGATGGTTGTGCTTCTACCCAGATGAGGACGAATGTTCTGACGTGTCCTCAGAGCCTGGCTCCTGTTTAGGAGCCTGTGATGATGCCCATGGAAGACCAGCTCTTGGTAACCATCCCTCTCACCACCAGAGTCCAGGTCACCCTTCATGAGCACCTTTGCTCTCAGCAAAAATTATTCCCCACTCTCTTTGAAACATTCCCAGGCTCCTGCTCCACCAAAACAAGCAGCAGAGTACTCAGGACTTGTTGGTCTCTATAAAGCTACTCAGCTTTGTGGAGAAACCCAACGGGATGATGTCAGTGGGGAGGGGACACTGTCCCCCTGCAGCCCCCTGACAGCCTGGACTGTTTTCCCTCCCTCACTGCAGCTGCTCAAGCTTGAAAAAACGGGAGAGGGAAAATAAATCAATAAGACACGAAGATAAATATGCTTTCCAGTGCTCACATGTTGCAGCCGCCTCCTCTGGACGTGCCGTGGCGGCTGCATAATTCATGAACTCGCCACTAATACGCAAATGGGGCAGCTCGTCCCGGGCTGGCCCAGGCACACCCGGCTCTGCCCTCGCCGGGAGATCGGCTGTGCCACAATGGTGAGCGGTGCTGAGCCCCCCTCGTGTGTGGGTTCGAGGTGCAGAGCTGCACGTTCAGCTTCAGCACCAGCGGTGCGACACATCACTTCCTGCATCTCGCATAACTTCGGGGTGTGGGGTGAGAAAATAGTTCCTCTCCCTGTTTGCTTTCAGCCTGTCCCTGCTCCCACCCCCTGTGAGGCTCCTTTGGGGTTTGGGGCTTCCAAAGATGCTCCACGGATAATGTCCAGAACGCTGTTTATTCCCACACAGTCTGCCCTGGCTGCAGAAATCCTCCTTTTGGGGTCTGAGGCACTCACAGACACCATGAGAGAGTGATCCCAGTGCAGCCCAAGGTCTGGGAGAGGCTGGAGAATGAGGCACAGCCCAGCCCACGAGCACCCACTAGAATTACTCTTGGGAATTAAAATCCTGCCCACCCCCAGCCAAATACAGACCTCTCCTGCTCTGCCATCACCCATTTCCACGTCTTCAAGGTAGAACTTCATCTCTGCCTCACAAAAGTAATTCCCACTGATGTCTCTGGGAATAAACCCCAGCCAGAATCCAAGAAATTTCTACAAAGCAATGGATAAAACCCTCTGCACGTGTCTAATGCCACATCAGCCAACTCACCCATCTCTGGGCACTGTTAGGGGTCAGAGCTCAGCTGCACAGCCCCCCCCAGGCCCTCTCACCGTGGGGTTACTGCTATTTTTTTCTGGAGAAACACATTTCCCCCCAATTTTTACACTGTCCCATTCACTCTGGATCAATGTGGGGATGATCCAGCTAAAGATCTTCACAAGTGCTGTGGGCTCATGGAACCAGGGGGATTTGTGCCACCACAGCAGGGATGAGAGAACTCCTCTGTCCCAGGGAGCCCATCTCCTCCCCCCATACTCCTAGGATGGGTTTGAACTGAGGATCCAGGTCTTTAAAAAGGAAGATTTAAGAGGCATTTCCTTCCCATCTTTCAGACAAACACAACAGTGAAGGAAAGTAGCAGACTAAGACCTTGGTGCAACAGAATGGCAAGAAAACCTACGTGCTTTTATGAGAGATTAAGGGCCAAACTTAGTTCTGTTTTAAGCTCCTGAAGGCTTTTCAAAGCCCTGAAGAATAGGGAAGATTCCTCCCAGACAAAAAGTGCCAGGTCAGAAAGGTCTTGCTGCCCTTGGAGAGCCCTGGGCAGCCCATCATCAGCACTTGGGACCCCGAGGCTGGGGGCTTTCTTTCCTGGGGGAAAGAACTGTTGTTCTCTTCCAGGGGTCCAAGCCCTGTCTAAGAGGCTGCTTCTCCCCTTAACCCCCCATCACCCACATCCCATTTAAGTCCCAAATGGCACATAAACAGCTTCCTCTCAATTTAAGCCCTTTAAAAATGCTGCACAGCAGAGAGTCCTCTTCAGTTTCAGTCTTAAGAGGATGAAAATAGGCGAGCTGTCTTCAATTCAAACCCAGAAAATGGCACCATAACTATTTTCCACTTAAACCAACAGCAAACAGTGGTTCCCCATCAGTTGAAACCCCTAATATCATAAAAAAGGAGTGTTTTCCTTCAATAGATACCCTTAAAATCACAGGTGAAGGGGGTTCCCCCTCAATTTAAACACAGACAGTGACGACAAAGGTGGTTTTCCCCGCAGTTTAAACCCCTTTTCCCACCCCACCTATCCCCCTTTTTCCTGCAGCCACTGGGAAAGCCCTTCCCTATCCCCACACGTTCTGCCCTACCTGCTCAGGTGCTGGTCCCCTCGGCACAGGGCTCATCCCTCGGCTCCTTTCTCCAGCAAAACTCCGTATCCAAGTGCTCTCCCAGCCCCTGGAAGGTGCTCTCACCATCGTCCCTTGAGACACCACCCCGGGATTGTCCCACCAGCCTCTCTCCTCCCCCACCTGAGCCCAGGTGACCCCCGAGGGCCCCGCCCTGTCCTCCCTGTCCACACCTGGGGCTGCCCCACCCCTCGTCACCCTCACTGGTCACAGCTGGGGCAGTTCAGTGAGATTTCGGGTGCTCCTTCTCCCCCCCCAGTGCTCCCGGTTCCCTCCCATCACTCCCAGTATCCCTCTGACTCCCCACAGTGCTCCCACTTCCCTCTAACTGCTTCCAGTATCGCTCCTTGACTCCAAAATTGAATATAGACAGAATTCCTCCCAGACAAAAGGTGGAGGTCAGAAAGGTCTTGCTGCCCAGGAGTGCCCTGGGCAGCCCATCATCTGCACCTGAGACATCCAGGCTACAGGCTTGCTCTCCTGGGGAAAGGGTGTTTGCAGGAGCCTAGATTGCAAGTCCACCTCCCAGAACTGACCACAGCCTCAGAAAAAAACCTCCCAGGGCTCCACTGAATAAGTCAGTTTAAAGTTAGAGATCAGCCTGCTTTGGTAGAGAGCCGTGCTCTGCAGACAGCAAGCCTGGTGTGCCCAGAGAGGGGAGTTTGTGGGGCTTAAAAAGGGGTCTGTGCCTGCTGCTCGTGGTAGCTCAGAGCTGTGGGATGGCTCTGCTCACCCAGGAGCAAACACTGTTCTTCATTATGGCTGGGAATAATGGGTGTTATATAAAGCAACAGCAGCTTCTCAGATGGAACAGTACTTTATTAGTCATTTTAGCAGCTCAGCATCATTAAGGGCATGCCACAGGCATGGAGCTGGCCTGGGATGCTGTTCATGGTACTACCTGGCTCAGCTCCCAGCTGAGATTCTCCCCCTCCCAGGGGCTGCCAACAGCCTTCCCTGGCTCCTGCCTCCTGCTGTGTCCCTTCCTCCTTCATCCCAACAGCAGTGCTCCCCAGGAGTGGCTGCTTTTCCCAGATAAATGTCTTAATTAGCTTTTTATTGACTCAAGTGAGCACACTCCTTGGGCAGTGGCTGGGAGAGGAGAGGCAATGTCCCAGGGAGCACATCCTGCATCCCAGGCTGGAGGGATAAAAAGGTCTTTGCCCCATGGAGTCACAGGTTGGATGAGAAAGAGCAGATCCAGCCACAGGAGGGGTTTCTGGTCCCTGCATGAGCATCCATGTGAGCACCCCTTGAGCGAATTCCATCCTGTATTCCCTGTGAGAAAACAGAGGGTGGGAATGTGGCAGGAGGACAAATACAAGATGGGGGAAGTATAATAATAATAATAATAAAGCACCTGCTGGACAGCAACGCTGGAAATCAAAGCATGAACACCAAATATGTCTGCAGGACGCAGGGAAAATTTTTAATTTTGGAAACTGGCAAAAAGATTTGAGATAGCTGGAGAACAATCAGCACTTCCCTTTGTGCCTGGAGGGGCTGACAAACTTTGCATAAACAATTTTCCTTCCCTCTGATGTGGAAAGGCTGCCATGGAGCAGTGGGAGAGGCCAGAACTGGTCCCTGTGGACTTGAAGAAAGCCAAGCCCAAAAAGATTCCTTAAAAAATGACACTAATGGCCCGAGAGCAGCGGGATGGGCGTAAGACTATGGGAGAGGGGGCAGCAGCAACTCTGATTTCTGGTCCAGAGCAGCTTCCTAATCATGAGCCCTCAACCTGGCCACCCTGATCCTGTTGGAAAAAATATTTCTCTGGCAGGTTAAATGCCAAAACAGGGTGGGGAGAGATAAAAAATAATCCCCTTCCCTGGGCAAGCCCTCCCAGACCGCACCATCCCGAGATGTGCTTTGGCACCGGAATATTAATGTGATGGAGGATGCTGTCCACCTCAGCCAGGCACCAGCTCCAGCACAGGAGAGAGATACCAGGAGCTCAGTTTGTGTTTGCCTGAGCCAAGGAGAAAATCTAATTAAACATGGCATCAGGGCTTGGAGGAGCTGGGGATGGGGCAGGAATACAAAGCGCAGCCGCTTCCCGCAGATCAGAGGGCAATATTAATAAACCCACGGAGGGGGAGTGCAGGATCAGCTGGTAATATTGATAAATGTAAAGCAAAGACAAAGCAGCCAGGGAATATTGGATGGTAAAGCTGATAAAAAGACAAGTGGGGACAGCCAGCCCTGCTGTCCTGGCAGAGGGAGCCCTGCAGCCACCCGCCTGCTTGCCAGGCAGGGGAGGGGGGAATTTGGGCCCCTATTAATGTGCCCCCAAACCTGCAGCCCCCAGAGCAGCCATAGGGATGTGTGTGGATGCAGCAGGGATGGGGCTGAAGGTGGAGCAAGAGGCAGGAGGAGTGCGTGGGGGATGGCACAGCCTCTGCAGCTCCTCCCTGTTACCTGCGGCCTTTCATCTCGAGATGGAAGTTTGTTTTCTTCTCTTCCACCCTCGGTGCAGCGACCTTGAGTGTCCCTGAAGCCCCTCTCGCAGGGATCACGCTCCCACGGCCGTGCACCCATCCCTCCCTCCCCTCTGCCGGCAGCACATCGAGCCAGGGCATCAAAAAGAGCCACTGAGTGCGTTTTAAATAAAAGATCGCATCTTTCCGAGCGATTGGAGTGATGATTTAAACATGAAGTCAAAGCCAGTAATGGTGTTGTCAGAGCCGTGGTGGTAAATCCAATCAATAATTCACTGATAGCAGGACCGGTGGCTCCAGCCAGACCTGCCTGCGGAGGGCACGGAGCTTCCCCCTGGAGAGGGAGGTCCCTCCCCTCACGTCACTGCCACCTCCTGTCCCCCTGCCAGCATCACCCACGCTGGCAGCACAGGCTTGGCCCCCACTGGGGATGGGAAAGAGCCAGGAGCCAAATCCAGAGCCCCACAGGAGGGGAATGCTGCCTGGCTCCGGGGGGCTGGGAGGTGAAACTAATTTCTTACCTGGGGATGGATGTTCAAAATGCTGGAAACACCTTGGCAGCTCAAGTTTTCCTCTCAGCCCTTGTGCCCTTTGAGAGAGCCCAAATCAGTCCCAGCTGTCTTTGTGAGGCTTAAAAACACTGTCAAGGGACCCTGTCCCAGGCCATCAGCACAGCTGGGTTGCCCACCAGAGGTGTGCAAGGTCCATCTGGGAATACCCAGGGCAAGCTGGGGCTGCCCTGGGCACCATTCTGGGGATCAGCTGGAGAGGGATAAGTGGCCTTTGGGTGCATCTCTGCTCCCCCCTGGGGAGGAGGTTTAATTGGGAAGCCCTGGAACTGGTACTGCACAGCCCTGAGCCACATCCCCACAACCACTGAGGGGTGTGAGGGCAGCACAGCTCCCCAGAGAGCAGCCAGCCCCTAACAACATCGCAGGGAGCCTGGGGGGGACTCGGCGGGCACCCCAGCACGGGGGGCAGCTCAAGGACAAGCAGGAGGACAGGCAGATAGAAGCAGCCCCTCCATCCCCGCCCAGTGGGCGGATAAACAGAGGACAGAGGTGCTGGAGGTGGTCGAGGCAGCCTCTTCTCCTTCCATCCTCATCAGCAGCGCCGGGAGCTGCCGAGCCGGCACTGCCACCTCGTGGCACGGCCACCGGCCAGGCTGGGGACACTGTGACACCACACACTGCACAGTCCCGGACATGCTGCATTGCTTGACAGGGATTTTATTACCAGGGGAGCTGCTGCCGCCTGAATCAGTGCCAAAAAATGGCAAAAAACTCCAAAGGCAGCAGGCAAAGGGGAGGGGAGAGCTGGTCAGCTTGGCTAGAGGAGGGGGATGAGAAAGGGAAGCTGTGGCAGCAGGTGGGGTGGGATCCCTGAGCTCTGAGGGGAGAGCATCACCCTGTCAGATGGGATTTGGGCTCTCTGACTTCCTAGTCCTTTCCCAAAAGCAGGATCTGAGCATCAGTGTCCATCTCGTTACCCATCTCAGCTTGGACACGCTGCAAATCCCAATGGGAAAACATGATTTGGGGCAACCCACTGTACCCCATGGGATGCTCAGGACAAAGAACAGCCCAGCATCCCAAGGGCACAGCATTCCCACCCCACAAACAAGGGCAGCCCACCCCCTCCCTCAACCCCTCCCCCCAAATCAATGAGAGCGACAAGGCTTTTTATAGATATATTTTTTTTTTAGCAAATGTTTATTTATATCAAAATACAAAACATTTCTGAAGCAGGGTGATGTTACATGAGGAGCAAGTTAATCGATTCCAAAACCCATCATTCTCCTACAGCATGGCTAGTTGTACGTAACATTGCAACACTGCCAGAACTTCTTATAGTGGGTACATTAAAATAATAATAATAAAAAAAAAACCAACCCAAAAAGTCAATCTATGAACATGCAATGTTACCAGCGATAAATTAAGTACTCAGCAGGCCTTAAAATCCCAACAGGCAGAGACCGAGGGACCAGCTACTCCCAGTAAGGCAGGGCTTCAAACTCTCATTTCTTCCAATTTTTTGTTGGCTTATTTAGCATTTACTCGTCAACTGACAACAGTCCAAGAGCCAAAAGGACCCAACTTTCTTGGCAGAGTGGGATTATTGCTTAGAGCTATCAAAGCAGCCCCAGCTCCCAGCCGGCCCCAGGGGGAGGGCAGGGAGAGGGCTCGCAGGGCAAGAGCCAGGGGTCTGCCTTGGCTAAGCGCTGCAGAGGTCGGGCTGATCTGGAAGATGTAAAATCCCCCCTGGTGAGGGGGCTCAGTGGGTCGTTATCCCCTTGGAGACCAGCTCGGGGCCGCTGCCTGCAGTGGGAATGCCGGGAGGAGCGGGCAGCGCTCCCGGCGAGGTCTCGGTTCCCTGCCCAGGGCAGGATAGCACCCAGTCGGAAGGAGAGTTTGGGGTGAGGGACCCCCCACTTGGTGCCCCTCATCGCACACCTGGGGAGTGATGCTGAAATTTGGCTTTCCCTCCCCGGGGCCCGGAGCAGCTCCGGGCTGTTCCCGGGGATGCCGATGCCGAGCACGCGGCCACCGGTCCCTCCTGCTGGCATTTACTGGCCCTGGAGAAGGCCCAGAGCAACAATACAGGTACAGAGAGATTATATAGAGCGTGGAATAAGTTTCATATAAGGCTTTGGTACAGCACCATCATGTCAGATTTATTTGTAAATCGTTTACAGAAAAAAAAAAGCTTACTGAAAAAATAGTGTTTTGTTTCTCTTTTTTTTTTTAATAATTTTTTTTTAATTATTATTATTATTTTCTTCTGAGGAGCATACCTGAAAGTTCAAAAATTAACCCTCTAGTTGCCATCTGGGCTCCCATCGAACACTAGTTTTGCTGTGTGCAGTTCCAAAACAAAGCGACTCGATCCCAAATCCCACTAAGGTGTGACACAGCCCACCCATCTCACAGCAGTCACTAAAAAATCAACACCACAGAGATTCGGCAGCAGATTGCTACTCACTGTTTAGTAAAAATTAAAAAAGAATTAAAAAAAAAAAAACCAACAAAAAAACCTTAACAAAAATTAAAAAAGAAACCCCCCCGAAAAAAATAAGTCACGACAGTGAACATTATGGAACCAGCGGTACTGAAGTTTCTTTTATTGTTATTGTTATTAAAAAAAGTCAGTTCCACTGGTTACCATTGAAACAGCACCAAAGAGCACCCTAACGTGTGTTATACATCGTAATACTCGACATTCAAGAGATGGAAACGAGGTTGGATGGTCTAGTCTTTATATCCAGAGGCAAGAAATTCTTCTCAAAAAGAGGAAAAGGTTGTCCCACGCAACCAGACACCTGTTGGGTCCGGAAGAAAATCCTGCCTTAGGGGAAAACACTATGGAGTTAGGAGGGAATTAAATCAAGAGCTACCTGTGGAGGTCTACGAGGGTTCAGAGAGTCTACAAACCTATTAAAAGGGGATTAAAAAGTCTGGGCTCCCCCGGAGAGCCAGGGATGCTCCCATGGGAGAGCTGGAGATGCTCCCGGGGGGATTTGGGGACGCCCCCTGGGTGATCCCGGGATGCTCCCCTAGGAGCTGGCAAGCAGCTGTGATCTCCAAATGCCCAAAGGATGGCTCGGGAACCTTACGGCAATGTAGGCATTTCCAGGAGGATTTCTGTCGGGCTTTCCCACATGGGAATGCCGAGGGACTGGAGCCTGTACTGCCCGTATGGAAGGTCCTGCACCCCCTGGGGCCACGGGAGCATCCCCTGCCCGCTCTCTGCCAGCCCCGCAGAGGGGGAAAAAAAGGGAAGTTTGGCCTTAAAGTGCATCTGGGAGGGCAGGGAGCGTGTGCCGGCATCTCCCACCGAGCCAGAACCTCCCCGAGAGGAGACAGGCGCTTCCCAGCGCTCCCGCCGGCCGAGCGGGAAGAGCCTGGGAGGGGGCGGGAAGCAAACACCCTCCCCGGGAAAAGCGAGATCCTGCCAGATGCGCGCGGCTGCGGCGGATGGAGGCAGCGGGGATGCGGGAACAACCAAACCAAACCAAACCAAATCAAACCAAACCGCGGGAAGCAGGACGATGCTGTGGGCGCGGCCGAGGGAGGGAGGGAGGGAAGGAGGGAGGGAGGGAGGGGTGGAGCAGCTCTTGATGTGTCTGTTTGGCATCCAGAGGGTTAACGCTACTGTGGAAAGTGTGCTTTGTAAACATTTATATCTTTCCTTTTCCTGTTTTTTTTCTGTAAGTGATTCCAGGGGAGATGGGGAAAGGAGAAAGCTGCCTGCCCCCCCCTGCCCACCCCCGGCAATACCCCAAAGCCCCACCGGCGGCGAGGGGAAGTGCAGCCCCCCAGCCCGGACACCGACCGGTGAGAAATCTCATCCCTTCTCTTTCTCCTTACATCCTTTTTTTTTCTTTTTTTTTCTTTTTTTTTTAACATATAAAATACTCACTTATGTATTTACCGCTAATAAATGCAAGTTAGTCCCACCAAACATGCTTTGCTTCGATATCAAGAATTGGTGCTGAACAAATCTTGGCTTGATATTAGAAACAACACCCCCCAACCCTCCCCAACCCGACAAAGAAGACAGAAATATCATGGAAAATACAGGTGACACCTACGGAGGACACGGTGCCGCTGTGAGGGGCCAGATCCCGGGATTACATTCGTGCCTCAGCCCGGCAGGACATGGCATGACCACGGTGAGGGACCTCTGCCTGGCTCTGGAGGGGTGGAATCACTCGGGGTCTGTGTCACCATCCCCTCGGGGACATCTGAGCCCAAAAAACAGCGTCTGCATCCGCCCAGAGCCAAGGATTGCGGGACACAGCCCGAGGGGTAACCACTGCCCAAAGCCAATCCCCAAATCCTGCCCCAGCGAAGGCAGAGGGGGTGGTTTGCTGCTCCCTGGCATTGCTCAGTCCCAAAACCGGCTCCTCATCCCCCCGCCACCCACAAGCACACAGGGAAGGGGGTCCGGCGGGTCCTTGCAGGAAAAGCCCCAGGTATCCCCAGCACATTCCTCACCACGCCAGAGCTCAGTGCCACCTCACCACTGGGACAGGGAGAGCCTCATATCCCACCCATCCGGGCAGGGAGAGCCCCACATCCCCCCCAGCAGCCTCCCCAGCACCAGCAAGCCCTGATGGCCAGAGTTACTCTGTTTGGTGTAGAGGTATTGCCGTGCCGACAGAGAAGGTCCCCTGCTCCAGCCGGGTGTGGGGACCCGGAGAATCCCACTGTGGCCACCTGGGTGGCTCTGAGGGGCTCCACAAACCACAGGAGGGTTTCAGGAACCCTCAGGATTTACGAGGGCGGCGAGGCAAGGGCGGCCAACAGCGCCCAGCGAGCCACTGGTGTGGGGACCCCACCCCACAGCACGTCCCCTATCCTGTGCCACCCCCCAGGTCGCAGCCGCCCTCATCCTTCCCGCTGCAAACAGCGCCCTCGGAGCTGAAAGTTGTCTTTTTTTCTCTGCAAAGAAAAGCCCTGGGTGGAAAAAACCACCACCTCGCCGTGGCCCTGGGCAAGCTGGCAGCAGGCCCAGGCTTCCCCATCCCAGGACTTTTCCCCTTTTCAGTATTTTTCCCTATTGAAACAGCGAGGTGACAGCAAACAGCGGCGATGCCGGGACGGCAGCCGGAGCCGGCGGATCCCCCGGAGCCCTGTGAGCCCCCCAGCCCTGCCCAGCCCTCCTCTGCCTCGCCACCGTATTGCTCAAACAGCACTAGGCATGGATACAAAAATAAAACAGCTATGTGACTTAGATATATATAATTTTTATATATATATATATATTTGTATATATATTTTTGTCTATTTATAGGTGGATGGAGAAGCAGAGAAGCTGAAGCGCAATATAATGTAAAAATACTCGCTCTGCTCCCGCTGTTGAGACTCTCCCCCCCACCTCTGACAGCCTCTCTCATGCTGCACAGAAGTTTCTGACACCTATTACTAAGGAATTATTTTAAATATTTATTCTCCCCCCCTTCTAAAATAGAAAGTAAATATATATTTGTTTAATTTTATATACAGTGCGGTTTCGATACACCAATATCGTTTGTTTAGACAGAGATACTGGGGCTCATTTCTCAAGTTTGTTTCTTTTTTTTAATTTTATTTTAATATAAGTGCTGGGTTGGGGGGGGAGTGGGTGGAAATTAGAGGAGCTTTCAGTCCTGGGAGGATGGGCACCCCCTTTTGCAGCCCCTCTTCATTCCCTGCAACCTCAGGAGGACAACAATAAAAGTTCCCCTGGGAGAGAAAGTGTCATTTTGATGGTAAAGCCAAAATCTGGGCAAACTCTCCTCCCTGGCAGGTGCCAGTTTCCCACCCCACTGCAAACCAGTATAAAAATCCTTAGCTACCACTACAGTACATGCTTTCTGCATCTGAACCCCCCCAGCCTGGACCAGCCTGTCTGCCCCCCCTTTCTCTCGCCCACCCCCTCCCCAGGTACGGTCCTTCCTCCATCCATGCACGTATCAAAAGTCAGCCAGAGCCCTGGGATTGGGGATGTCCTGAGGTCACCCAGCATGGCCAGGAAGATGCCTATGCCACACAATGACGGGGAGGAACACACACAGCTCAGGCAGCACAAACCTGCCAGGTCAAAACCACAGAAATGGGGACAATGGGGAAACACGGCACTGGGCAGCTCCCCCTTCATCCCAGTCACCAGGGGAGGGGAACAGGCTCCCATCTCCAACCTGTTTCCAGCACCAGCACCCAGTCCTTACCACATGGGGATGTACCAACTGATGGGAATTAAGTGCAATATTAAGTTTCTTCTTCAGCTGGCACCAGCGTTGCCAAATCTGGTTGCTGCTTCCCAACCCTCAGTTCCTGGATCACGCATTCCCTGACAGATCTCCAACAGGAACAAGTGCACTTCCCACCTCGCCTCCCCAGCAAACACAGGCAGAGAGGAGTCAGGAAAAGACTCAGGAGAGAGAAACAGGAAAAAAACCTACCAAAATTAAGCTGAAGGGGGGAAATGGGAGTAAACATCCTGTTTCCTTTAAGGGTTACCCTGTGCCCAGACAGCACAGGGATGGGGTCCTAGAGTGTGGTGGGAATACAGCCTGAATTTCGCTGCCCCCACACTGGCTCTGGCATCACTGGTGACCAAATCCCCTCTCTGCCTCAGATCCTCAAAGTCCTGCTAATGAGATTTAAAATAAAGACACTGTGAAGAACATCTTGTCCCTCCAAGGAGTCACTGCCGGGGCTGGCTGGCACAGCCAGCGCCACGTTCCTCAGCTCAAGGGACAAATTTAGCTGTATCCCTGTCTCATCCCTTCTGACTCACGCTTCTCTGGGAAGAACAGATGCAAAGCAAAATGCTTTCACATGAGTAACTGGAGAGCAGCATCTAGAGGGACTTGAGGGAAAGGTTTCTGTGTGGTGCAGCTTTTTCTTTAAAGGATGGCACCAGAGATGAGGCAACATTACGTCCCCCTCCCATGTCACGTCCCTGTCACGCCCCACGCGCGTCGGACACGCAGAGGAGAGGACCTGTCCCTCCTGCTTCCCAATGTCATGGCCCAGGGGTGAGTCACAGACAATGAACAAAGCAAAAATAAAATATGGGGAGGGGGGAGATAATGAGAAAAAAAAGCAATCTGTTATGTGCAGCAGGTCACGCCAGCAGCGTGCCTCTCCATTCCCAATTCCCCTCGGGCTCCAGCTGCTCCCAGCCCCTTCCCTGCTTTGCCCATCCCAATAATCCCCCCTTCAGCACAGCTCTTAACTCTCCCCTACAGACACACATACCCCTGACATGCAAATCTACTGAATTCTGCAAACCTATCTACCTTTGCCCTACGCTTCTCTATCTATTTATATCTCATATATACAGTGCATTTTACTCCAGTTCCTTGAAAAGATTTCCTTCCACAAAAAAGCATTGACTCTGCCAGCCCGGGGCCGCAGTGAGCCCATGTGGGACATGTGGAAATCCCTGAAGGTCCAGCCTCATGGAAAAATACCCCCAGACAAGAGCTACAGCTGAAACCAACCCGAAACTCTGAGAACTCCCAAATCTACGTCACTGCCTGAAGCAGGAGGAGAAACCAAAATGCCAGGAGGGTTTTGTCCTGATACAGGCTGCAAGGTGTGAGCAGCAGTAAGTCACAAACATGTGTCATGCCTGGAGGCCAAGAGACATGACTAAGCCCTGCGGGGACCGTGCCTGGGCTGCTGAGCCCAAACCCAGAGCCCTCAACAGCCCCAGAGGTGGGTACAGCAAGTTATTATTCCTTTTGTATTCCCTTTACCAAACACTGTCACCTCCAGACTTCCTCCAAAGCGGGTGGCACCGAGCCAGCTGACAAGGTGATGAACACCAGATCAACAGCCTGGAGCCCAAAATCAGCCTCCAAGTCACAGGTGACCGGCACACAGCAGCAGGAATGAGCATTCCACTGGGAAAAGCATCACCTGCTCACAGAGACACCCCTCACTACCCTGGGGGCTCGTGGAGATCCCTCTGCCTGGGGAGGGACAGACCACAAACCACACTGAGGTTCCCACTGGGAAGAGACCCAGGGACCCTACAGCTCCCCCCATCCTACAAACCCACTGCTCCAAGTGCCTCTGGATGCAGTGAGTGGCAGGCACAGAAATGGGGCCCCACAAACAAGCCCTAAACGCTCCCTCTCCCCCCACTTACAGTAACTTGCATTTTCCTTCACGTCAACACTGCGAAACTGAAACACTGATGGGTTTGCATGGCAAAGTCACCTCAAAAACACGTGGGTGAAAGCTCAGCAAGTCCTGCTGGAAAAGCAGGCAAAGCACTTTCCCTGCCCTTTTTCCCTGACTGCACCGGGACACACAGGCTTTATTGGAGAGGCTGCGAGGGAGGGAACCCCACAACCACACCCTCTTTCCAAGGGATCTCAGCAACACCCTGTACCTACCTCTCCATGTCATCATCTGCCCCAGCTTGGGGTTCCCAAATCCCGCAGCCCCCATGGTGGCATGACAACAGCACCGGAGCATCCCCACCATGGCCACCTCGCAGGCAGAGGCACCAGCAAGGAACCCCCAAAACTGGGTTGCACCCCTGCAGTGACACCTCAGAGGAGCCCAGGGACAAGTATCCTTGTGATTCAGAGGCATTTTTTCACCGTGGTCCAGGATTTGCCAAGGGACCTAATGAAACATCGCATTCACAATGTGCAAGGAGGAATCGTACGGTTACTGATAAAGAAAGAGCCGTCTACCTCAGACCAGCTTATAAAATAAGAGAGTTTGGCCCAGGAAGATAAAAATCAAGATATATTTTGCAGCATGAAAGAAAAAATAAAAGTAAAAAATGAAGCAGCAGCAGCAGCAGCTGTGTTTGCAAACCACCAAAGCGACACGGAGTTCAAACGGGGGTGAAATGGGGGAAGCGTTTGGCATCATCTGACACGGCTTCGATGTCCCAGGTCCGCGGGAGCAGAGAGGAGTGACCCCCTGGAGGGCATGGAAACCAGAGGGCTGGGAGAAGCGAGGAGGTTGCCAAAGCAAGAGGTGAGCCAGTCAGCCAAAGCACGGCCCGAGTCTATCGGAAGGTAACTCGGTCTAGCAGGGAAAGGAGTTAAGGATGGTTTTAGGGAGGAGCTGCTTCCACGAGGCGCCCTGGCGGGATTTCCCACTCCAGCAGCGTGGCAGGTACACAGCTGAAAGAGAGAGGGCTGCAGCTCCAGGCTCTAAAGGTCGAAGACCATGAAAAGCCCAGTGGCTCAAAACACCTGCAAAAGGAAAACAACTCTCAAAAGACTGACGCAGCAAGCCGGCACGCTCCATCAACCTTCCCTGCACTCCAAGTCCTCTAGAGCTCCTTAAGACGGGATGGGGCACAGTCCCGAGGTAGCAACCTCAAGAGCCTGAAGACAGCGCCTTGCCCATCTGATTGGGCATCGTAAATAGTTTGGAAAGCACTCAAAGGAAAAAGCAACCCCCTGTTGGAGAGGTTGAGGCAACGAGAGCGAAAGGAAGAGCAAGTTGGCCACGGCATGGCCAGCACAAAGCCTCCACACCTCCCCCGGCCCCGATGGTCACCTGTCCGTTGGGAGCAGCCCAGCTGAAGTTACCAGGAAGCTGAGTAAGTGAGCCAGGCAGAGTTTTCCCCGCTGCAGAGCGGGAGAATGGCATTAAATCAATTCAGATCCGAGCGGATTCTAGGGAAAACCCTAAAAACACACTCAAATAAAAGAAATTCGCAGTCATGCTGTTAGCAAAGTTGAATTCTCACTCTGAGAGTTGAGGTTCTTACGTCAGGTCACTCGTCATGTCAATAAAAGGCCCTGGTGCAGGCTGGAAAGAGAGGGACATTTCTGCCAGACCCTCCCTCCTTCCCGAGACAAACCTGCTGATGGTTTGAAGACCACCTACACAAAGTTGTTAAAGCTCAGAAATATCTCGTTATCGATTCAGAGGATTCATTGTCCAGTGGTTCAAACCTTACTGAGGGCCTGGAGGTTGGAAAAGACGCGGTGCTCTGCTTTTGGTGGTCGCAGGTTCCCGAGCATCCTGCTGGGAGAGGAAGCACAACCTCTAAAACCAGGTGTTTTTCGGCAGAGCAATAAACAGGCTCCGACCTGAGAGCTCCCAGGGAGCGCGGCGTGGCCAGAGTGCCGGATCACAACCCAGAGCTCACGTCTTTCTCCAACCATCTCAGCCCTTGGAGGTTCAACCAGCAGCAAGAGCAAAAACCAAGGCAAAGCAGAATTAAAGGCGAGATTGCAGAGAATCTCTTGGCAATTCTACCTGGGAATAAACAAAAGTTTCATATGCAAATAGAGAGCCTGGGGCAAAAACATGCCTGCAGGCTCTTCGGTTCTCCTGATGCTTTTTCTACAGCCTGAATCCACTCAAAGCAAGAATATCTACATGAAACACTCGGTGTTTTATTCCCAGGCAGGCTGGAGGGTTTAGCACTTTACCACAGAGGAAGAACTGTGCAAACCTGGATACAGCGGTTGATTTTACCACTTCAAACTAAAAAAAAAACCCCAAAAAACAACAACTCTAAATATTTTAAAGGTAGGGATTGCTTGGTATCAGCACTAAGCATTTACGTAGCACTTGCAGTCTACAGGCCACCAAGTGCTTGTCCAAAGTGCTCAAATATGACTTATCCCCATTTTACAGATGGGAGAACTGAGGCACAGAGAGGTTAAGTGACTTGCCCAAGGCCACGCAGTCAGAGAGTGGAGGCAGAGCAGGAAAGCGAGCCCGGCTGTTCTCGGAGCGGGTTCCACCTTTCCTGCTAAAAACAAACCAAAAAAAAAAAAAAGGCCTATGCAATCCAGAAAACCACCAGCCACCAAACCTACCCTAAGTACTTCGAAGAGGAAATACATTCTGGTGAAGAGTTAGAACAGCATTACCGAGGGGAACGGGGGGGGCAAAGGGAGGGACGTGACCCCGGCGGGTGTCACAGCCGAGAAAGGAGAGGGGGGACGGTGGAACCAGCAGGAAGGTGGTTTGGGCTGACGCGAAACGCTGGGCTTAGCTTTGCGCGGCCGCTCCGAGGAGCCGTCCGTGTCCATCCGCAGAGCTGGGCACCTCCAGCCGCTCTCGCCCGGGCTCAGCACCTGCCGACGGAGGCGTTTGGGCCCACGCAGCCAAACCCCCTCGGCTCGCGGTTACGAGTCAAGATTAAACACCGCACGGTAAGAAATCACATCACTGCACGGCACCGGAGAACGTTTGCCTGCGATACACAGAGTGTCGGGAAGAATTAACCACAGCCGCCCTCATCAAAGCCAGCACGCACCGTACCCGGAGGGGGAAACACCCTCGGATGAGATCGGCCCCGCACCCTCGCACGGCACCGAGGCTCAAAAGCATTTGCACAGGCAAAGGGTGAATTCTCACATCTCAGCCTGATTGGAAGGCTCGGGGTCTTTCTGGCTTTTCCCTTTCAGAGATAGGTAAGGAAAGATGCCACGCGTGGTTTTGCTGTGATCTTCACGTCAGAGGAGGCCGGGAAGGGGGAAGCAGGGAGATTTTCACAATTACAGCTTTCCTTGGGATTATTTGGTCATGTTTTTTTATCATAATCAGATTCAGGGGTTTACCAGTTCCTGTCTGGGTTGTTAGGTTCTTGTCAATTAATTACACCCTGTGTCATTTAATTTCTTCCGGCGATTGAGGGCCAGCTGCTCAATCCCACACCTTCTCCCTAAACGCGCCGCGGCCGCAGATGTCAAAAGCTCCATCTACACCTTTGAAGCCTTGAGATCTTTCCCAAAACCGAGGTGCAACACCCCCCACCCTTCCCACCCCACCACCAAAGCTGTTTGGGGTGGGGGGAGAAGCGGATCCAAGGAGCACCCAGCCCAAAGCATCCTCCCCGTCTGCCCCAGGGTCCCCCCAGCTCGTCCCCGCCGCGAGCCGCCGAACCCCGCGGCAGAGGCGGCAGCGTCGGGGTGTCCCCCCCTCTCTCCCATCACCTCCATCCCCATCAGCTCCCTCCACCGCTCCTGTTCATCCTCCTGGGGCTGGCGCAGGCTAAAGCAGGGTGGCGTGCCCGCTGGTGTCATCGTGGTCCACGCTGTTGAGAATGGCTGTCTGGTCTTCGGGGAGCTGCCGGTGGCAGAGGTCGTCCTTCAGCGCCGAGAGCCGGGCGAAGGGGTCCTGACGAGGGTGTCTCTTCTTCTTGCGGAGGCAGACAGCTTCGTCAGGCGACAGTACCTGAGAGCTGGGAGGGTGCTGAACCTGGGAGGCAGAGCCGTCTGGGAAGGGGGGGAGAGAAGGCAGATGGGACCAGAGGCAGCAGCAGGGCAGAGCGCTTTGCTTGCTGTAAAAGCAAGCCTGGCCCTGAACCCGCCGCTTGGCAAGAAGGGAGCACGTTTCAGGCATCAGGGAAAATGAAATTAACACTCCAAATCCAAAATAAATAGAGAAGGGAGATGCATGGAAAAGGAACTCGGTTTGGAGGAGCCAGGGAGGGACAACCCACAGGCAAGGAGCCATCCCTTTGGGAGGCAGGGAACAAGGGCAGCATCCAGGAATGGGCTTGGAGACCCCCAGCGCTGGAGCTGGCAGGGACCTGCCCAAGCTCTGCCCACAGCGGGACGGAAGGGATGTTGTTGGGGACCATGTGGTCCTCGCACTCACTGGGTTGTTTTCTGGATTTCGAGGAGCCCTTGGATGACTTTTTGGGCTTCTTTATCCGCTGGTATTTCAGAGCTTCGAGCCTCTCAGGTGCAGCAGCGTCCCCGGGCGGAGATGGACGTTTTCTAGGAAGGAAAAGCAGACAGGCGCCGTCAGCGGCTCTCGGCCACGCTCCGGCCTCTGGACGTCCCCGGTGGGGGATCGGTCAACCCCAGCCAGCTCTGCCATGGAAAAGGAAGAGGTGAGAGACGCAGGGGTGAGGGAGCAGGGCCAGCCAGACGTGCCGGAGCGCGGGACGAAGGGAGCGAGGCGTCCCCGCTGTCCCCCTACGTCTCCCCTCCACGTTGCCGAGCAGCGCCGTGACCCGGCCGGTCCCACCGGCCACGTCCAACACGGGCACCCCATCTCACCTGCCACCTGCCTGCCATGCCAACACTGCTAAACAAAAAAAGGACGGGGCAGATCTATGTCCGATAAGGTATTTCTGGGGAGTGGCTGGAAACCCCTTGGGATAGAGAAAGAGAGAAAGAGACAGGCAGAAGCGGCACGGCAGCGTCGAGACGGGCACCACGAGCCATCCGTGGCGGACAACACCGGCGCCACAAACAGCAGGGAGGCAGGATCCTGCTGGCCCTGCTCCCACAGCCAAAAAAAACCAGGGGCCACACGACAGACAGGGACACGAAGGGCACACACCGACAGAGCCGGGAGAGGTACCTCGTTCCCAGGTCCCTGTGAGAAGCGACAACAGAAACGCAACAGCACGGGAGCGTCTGCTCCTGGAACACCAAGAGGCTGGGAGCTGGAGATGGAAACACTGACAAGGTTTTATTGCAAGGACAAGGAGGGGATTTGCAAAGGGGTGCTTCCTGCAGGAGAGCCAGCAGCTGCAAGGGATAGCTTTCCAGCTCTAGCCCCTGAGGAACTCTGCTACAGGAACCAGCTCGAGGTGAAACAGTCTCCCCCTTTGCAAAGGGATTTTTTGCTTTATTTCCTTCACTGTACCTGTTTTTCCCATCCAAGGCCTGGAAAGCATGACTGCTGTAGAGAGCAGAGCATTAGAAGAAAACCTTTTCCTTAGGAGAGCAGGCAGTCCAGCTCTTATCTATAACACATCACAGCATCCCCCCCTCTTGCTGCTTTCCCATCTCCTTCCCCTGCTTCATTTTACTTCCACGACCCTGCAAGTTGCACCAACTTCTAGTGGAACAGAGGGACAAGTCTGAGGCCACAGATCAACCTGAGTCATCACCAAGCAACCTGTAGATAAGGTGTCCAGAGACGACAGGGGAAGCATCCACAAAGCACCTTTTATTGCAGCAAAGCCAATGCTTGAAGCCAGGATCCAGTGAGGAAAGGAACACTTAAACCAGTGTGCCTTCATCTTCAAAGGAGATGACTCTCTTCTGCTCTCACAGCTCGGTCACCAGAGGTCAGTGACCAAACCTTCTCACAATAACCACGCAGAGGACGGTGCTGACGGCAGCTCCTGCATCTTCAGGTGTCCGTGACCGGGGCAGGGATCAGCAAACCCTGCAAGCCACAGGCAGCAGGATGGGCAGGCAGAGGAGCTGCCTCAGCTGGCTGCAAGGAGGCAACATCAGCGTGTCCAGACTCCTGCTTTGGCACCAAAATGCTGTGGATGGTGTCATCCCGGTCTGTCAGCAAGGTGAGACCCAACCAGCATTGCAAGAACACTGTGGATGCTGATGGGAGTGGCAGGGAAGGGGCAAACACACAGGCTGGAGCACAGACCCTGCACTCCCGGGCTGTGGGACAAGAGTGCACCCATCCACAGAGAGTTTGGAGCTCCTCATCTCCCCTGGGTTCCAGGTAGAGGCTGTGCACCACCACAGAGCTGTGCATCTCCACAGAGCACAACAGCAACACTTCACATCCAACATCCCAAGCGGCTCCAGAGCACTGATACTTCAGCTGGAGTGCACAGGCAAAGAGCTCCCAAGGGATTTTTCCACTTGGGGAGCAGAAGGGTGGGGTTTTTTTGAAGATGTGTGCAATTGCAAAGCATCTCAGTTCTGCTGGCAGCGTTGGAGAGCACCCAGGGAAGTGCGGTGTGAGGTGACGAAGCAGTTGAGGCACAACAGACGCAAGAGAAACCCAAACACTGGGCATAGAAAAGCTCCTTTTCACGTTTCCCATCACAACAGAGAAGTGAATGCATGGAAAGCTCCCAGAGAGCCTCTGTCCCAGCTCCCAGAGAGCCTCGGTTCCAGCTCCCAGCAGAGCAGCACACCAGCCGATAATGAAGCAACTCATTAGACACGCTGATAGTCCTGCTGGCTGGATCCAGGCGAGAGCTTTCCCTCATTGGGAAGACATTTGCAGTTGCAGAGCATGAACATCTTCCTCCCAAGTGCAAACAGCCTCTTATGAGAGAGGCTACACTACCCACTCCAGCACCAACACAGACAGCCACGCATGTGCTGGCTCCGAGTAGGACCACAGCGACCCACGGGTCTGACAGCACGGGATTCCCTGCAGCAATTCCTGCTTGAGTGGTCAATGACAGGGTTTTCCCCTCTATATCCACCATTTCTGTGATTTGCACACGAGGTACATTCATGCAGGTCCTTGGCTAATGGTGGCCTCAGCCGCTCCAGTCCATCATCCACGGAGCTCACGTGTGCCAAGCCCCGGACACCGTCGGGCTCGGTGATCCTGCCACCAGCCTGCCATCAGCACCTGCTTTCCACCACCTCTTCCCATGTATTTGCTGATATTATTAAAGCTCAGCTCTTAGAAGGCTTTTGCTCTTCCCACTCCTTTTTCTTTCTAAGAAGATGTTACTGTGGCATGTTGACAAAATTAGACAGATTTACGCAGGGGATTATGAGGAAATTGCCTGAAGCTCATTTCCACTAGTTCTCCATAATTGGACTCGTATTTATACACACAAACATAAACAGTGACTGTGCTGAACCCATGTGTCACCATAAATACTGTCTGACCCCTGGCAAGGAAGAGATACACAGGAGGACAGAATGATGCTACCCACCAGCCAAGTTTTATCTGGTCTACCCACCCTTCATTTCTTCAAAGGGCTCTGATTATTTCAAATTAATTTTCATTTTAAGCTCAGCCAAAAGCCTCTTCCTGCCCCCAGAGTTAACATTTTGGGCAGCTGCCCGTGCATGAGGGAGATCTTGAATACCAACAGACGAGAGGTTCAGGGAGGAGGGCAAACTTCTAGAAACTTCAGTGTAGAGCTGAGCAAAGGAGCTTTGAGAAGCCCATGTGAACTCCTGACACAAGCCTTCTGTGAAGCACCACAAACACCTGGAGCAGCAGTTTTCCTCAAGTCTCCAAGGAAAACCCTTCTACATGAGCAAGGGTCTGAACTGCATGGACTGGGAAGTACTGGAGAGGCCACAAAGGTACTGAGGGACCTCTGAGAGCCCCAGGACAAGAGCAGGTAGCCAGGGGAGAAGTATCCAACTCAGCACACATCTCAGCTGCTCTTCTTCAAATATCCTTCCACATGAAAAGCAAAGATATAAGGGAGAAGACCCCTGAAGGCATCACTGACCTCTTTCCACTCAAAAAGGGAACCCATATAAAGGAAGAGTGCAGGAGATTCAAGGGCACAATACATATATTTAACCTCGTGGAGGTCTCAACACACATTCCTTCTCTGCTTGAGTCAAGACACTGACATCCAGAAATAGTTTGGGCATGTTAGAGGATCCTCTTGGACGAGGCAGAGCATCCACTCAGACCACTCAGACCAGTTAGAGCATCCACTTGGACAGCAGCCCACTGTGTCTCAGCCACCATGTGCTTCAACCCTTCATCCTCCTCAGATGAAGAGCTCAATTCTCCTACAGGAGGCTCCTGCAAGTCAGAATTCCCACTTTGCTCTGAGGCAGCTCTGGCTGCTGCCTCCATCCCGGAATGCTTGGGATCCTTCAGAGAGGTGCTAGAGAAACACAGCGGTGACGGCCCCTGGCCCCAGAGCTGCTGCTGCCAAGGCACAGCAATGAGGGAGGAAGAGGCTGAGGGAAGGAGCACACCTTCTACAGGTCTGCAGACACCACAACTCATCTACACAACGGACTTCACCACCATGCTGACGGAGAGGAGAGGAGAGGAGAGAGGGCGAGGGAAAAGGGGCCGGACTGGAGAGGAAGAGGGGGGTACAGTCATGGGGAAAAGGAGGGGGAAAAGAGGAAGATAAATGAAAAACAGGAGTGAGAAAATATATAAGTAAATTAAAGAGACTGAAAAAAAAATATAAAATAATAGTAATAATAATAAGAATACTTAAGAAAGAAAAGAGAAACGCACTCAGACAAGCGGACTCACAACTTCTCCAAGCGGGAGGAGGCATGAAACACATGCAGAGGATCAGCACATGGACAGTCTTTAAAGGGGAACCTGTTTTCTTTCAAGCAGGGAGCGAGGGGTGCTGCTCTTCCCGCACTCCTGGCACCCACGTCCCTTCATCACTCAACTCTACGCCACAGCCAAGCCCCCCAACTCCCAGCACTGGCAGTGCTGTCCTGGCAAGGGAGGCCGGTGGGGCCACCCAGGGCAGGCTGTGGTGCCAAGGGGCAGGGGAGCTTGGTGCCTTGTCTGTGGTTTTTGGGTTTCCCTCTGCAGGGAGATGACAGCCCCCTTTTCCCTGTTAGGGGATGCACGCTGCATCCTAAGAGGAGAAGATGGGAAAACTCCCCGTGCCGACTCGGTAACGGCATTATTTATCCCTGCCCATCCAGAAGAACTACCTGAGCTTCACATCACAAAATACCACCACGCTGCAGCCACCACTGAGCCCACACGCTGCCTCTCCCTCTCCTCCTCTCAGGTTTTATTACTGCAGCACAGAAATCTGGCTGGTCTGGTGTAAAATCCCTGTGCTCTGCACGCACTGACAATTTTATGACCCCAAACCATCAAGAAATTACTTGGCTGGGCTCTTTATGGGATTCCTCAACTTATTACCTGAGATTTATTCTTCTGGCTTCCCCTTTTTGGGGATAATGACTCTGGAGTCGCTCCTGCAACTCCACCTTCCAGCAGCATCTCGGAGAAGGACACATGGCCGCTCCACAGCAAGTGTCCTGCTGGGCACTATGATCCTGCTCCTCAAAATCCATCAGCCCACAGCACCCAGCACTGCAGATGGGAGCCAGCCAGGATCTGTGCAAGAGCCACACCAAAAGCAGACACTAACCTGGACTGAGCTCTGCTGTGCTAAAGCCACGTTCACTCGTGTCCCTGATGCTCCCGGAGTGGGGAAGTGCCACAGAAGAAAGAATAGGCAGCCACATCCTCACAGAAGGCTTCCCTATTCCTTGAGAAGCCTGGCACAGCCCAGATCTCACCAAGGCTCAGTGCCAGCTTTGCTCCTCACGGGATACCCTGCTCTGGCATCAGCAGGGCAAGACAGAAGAGGGTGGCCAAGTGCTCAAGAGCTTTGGAGGCTGCAAGGCCCAGACTGGAGGGGTTTGAGCTCCTGCACAGAGCATACATCCTGCCCCTGCTCCCATCACCATGACCCAACACTCCTTCCTCACCTCTCCTGCTCTCCACACCCCAGGACAACCCTCTCCAGGTCAGCTGGAGGAATTTCCCTGTCCTGCAAACATCCCCCTGATTTCTCTAGGCATCCCATCTCCCTTGTGAGGCTCTCTTCCAGCCCAACAAGGCTCCTCAGGCTGTTGGAGAGCACTGGCCAGGACCTTGACCCTTCCTATCCAAGGCAGCAAAGTTTAAGTTTTTGTAAGGCCAGTCCTAAGGAAGTTTGGGCATGGACAGGCCCTAGAAATGCTCCTATCTGCAATCCCACCTCTCCTTTCATAACCAGCCTGGCTGACAGCCAAACAGGTCAGTGTTCCCAATCCTCAGGGTCACAAAATACTATTATCCCATCTGGATTTAGAAGTTATAAAGACATTCTCTGCTTCTAAGGTCTGAAAACTATCCCCAAATTACTCCATCCCAGTTCCAGGGATGCCCATGGCCATCTAGGAAACCAGCCTTATGAAGGCAGGCCAAGAGGAATTTTCTTGGGAGAGTCTTTCAAGGTCTGCTTAGGGCTGTTTAATTACAGCTGGGTCAGAAGAAGTCTTGAAGATTTCTCCAAGGAGAATTTCAGGGAGGAAGGGATTTTACCACAACTACACTTGTGTTGGGAAGAATAAAACACCTCTCTGGCAGCCTGAAACCATAGTTATGCTGCTGCCAAGCATACAATCAGTCTTGAGAGAAAGACTTCTCCCATTTTCCATGATGTAGGGGACTTGGGAAAAAGAAAATAGATCCAGGTACTGTTGGAAACTAAATTCTCCATGTGCTGGCCTGCAGCTGGAGACTGATCTTTGGAGCACTGCTCTGAGCTGTCTGCAGCTGGTTGCTCCAGATGTGGCTGTTTTACCTGGTTCTAGGGGTTTGGATCATCCAGGACAGCCCCACCTCAACACTCGCCTTCCTAATAGCACACAGCCCTCGTGCACCCTGCCAGGGCCAAAGGTGCCATGTGTCACTGTCCTCCAAGAAAGGAAGGGCAGCCATGGGGAGACTCATCCCAAGCCCCAAACCCCGAAGGCAGGGGAGCAGCAGCCTGCTGCTGGGAGGGGAAACCCAAAAGCCACAGAGACTGTGCGTCCAGAGGTGTTTCCTAGCGTTTTCGGATTCCTTATTCCCCTTTAAAGGAAGAGATGGTATTGGAAAAGCCCCTTCCGTGTCCCCTCTCATGCCCCGCTCCCGGCCACCCTCCACAGCACCCACACCATCCTTTCGGACATGGATCACCCTTACCTATTGAGCTGAGGAGAAGCTTGTCTCGACAACACTGCCCAGATAGCTGAGATTAATCAAAAACAAAGCAGTTATCAACACCCGCAAGGAGCCGAGCTCCGCAACACATCAGCACGTCAACAACTCCAAAGGAAAAAGGAGGGAAAGAAACCAAACTGAAACACAAACGAAACGAGGCTGGAGAAGAAAGGGGGAAAGAAACAGAAGAGAACGGAAAAGAAGAAACGAAAACGATAATCAACGAAGCGAATGGATACACTGCATAAAAGCACGGACGACAGTGCTGCTCTAACACGGCTCTGTCCTGGAGCTGGCTCTCCTTGGGGTGCCCTGCCCGGAGACATGGACCTGTGACTACACACCTAACTGCATCACTCCATAGCTGGGTTTTCCAGAGGCACACAGAAGTCATTTCAGGCTCGTTCAGCTCCTCTCCCTCCCCATCCTCTCTCCCCTGAGCCCTCCTGCCTTCCGTGCAGTGCCGGAGGGGTTTTCTAAGGCCATAACGCTTCCAGGTACCAGAGGGAGGGAGTGAAATGTGGAGGGCACTGCGGGGTGAAACGCTGCCTCCCCCCTCCCCTGAACACACGCCTCTCCTCCGAACGCCTCCGACCGCGCCGGCTCCGCGGGGCTGGGAGCCCCGGCCCCGACTCCTCTGTGCCACAAGCCGGAGGAGGGGGTTCGACCCCGCCAGACAACAAGCCAAAATGAAGCAAGACGAAAGGATGGGACGAAAGCACGGCTACGGGGTCTAAGGTGTTGTGAAAGACGGAGGGAAAGAGGAGAAATACAGAGAGAAGAGAGAGGAGAGAGAGAGAGAGAGAGAGAGACGCTTTTGCCTGGAGCAACCCTGGTACCTGGAAAACCAGCCGCTACTGTCTAGTGCAGCCACATCCCTCTTTAGGGCAGGATCTGAGCGTGCCGGCAGCCTCCCGATCTCCGCTGGGCTTAGTTTATTTTTATTTTTCCTCCTCTCCTGACATGCTGCTGGTGTGGCTAAGTCCTTGATCTCTCCCTGCCCGCGTCCTGGGGCTGCAGCATCCCTTTTGCAGGTGGGGCGGTGACCGTGATAGCTGTCTCTGTCATGCATTAAAGCTCTCTAGACTCCGCGGGAAGGAAGAGGAGGAAGACAAGAGGCGCGGCGGCGGCGGCCCTAACGTTCGAAGAAAGCCAAGAGCCAGCAGCTAGAAGAGGAAACAACCTCCGGTGACACCAGGACACTTACCTAAGCGAGCCGGGAGCCAGGCCTTTGCACACCTGGTAGACGGCCCGTAGCCCGAGTCACAGCGCTCCCAGATTCCCAAGGGAGCGGCCAGGCTGGAGGCAAATGTGCCACCGGCACTGGGAATGTTGCCTCCCTAAAACCCAGCACTCTTGGGCAGCGGCCATGCAACCCATGCCCACGGCACCAACCTCTGCCTAGCAAAGCCCGCGGGACGCCGTCTCCAAAAGGGATGCTGCAGCGTGCCCAGAGAGACCCTACGAGTTGGGATGGAGATGGCAGGGAGGGAGTCAGAGGTAGCGGGTGAGGCAGGGTGGGGGAAGCCAGGAAGGGGCCAGAGGGGCACCATGGGGCTCACGCACTTACCCCGTGGCGGCTACCGTGGTGGTGGATGTCGGCTCCGGTTGGAGAATCTCCTCGCCAGCCCTCCTCGGAGAGGGGATGTCTCCGAAAACATCCATGGTGTCCACGGGCAGGGAGGAGCCCTGGGAGTTGGAGAAGCCGGCGCCCACGGGGGTGAAGGCGGTGGTCGGTCGGAAGCTGGGGCTGTCCCCCCGGCTGCTCGGCGCGGGGGATCCCGTCGACGACGGCGTGGATTTGCGGGAGAAGCTGACGGCCGCGGGCGGCTGCAGCGTGATCTCCGACACCTCCGTCTGCTGGATGAGGCCCGGCCGGGGCCGGGCGCGGGCGGTCAGCTCCGGGGAGCTGTTGCGGGAGCTGAGGGGACTTTGGGTCAGAGGAGAAAGCCTTGAAGGTTGTAGCACCACCTGATGTAAACTGGGCTCAGCCCTCCTGACCTGCCGAGGGCTGGGCCGAGGTCGGGGTTGGGGCTCGTACCACCTGGTGTCCAGGCTGAATGTGCTTGTGCCGCTGGGGCCGACGGGCTCGGACGGTTCGTGGTAAGGCAACACGGGTATGCCCATACCTTGGCTGGTATGTCTTAGCTGCCCTTGACATCCCATGGGTTGCATAGGTTTGTCCTGCCACTTGGTGGTAGCGGGCACAGAGGATTGACCCCTGCCCGGTGACTTGCCGGTCCAGCTCTTTGGTGCCTCCAGGGGCAGGATGCCCGAGTAGGACGCGGGGACCACCTGGAGGGAGGAGGGGGGCGGCCCCCGAGGAAGGCAGCCGGTGGGCTGGGAGCCCTCAGCTGCCTCGCAGGGCTGGAGCTGGTGGGGGAACGGCGCGGGGGCCAGCTCCAGGCTGCCGAAGGGGAACTCGGCCCTGCCCCAGGGCTCGGGGGACCGGCCCCCCGTGGGGGTCTGGGCCAGGGGCAGCGTGCTGTTGGAGGCATTCTCCCCGTTCTCCTCGGGGATGGTGGGGTGTCCGAAGGGCCCCTCGGGGGGCAGCGGCGGGGAGGACATGACCGAGCTCAGCGGGCTGACTTCTGGCATGTAGAAGGGCGGTGGGTCCACCTCCCCGGGGCTGCTGCTGCTGAGGTAACCGTAAAACTGGTGGTGGAAAGCCCGGGGGGCCGGCGGGCGGGCCTGGCCCGTGGCCTGCAGGGCGCCGGGACCCTCCAGCGCCCGGTGGAACCGGGGGCTGTATGCTGGTGGCTGAAGGTAGGACTCCTGGCTGGAGGAGAGAGGGGTGAGCTGCGCTTTCAGGGCGGTCACGGAGGTGGGGACGACGGGGTCGTCGTTCTCCTCGTCCGACTGCCTGAACTCGGGGTACATGTCTGTCTCCTCCACGAAGGGGAAGCCCTCGATCCGCCGTGTCTTCAGGGAGGGCTCCATGTCCGCCGGGTCCATGACGAAGCGGCCGTCGGGCCCGCGGCTGATGAGCTCGATCGGGGTGGTGGCCTCAGCTTCGGCCTCCGCCTTGGAGACGCTGTACTTCTTGCTGCTGATGGCTCGTTTGGTCTTCTTGTAAAGGGAGAGCTCCTTCTCCTTGGTGGGGCTCAGCATCCGCTTGGCCTGTGGACCCTGGTCGTCAGAGGACTCCGAGGGGGGACGGAGGGTGCGGATGCTCTCGGGACTCACCTTGCCTGAAGACAACCTGGACCACAGGGGAGAAAAACCGAGAGAGGGGACGGTCACCCGGAGGGGAAGGGAGGTCTTCTTGCCCAGAAGAACCACTGTCTGGATCCGGAAAACAAAGTGCTGCCAGCCCTCACAAGAGGAACCGGGAGAAATGGGCAGGGCCTAACCAGGATGGCAGAGTCTTGCCAGAAGGCGCGCACAACATTCCTGCTCCTTGGGAAAGGAGCTCGGCACACTCAGCATCCCCCCTGGGGCAGGTACCTCACACCAACACCTTGCAATAAGCTCCACCAACACCTTGCAACAAAGCTCCACAGCCCCACTGGGACAAAAGACAGATCCAGAGCTACTCCTTCAAAGGCTTCCTATGTTCACCTGAGCTACTCATGCCCAGGAAAGGCCCTGAGAGGAGTTACATCAGGTAAATGTCCCCTCTTGCAGAACTCAGCATCTCCCTTGGAGATGCTGATGGATCAGCTCAGACCAACTTTTTCTTCCATTCTCAACACTCAAATTTGAGTCTGAGAGCCTCAAAAGGCAGAGAGCATCAGAACAGTTCCCTCATCCCTATCCAGAAAGCCTTGGACAAACAGGATTGCGCGGCAAAAGGTAGCAGATCCAACAGAGGTAGTGCAGGTTATTTCGGTGCAGTGGATGAACCAGAAAAAAAACAAGATTCAGATCCACCAGCACCAGGACATTTTGCAATGGTCCAGGAGCCAAAGCATGAGGCGTCCACATCCCAGGCTCTCACACTCCCATTGGGAAGATGGTCCCACTGATCTGCAGCCACGCCTGCTTTTGATGGGCTCCGCAAGGAGCTGTGGCAACTGCAGCACCACGATCCACCACCTTTGGGCAGAAGCGGAAAGAGGCTTCAGCAGGGGACTCTTGATGAGAAAAGATGTGTTTCCCAAGAAAAAACAGAGCCAACAGAGAATGACTCAAAAATACCGAGCTGGCAGGGAGGGCTCTATGCGGCAGGCTAGTCCTCCCAAGGAGCCCCTTCATGCTGGTGTGTCATTGAGTTCCACCAGCCAACTCCAGCTTGGTCAATGTTTACAGATCCAACAGGGTCATCTCTTAGCTTAGTTTGCTGCATTCCCTGCTGCTCTCTGCTCCAAAGCCCATTTGTCTCTTGTGAACCGCTGTGCTCCCAAAAGTTCAGGGAACACCCAAAACAACTTGTCAGAAGCAACCAAGTAAAGATGAGATATTTCCATTTGAGCTTTGCAATAACTGTAGGAAGGAGGCACCTTGAAGACCCCACAGCCTGGTGCTGCATCTAAGACTGATACTTACGGGGACTCCAAACTCTTCCTGCAGTGGGTTATCGAGAGAGGAGGGTCTGGAAGAGAATAAAAAGGGGAAAGAAGAGAGAACGCTGAGGAGGCGCAACACGACAGACACAAGACAGACTCAACATCAAGACAACAAAAGACACTCAACAAGAGGCCAAGGTTTCATTGCTCCAGTGCTTTAATGGTTGCTGACAACAAACAGCTCCCGTCACAGGGTCCTGCCCGTCCTGCTGCCGCAGCCCCGCAGGCTGGAGGAGAAGGAGCCGACTCCCTGCCCTTTCCAGCTCCCCAGCTGCCCTTTTCCCTACTGGCTGCTCCTGCATGGAGGCTGCAGTCCCAGCTTTCGGGAAGCAGAGCAGCAGGATCTCCTTTGTAGGGTCTTCTCTAGCCCAGCGTGGCACTGCCCACTCCGGGCTGGGAGCAGCTGGAGAGCCCAGCTCCAGGGGAGGAAACCTCGAGGAGGTGAGTGATGACCCCCATCTGTGTCTCAGAGGACACCCCAGCCCTAAACCCCCGGCTCTAGGAGTTATCACCACGCGGGAGAGCTCCCTCGGAATTCCCAGGCTACTTTCTCTGGCGCCTCTTCACCCACCCTGCCTCTCCCGCTCCCGACCACGGGCGCTTTTCAGGCACCGCCGAGGGATCAAGTCAGGGCTTCACCTGAGGACGCGCACGGACGAAGAAGAGACAGACACAGGGAAGAAGGTTACGACCACGACACAACCAGGGGGGAGAAACGAGGAGAAGACAGGAGAGAGGGGGAGGGAGGAAGCACACAGGGAAGGGACTCACCTTTCTTGCGCTTGAGCTTGCGCTTGCGTTGCTTGTTGACGAAGCAGGCGGCGAGTGTGCTGAAGAGGATGGCAGCAGCCAGGAAGCAGATGGTGGCAACGATGCCAGCCAGCACCGGGCGGGCTAGACCCTCGTCCGTCAGGTCAGGCTGAGGGAATACGTCTGGGGGACAGACACAACTGGGTGTTAGGCCTGCTGCCTCCCACGGGGGGACCTACCACAGCGTGGGGGCAGTGACAGTCTCCAGGAATGATGCTGTACATCAGGATGATAATCTCTGTAAAGACATTCCAAGCCAGCCCACCCAGGAGGAGCAGTCAGTGCTGCTTCAGGGCCAAGGGTTTTAGTGACCTCACACCGGATCTTAGAATCATAAAATAGTTTGAGATGGAAAGGGCTTTTAGAGGCCATCTAGTCCAACACCCTGCAATGAGCAGGGACATCTTCAACTAGACCAGGCTGCCCGAAGCAACCTGATAAACCTTCCTGCATTAGCTGATGGACACCCAGGGAAGAAGCCTCCACACCAACAAATACATATTTATGTCTAAACGCACACAACTGCAGCAAGCCTGCAGTTATCTCCTGGCTGAAAAACCCGCTGCAGCAGCACAAGGTATTTTAACTTGTTTGTCAGTGCTTCATTTCAGCGTTCCAGTGAAAACTGGGCTCCAAACCCTCAGGATACCCCTTCATTAACCATGAGCACATCCGAACTTCCAGCAGACCTCGTCTGTGGGCCCCTGCAGATGCAAACCCCGCACACCTCAGTGCTCCTGCTGTGTGCTCACACATGGAATCAGCTGGAGCACCGGCTTTCAGCCTGGGACAGCACCTGCCTGCGGCCAGGGCACCTGCCAAACCCCATCAGAAAAATCGGGCGTGAGGAGAAAGGGCAGCAGGCAGGGAGGCTGCAGGCAGGGAGGCTGCAGCAAGATCACACCACACCGGCACCACTTGGGGGCAGAGAGAGACCGCTGCAGCACAGCACAGCACAGCACAGCAGAGCCGGGTTTTCCACGAGAGCCATAAAACCAGGGCTCGCCGCATCCCCATCCCCTCCCGCTGCCCTCGCCTTCCCCATCGCCACCACAACCCCTCGCCTGTGTCTCGGCTTGGGGAGCACCCACCGAGCTCGGGCGGGCACAGGCTAAACACACGCAGGAGCTGCAGCGTGTTGCAGTCTCACGTTGCAAAGCTCTTTTCCCTGTGGACCCTGCACTGCAGTGCTACGTTTCCCTCTCTCCACCTTTCATTCCCATTTCCAGGCTGCGCAGTGCCCGGCTGGAGCTTTGTTCTCCAGGCTCATCGCAGAGCCGGGATGTGCCAGCGGGCACCGACAGCACTGTGCTCCACGGGAAGGACTAAGTGGGGCAGGCTGTCCTCTCCTGCTCCAGGAGGCAGCCTGGACACCCATCACAACCATGAGCCCACCCACCAGCCCAGCCCACAGCCCCACAGCCGGGGAGAGAAGCAGGACACCCCTCACCTGTACTGGACACCCCAGCGACGTTGCTGGGTTCGCTGATGAGATCCTGCATGACCGCCAGGACACGGAACTCGTACCAGGTGTCCTGCAACACCAAACACATCCGTCAGGTCCCCCACTGCAGCCTCCCACCTCCTCAAAGACCCCGGCAAAGGGATGGAGCCACCCCTAAAGCTTCCCCAGAGCTGCGGCAGACGGTGCAATTTTATCACAGAATCAGCAAGGTTGGAAAAGACCTCCAACATCATCGAGTTAGGTACGGTGTGGGCACAGCCTCTGCTTACCTGGGACAAGTCCTTGGCAAAAAACTCGCCCTCGGTCCCTGGGATGCCGTCGTCCAAGATCTCCCATCTCTCGGCGACACGGAATTCCATGATGTAGCGGTCGATGGGGAAGCTGTGGTTGGCGGGAGGGAGCCACGACAGGAGGACGCCTTGCTGTGTCCGGTTGGCTGTTAGGCACCTCGGTGGGGTAACCAACACCAGAGGCTCTGGAGTTGTTACAGGGAATGCTGGGGACAGAGCAGAGGGGACAGGGACACCTTTGAGATGGGGCAGGGGAAGAGCAGAAGATGCTTTCCCATGTAACCCCAGCAGCAGCAGCAGGACCACTGCAGCAGCTCCCACATTCCAGGAGTTCTGGGCACATCCCAGGAATCTGGTCTCTTATCACAGACACAGAAAACTGGCTTTTCAAAAAGCAGGGGACTCACAGTGCCATGACTCCAGGAAAAGAGGCACAGCATTAAAAACCCTCCTGCTTCCTCCCACCTCCACCTGAGAAGGCCCCAAGGCAGGGCCCAATGCAAGCCCCTCCTGCTCTGAGCTGTACAAGTGCTTTCATGCTCTATTAATACCTCCTGATCCCAGCTGAACTTGAGGAAGATCTGAAAGGTGACTGATAGAGCACAGCTCTCCCACGCTATCTCAGGACAAGCTTTCAGGAGCCTTGTGCATCCAGCAAAGTCCACAGGCTTCATCCAGGACCTTCCACAAACTATCTTCTACATTGCTAGAAACTATTGCTGATGATCACCATCTCCATCCCCAGCTGGCAGGACACATGGGGCACTTCTGCCCACAGACGTCCCAGATCCCATCCCTGCCCTCCCCTTGTGCCCATGGAGGACCTACCTAGAGTGTTCACAGTGACCACCTCACTGAAGGAGCTGGTGCCCAGCTTGTTTTGAGCCAAGACACTGAACTGGTAAGCAGTCTCGGGTTCCAAGGTATCCACCAGTAGCCAACTGGAACCAGCTGGCACAGGGAGAGACAGCCAGTCGTGGGGGCCAAACTGGGCTCTCTTCATCCTGCCAAGAGAGAAGGAAGCATCCTCAGGGAAGGTGTCTTTGACAGGGGGGACAAAGAGGCAGCATTAACTTCTCGAGCGAAAATGGAGCTTTCCTGAGCAATGGTTTGGTTTGACAGCAGTGATGTGTATGGACGTGGGGCAGCCACTGCCACCCACGAGCTGGCACAGGCCACCATCCCACCGTGTCACAGCAGCATCCCCCGGCTCACAGGGACACTGCCACCAGCTCTCCCCTCTGCTGTGCCCCACCTGCACCCCCTGAGCAGGGTAAGGGACAGCAGCAGTGCCAACAGCCCTGCTCTGAGGTGATCTCCATCGGATTCCCACGGGCAGAAGTGGGAGCTGGAGCATTTCAGCTCCATGAGTGCTGCAAAGGGGACTGCTGACGCAGGAGACGGGCCCTGTTCCCATTTATACCTCGACAGCTCCTGAGCCAGAGCCAAGTTCTCCCTCAGCTGTAGCCCTGTACATGTCATCCCACAAGAGACATTTAGCTAAATCCCCATCTTTGCCACATTTGCACAAGTCGGGGGCTGCCAGCACAGCCTGGGGCATCACTTGGGGTTTGGCAGCGCAGCGGAAGCACTGGCAGGGAGTGCAGGACACAGCCTTTCTGCTGGGTTCTAACCACAAACCCAGGGTGAAAAAACCTCCCAGAGCCCTCCCAGTGCCACCCCAGCACCCACGAGCCTGCAGCCACCTCCACAAGCCATTATCCTGCCAGGAAGCACCTTGGTGGAAGAGCCCCACGTCCCAAAGCAGCATCACTGCACTGCAATGATACTGCAAGTACTGGTGCTCATGTTAGAGAGATTGTTTTAGGGAGTCAGAGCCCTTGGCTGCAGGTTTTGGCGGTGTCAGCAGAGGATTTGGGAAGGATTAGTGCAGATGGTCTATTCTGTGTAGGTAAGGGGGCACATCTGCGGCCACTGGCACACAGCCAGGGGAATCCAGCAGGAAGGAAAAGATGGAGCAAAGAGAAATAGTATCACTGATGAGGGAGCAAGAGGTGAGGCAGGAGAAGCATGGGCAAGCTATGGAGAGAAGCAAGTGGGTGGAGAGCCATGTGTGTGCAGTGTGCCTCCACCAAACCGAGTGGAAAACCTCTGGATCACCACGGCTCCAGCTGAGACTACAACTCCCAGGATCCCCCGCCACTGCAGCGGAGGTAGGAGGGCAGCAGAGCAGCCCCTGAGAAGGTTTCCCTGCAGCATTTAACCCACTGCCTTCACATCCCTCCTCCCCACTGCTGCTGAGGGCAGGTACAGGAGGGCAAGGGGCTGAGGGTGGGGAGGGTGGAGGGGAATTGCAGCTCTAATCGCTCCTGGGAACAGGAGACAGCCCTTGCCGAGGGACAGCACATGTGCAGGTGGGATGCTGTGGTGGCCCTGGCCATCCCTGGGGAGCAGGGTTTGCATTTCCAGCCTCAACAACCACAGCAGCAGGAGGAGAGCGTGAATCCACAGGAAATGAAGCCATGTTTTGCTTGAGCATCCCAGAGCCATTCCAGGGAGCAAAATGCCTGGATGGGCTGCACTCTGGATGGCGCTACATGACCCAGCACTGTTCCAGATCCCTGGTCCCAAGGAGCAGCACAGTCCCCAGGGATCCCACCCCACAGTCAGGGCAAGATGGATTGCTGCTTCCCTATCCTAAGTCCCCACAGCTCCTTGTAAATTCCTTAAGGCAAGCTCGGTGCAAACACCTTTCCCTGCTGGCTGCTCTCCCTGGTGTGGGGTCTGGAATTGCCTTGAGGAGGCAGGAACCTGGCAGCAGGTTGCAGAGCAAGAGCAGCAGCAGCTGCAGATGCAGCCACGTTTCCAGAGCAGAGAGGTTTAACCACTCCTTCCCAAGGACATTTTCATCAAAGCAAGGTCTGAACCACTCAGCTCACTCCCTCATTTTCCCTCTCTGCTCAATCCATTCCTTCTCTCCATCACCAGACAGGCTGCCCAGCCCCGGGCTGGAGCAGAGCAGAAATCATTACAGGCAGCGTCTCCCTCTCTCCTCTCTATCAGCAGTCTCCATCGGAGCAAATTAAGGCAAGGAAGGAAAGAGAGAACAAGAGGAAAGGCTGAAGAACAGCAACCCATGCCTGGAAAGGGAAAAGATCACCCTCTCCACATTTCCAAGGATGACTCTTCACAAGAAAACAAGAGCAGAGCCCAGGGTAAACACCAGTTTTTCTGCAGCTACATTTTGCCCTCCCCTGCCCCAGGGAAAAGGCACAGGGCTGAGCCTGGCCCTGCTGCAGGAAGGTGGGATGCACCCACTGGCTTTGGGTGCTGAGTGGCACAGGAGCAATGGGAACAAAGCCCCAGGGGCTCAGATCCAGCCAGCAGCTCACAGTGGCTGGTCATGATCCCAGCTGGGATTTAACCACCTCCAGGGAGCCACAGAGCAAGGAGAGATCATTTCTGCTTAGTCACAGCTCTTCCAGGACACACTCTCTAAAGGTTGCTTTTTCCATCCTCTCCCTGGCTGTTAAGCCCCGTAAACAGTTTATCTTGAAATTGGATGCCAGAGGCAGAGTTACACGGATGCAAAGCACCTCCCTTGCACCACAAGCAGAGTAAAACCTGCTGGGGCAGAGGGGGGGCAGTGGCCAGCACAGAAGGGAGAGGAAATACGAGAACTACATGATCCCACCACCACCCCCCACCTCTCCGAGGAACCCAACGCCCCACGGGCACAGAGCCGGGCGCGCCACCCTCACCACCCTCCTCACCCTCCCCACCCCGGCTGCTCGAAGCTCGGGTCGGCTAGGAAGGAAAAGAAGCAGAGAGCAAAGCATGCCAGGATGACTCACAGAGGGCCGTACCAAACTGAGAAAGTCTGCTCGTATCCACCGTCGTAGCCGGGCTCCCAGGAGACGTTGGCTGAGGTCATGGCGGCCACGACGTGCACGCTGGTCGGGGCGTGAGGGCTTGTGCCTGCAGGGAGAGGGGCACAGGTTAAAGGGGAGCAGGACCACGAAGGCAAGGGGGCTGCTCCCAAGCCATGGTCTGAGGGGGCTCCTCTTGCACCTGGAATTTCTGCTGGAACAGAACTGTGTCTGCAAGTGGCCAAAATAACAGTGCAGGAAAAGGCAGCTCTGCCAGTAAATAACATTTAAAGGAGACATCGCTCTTAGAGTCATAGAATGGTTTAAGCTGGAAGGAACTTTAAAGGTCATCTTCTCCAACCCTCCTGCTGTGGGAAGGGACACCTTCCACTAGACCAGGTTGCTCCAAGCTTCATCCAGCATCTTTTAACACTTCCAGGGCTGGGGCAGCCACAGCTTCTCCGGGCAACCTGTGCCAGGACCTCCCCACCCTCGCAGTAAGGACTATCTTCCTAATACCTCACCTAAACCTACTGTCTCTCAGCTTAAAGCCATTCCCCCTTGTCCCATCACTACAGTTCTCTTCACGGGGAGCATCCCCACCTCCTGCCTTGCCAACACGCTGCCTGGGGGGCTCTACCCAGGGTTCTTTCCCCTTCCCACCCCATACCTACGACGGTAAGGTGGGTGCTGGCAGTAATGCTTGCGACGATGTTGGTGGCGATGCACTCCCACTCTCCGTGGTCGTCCTTGCCGAGGGAGCGGATCTGCAGGGTGCCGCCGGGCAGCGTGTTGTGCTTGCTCCTGCTGGGCTTCCCTACCTTGGGCAAGGAGCGGGGTGGGGAGCCGGGCAAAGAGAGAGAGAGAAAAAAAAACGGCGACTCAGAAGCGGGTTGCGGGGCAGGGCGAGGCGGCGGCGGGGTCACTAAGCTACCTGCGCGGCCCAGGGGACACCGCCGGCCACCGGCAGGGGATCTGGTCTGTCCAGTCGTGGCAAGGCAGACGGTTCCCCCGTTTCCGAGAGGACCTGAGGGGCAACGCGAGAGGCATGCGTCAGGGAGGCTGCTCTCGGCACTCACACACCAGCGGAAACCCCCACGGCACTCGCGCGGACACCGAGCCCCGCGCCGGGGCTCAACCTCCAGCATCCAAAGCTGAAACCGCTGCGGGACGAAGGTGCACCGGCCACCCCAGCAGACACCCCCCCAGGCTGGGGAAGGCGCTGGCTGCCCCAGGAGATGCCCAAATTGCCCCTCAGCCTCAGTCAGCAGCAGGTGAGAGGCAGGACCCTTCGTGTCAGAGGTCTGGGCAGCAAAGGCCCCATGGGGACACGGGAAGTTGGCGTGTGTGGAGGTGCCTGGAATCTCTCAAGCCGAGCGGAAAGATGGATCTTGTAACAACTTGTCTATGCCCATCCGCCAAAGTTGTGCAAACCCTGCGTTATCCAGAGTCCTCTTCTGCTGTTCTTCATGTGGGGGTCTCTGCTGATCAACACCAGGACCCACGGGTTGATGCCAAGCAGGAGGAGCAGAGGAGCCGATGGGCACATGGAGTTACCATTGCCAAGCCCAGGAGTCCTTCAAGAGACTGGTCAGCACTGTTGGGCTGATAGGGAGCAAAGGAGTTTGCTTTTGCCACTGGGGAACCAGCCCAGTCCAAGCCAGCCCTGACTGGAGTTTGTGGCTCTGGGCTTATCCCCCCAATATGAGGAGGACCATCAGAAGGCACAAGCGGGATTGGAAAGAAACCTGAATGAGACTGATGAGGGGGGGAAACTAAAATAAGGCAGAGAAAAAGACTAAACAGCCAACAGGCTTCAAGCAGGTCACTTGCAATCTGTGCAAGTCATGGTCCTCCTAGTGCTGGTAAAAGGGACTAGAGATTCAGCATCTCATGCCACAAGGATTGGGGACAGAGCCCACTGGGTGACACTGGGACCCTGCACACCAGGAGCCCTAAGAAGGGGACAGGAGACTTGGAATAAGATCCTGACATGGGGCACAGAGCCCAGGAGGTCTCCTGTACAGCTTTCTTATGGGAGCAGTAAAGGTGGGAAGCAAAGGGAAGGCTGCAGAAGGACTAGAGACTGTGCTGCTCTATGAAAAGGGACATCTTGAAATCATTATATCCAGCCCAGCAGCATTAAAACAGCTTCTTCCCAGGGTCTTTCAAGTCATGGGGCAGCAAAACAGCTGCTGACTGGTCCAGCCCTTTGCCTGGACATGCTGCTGGACACCTTGACATGCTCTGGTGTCACATCCATGGGAGGTCCGTGCCATGAGAGCGGCATGGCCGGGGCTGCCACATCCTGCTGGTGACCACCTCACACCCAGGCAGGGAGGAAGGCGTCCTGTGGGCAGTGCTGGCCAGGAAGAGGAGGGGGAGGCCGGGGTGGGAGCAGTGTTTCAGCTTTGTGGATGCTGCCGTGACGGTTTCCCGGGATTACAGAGTACTCGGTGGCCACAAGCCGGGCTTCCCCCACCCACCTGCGGGACAGGACGGCAGTGGCTCAGCCCAAAGCGAAGCAGCTGTACCTGCAGTTTGTTCTTACCGGGACAGAGTGTGGCTTCTCTGTCTGCAATATTCACCAAAAGCCAAAGGCACTGCAGATTTGTCTGGCAGGCCGGGTACCTTTCTCCAGGCGATGATGGGAAAGGGGTCTCCGGCAGCAGCGCAAGGAATCAACAGCTCCCTCCCTGCCTCCTGTCTGTACTCCCAGCCTGGTAGCACCGTGAAATAGGGGGGGTCCTGCAGCCAAGGGAAAAAACAAGGAGTGTCAGCCCACTCCAACTGCCATCACTCAAACAGGCTCTTTTCCAAACCAACCAAATCCCTGTTTTAGATAAGCTTGAGGCATTACAAGGAAAGCTGCGTGGAGAATGTGTGCTGAGGAGGCTCCAAATTATACACCTGGAGGGAGGTTCTCTCCAAGAACCACTGTACTAGGGCAGAGAATCACAGAATCACAGAGTGGTTTGGGTTGGAAGGGACCTTAAAGACTATCTGGTCCAATACCCTGCCATGGGCAGGGACACCTTCCATGAAACCAGGTTGCTCCAAGCCTTGACCAACCTGGCCTTGGACACTTCCAGGCTTCTCTGGGCAACCTGTGCCAGGGCCTCACCACCCTCACAGGGAAGGATTTCTCTTGTATATCTAGCCTAAATTTCCCCTCTTTCAGTTTGAACCCATTCTCCTTGTCCTAGCACTACAGTTCCTGATGAAGACTCCCTCTCCAGCTTCCTTGTAGGCCCCCTTCAGATACTGGAAGGCTGCTGTGAGGTCTCCACACAACCTCCTCTTCTCCAGGATGAACAGCATCTGGGCTTTTACTTCCTTAAAACAGGAAAAAAACCACCCACACCACATCAGACATCAACCTGATTTCCTCGCCTCGGCAGCCGCCCCAGCGGATGTGTGTGTCTGGTACAAAAAGCGTTCTCATGTGAACCTCAGCGAGACACCATGAATCACTGCTGCTCACAGGCACAGGACTTCTTGTTCAGGGAAGGAAGAGGCAGCAGCTCCCACCCCAGCTGCACCAGGAACTGCGCTGGGAGCCCAGCGTGCCCCAGGCTCCGCACGCAGCCAGAGCACGTGGAGCTCAAATCATCCATTTATTAAAATCCTCTGGAAACCAAGGCCAGGCCAGCAGGGCTAAGTGTTTTGTTGGCAAAAAGGCCATCCCGGGGAGAGGTTTCCTCAAACCACCCTGGTCCAGCAATACCAGAGCCTTATATTCTTACACCAGCTGATAATTTATATTATCTTACACCAGCTGATCCAGTTCGTGCTGAAATCCGTGCTGCTGCTCCAGTAGGATCTTTCCAGCTACACCAGACAGGGTGCCCTCGGGGTTTGCCTGTCCTGGTGGGAAGCACATCTCCAACCACAGCACAGACACACCTTCACCCTCGAGCCTCTGCTGTTGCCCACACAGCCCCAGGAGGACACACTGGATTTTGGCAGGCAGGTTACCTTCAGTACCAGTCGGGCAGGGGGAGACTGGCCCATCGTACCCAGGGCGTTATAAGGCACACAGGTGTAAGTGCCGAGAGCGTCTTCAGTTGCCTCCTCTATCCGGATCGACCCGTCCTCCAGCAGGTTCCAGCCAGCATACTGCAGCAGGGAGAGCGAGGGGCTGACTGATCCTACACCCACCACAGCCTGTTATTTTCCCTTCAGCCAAGCCCCCCACCCACGCCCAGGGTGGCTGTCACATCCCTGGGAGATATCCAATCCCATTCCCAGCATCTCCTCGATTGCAGAGAGAGGAAATGTGGGAAGATCAGCCCATCCAAATACAGCCCTCCAGGGAAGGGTTGTCCTGCTCTGTATGCACCCAAGGGGTTTATCTTGAAGCCACTCTCCTCCCTACACACAGCCAGGCTTCTTCATGTAGCTCAAAAGATTTAAGATCAGAATCTAACCCTAAATAAAACTTGTCCTGGAGTGGACAAGAGAACTCCACTCAGGGGGCTGAGGGCACCAAGGACCAGGAAGCCACAGTAGCAACAGATTTAAATGGACTTAAAACTTCAAATCATTAATATTTAAGCAAAAAATTTAAAATATTGAGTGTTTTCTTTAAATATTTAATGTCCAATATCCTTGCTCAGATTGTGACTGGAGGAAGACAGAGACTTGTTAAAAGGGTCTTTTAACCAAAGGGTCTTTGCCATTGGAAAAATAAACCAGGGCCACCAGGAGGTGACTTTAGGGGGAAGCAGGCACTAGGTCTGGGAGACACAGTGTGTCCACAGGGCTCCACACAAGAACCTGAATTAACTCTGCCCACAGCTGATAAGGAAAAGCAGAGTCATCCCACCCATGGGTTTTCTTGTCTCCTGACAGCCAAGCCGGACCCACAGGGTGCCTGGTGGTGCTCACCAGGGTTTCCCAAGGACATGAGGGTCCAATCCCCCTTTGTCCCTCCCCGGGGGCTTCGTTACCTTCTCGATTCGCAGGGGACGCCCGTCCTTGTTCCACTTGACCAGCGTGACCGGGGGCTCTGCCTCGACCGGGCAGCGGATGTATCCGTGTATCCCGATGGGAACGTAGATGACAGGGGGCATGTTCACCACACGGGCAGGATCTGGGAGAGCAGCAGCACCACGTTAGCACGGGGAAAGAGCCCATCTCTCCCCCCTGCCTGGCTTCAGAGGATCTACACCACTTTTGTGATGAATTCCAAACCCAGCACCACCTTGGCTCCTGCAGCCTGTTATCTCCAGCCTTGCTACACACAAATCCGCTGTAATACCTGGCGTTTCTGGGAGGCTTTACCAATGCCCAGGGTGTTCCTACTTGGGGCTCATTAAGAGTTGTGTTTATGAAGAAATATGAGATATGCCTGCTCCCAATTCCACACCAATTTGCACCCTGCTGAAGCCCAAGCTGCTCCATCACAGTGGGACACATGCAAGGTGTGACACACACCCAACAGCCTGGTTTGACACACCAGGAACCAAAACTATTTCAACTCCCAAGCCTTAAAACACACCAACAGCAGCAACCAAGATGGTCAAAGTGACCCATGTGCAGGCTGCCCTGAGCCCTTAACCTCCTATATCTGCTTGTACTCGTGGCTCGTGCCTCACCACAGCTGGGTCAAGTTGAACACCAACCACCTCCACCCTTTCCAAGATACAAAAACCTTAAAACACCTATCTAACCCCCCCCATGCTGCACCACCCACGCAGAGAGGCGTCTCGCAATCCTCCAGTCTAGAATGTGTCATTAACAGCACTTCTAAGAGCTTTTTAATTAAGTGCGAGTGGGTTGGAGAGAATCTAGACTTTCTTTAATAAGAAGCTTTTGGAAAAGGAAAAAAAAAAGTTACTTTTAATAAGAAGAGTGAGTATTTCTACAATCTCGTCTAGACACCGGCAGCGCAGGGTCATGGGAAAATCCCGATGGCCTTATGCTGCATTAAAGGGATGAAGGTGTTTTTTTTGGGGTGCAGCACCTCTGCTCTGCTGATGCAGTAACGCACAGTGGGGGGTTAAAGGCAGGGTGCTTAGTGGGAAAGGATGGAGGATGTGGGTGTGCCCTCTCCTTACTGCTTTCTTGGGGCAAAAAGGACAAAGTTTGGGAGATCTTCTCCCTCCCTGCCAAAACCCGTCACCCCATCCAGTCTCCCAAACCGTGCGCCCCCGGCAGTGGCACCGTAACCCAGATTGCTGAGTGCTGCATATGGAGCAGGCTTTACCCCCCTCTGCTTAACTCCACCTCTTAGGAAATGTAATCAAGGACTCCAGCAGCGCGGGAGAGGGTAATGGGATCGAGCCTTTCACTACTAGGTCACTGGCCGGGGGCCAGCCCTGCTCACTAATGACCCAGAGATGTGTCCCCACCCGCTTCGGTGGGTGGGAAGCTCCTTCCTGAGGCATCAGCCCCCACATGGACGAGGTTTGCTCAGGAGGAAGAGGGTTTATGGCACCAAAAGCCAAGCACCCCTCCCTATGAGCCTGAATGGCAGATTGTCCAAACGCTGCTTCTCCTGCCACTAGAGCTATTTTTAACAGCTATCAGCCCTGACAAGCGGTCCTGGATTAGCAGCAGGGCAGATTTAATGGCCTGAGGTCACAGGCTTTCCCAAGAGCCGCCCAGCTGGGCACATCCAACCCCAAATCAGGCCTCTGCTTGGGCACAGCACCACTCACACCATCCCCCTGCCCGCTCTGCCCACAGGGAAGCAACGGGACCTGCCGGCCCTTCCCACAGCGGCTCCCCGATAACCAGCACCGGGTCGAGAGGCAGCAGCTCTACGTCAGCCTGGAAAACCCGAGCCATGAGCCCACTTTGCTCAGGCCTGTCTTTCATTATGAAATAAAAGCGCCACAGTCTTTTACAGCAGAGCAATATTGCAATTGTGAGCGGCGGCAATTGAGGCCATTACTGTCGAATGCCACGAGGCGCCGGTGGCACACTACCCATTACCACCCGGGGATCCCGGGAGAACAGGCGTGGGAAGCAGCGCTCCTGCTCCAGCCCTTTCTCCTCCGCTTGTTTAGATCAGTTACTGCCTGAAAAATGTGACACACAAGGCTACAGAGCTCGCGGAACAAACCCCACAATAAACACCTGGAAGTACGAGACCGAGAGCCCTGATCCGGTGCTTCCCAGGAGGATCAGGGCAGAGTGTCGGCAGCAGCCGTGGGATGATGCTCACCTAGACAAAACCCACAAAGGTGGACACCTGTCCCAGCCCAGCAGTGTCACCCTGGATGCTCAGACCGTTTCAGACCATTTGCTTTCTTCTCTCCCACATCCACGTGGGATGCTCTCAGCTTTGTGCTGAGGGTGATTCCACGCTCATCCAAAGGCTGCTGTCACATTAACCCGATTCTCCTAGGATCACACCAGGACAACAGAGCCTCTGGGGCTGCCTCAGAGCCAGGTGTTATCAATGCCAGCCCCATCCCCGCACTCACACTGCACTGTCAGGTAGGCAGAGGCTGATGGCGAGCGGCCCAGGCTGTTGCTGGGGATACAGGTGTATTTTCCAGCATCCTCTGGCTTGACATGGAAAATAATGAGCGTCCCATCGATCAGGATCCGCACCCTCAACTTCAGGTCGCTGCGAGAGAAGAGGACAGGAGGATCACTGGGAGGCCCAGGGCAACACCCAGCACAACCCCAGCTCCTGGCACAACTCCCAGCTGCCGGGCCAGATGCCAACTCACTTCTTGAAGTAGACGTTCTCCTCCTCCCAGTACCACAGGTAGGTGAGGTTCCCGGGGTACGCCTCGGCCTGGCAGGTGAAGAGCGCATCCTGGGAGATGTTGACCGTGATGTTCTCCGGAGGGGAAACGATAAAGGGAGGTCCTGGACAAGGGGAAGAGGAAAGTGTCACCCCCACCACTACAGGTGTCCCCACAAAGGTTGCTCAGGCTCAGCTCCATCACAGCACTGTTGGCTGGGAGCTCCTGGAGGGCTCTGGGGCAGAGGTGGCCCCGATTCCCTGGGATCACAGGGCACAGGGACTGACTGAGGGCCACAGTAACCCTGTTATTCCCAACCTTTTCCCTAATCTCTACAGCTTTGGGGGGGGATCCATGCCGGTGGAGCACAGCTCTGCTTCTCTCAGGGCACACAAACACACGCCTCACTTCATCCCGAGCACTTTTCCAGAATAGCATCACCCACGGGAACAATCCAGGGAGGGGGGGGAGCACTGCAAACTGCCAGGAGCCAGCAGTTCACCACTGCCACAAAAGCAGAGCAGAGGACACCCCGCTCTCCCCTCTGCGCCGGTAGCTGTTGACCTAATTAAAGATTTATTTAATAAGAGCGGGAGCGCGGAGCAGGAGGCCTGTCATGCATCACCGCCGTCTGACGAGGCGCTTCATGACAGCCTCAATCTTTTCCCCGCTTCCCCAACCAAACCGAGCTGCCACCGGGGCCTGGCTGCTCGTCAGGGCAGGACGGCGCAGCCACCGCCGCGGCCCAATTAAGCGCATTCCTCCGTCCTCCCGACGCGGAGCCAGGGGGCAGCCGGCACGATGCCGAGCACAGCGGCCTTGGGGCGGCACCGCATCCCTGTGGTCCACGTGTCCCCCTTCCCAGTTCTTCTTGGGGTTGATGCTGTGGGGCTGGGAGGGCTCACCTTGAACGAGCAGGCGCGTGGTGTGCACAGCCTCCCCCTGGATGCTGTACGCCCGGCAGGTGTAGGCACCTCTGTCCTCCCGGCTGACGGAGAGCACCGTAAGGCTCCCGTCGCTCACCTGGGAACAACAAGGGAAGACTCTTGGAGCGTGGGCAGGGACCCCCCCCAGGGAGATGGGGGAAGATCCTCCCTCCCTGCTTCCCACGGCACGGGAGCTGCCGGCGCTTTTAGGGCCGGATGAGAGACGGGTTTCCCCGCTCTGCAAGGCTTCGGATATTAATAAACCAACACACACGTTTCTGCTCGACGCCAAGGGGAAGGGAAGGGAAAAAAATAAACCATAAAATAAATAAATAACCATCGCAACGCATTTATCTCCCAGAGAAGTGACTGGCAGGCAGCAGGATCCAAACTGCTCCTACCAAGCGCCCCCAGCACCTCGGGGTGCTTCATAAGGAGCGGGATGCCTCGTTAGAGCATTCCCTGCTCCCCAGGGACCGGCCCTACTGCTGGGGTGGGGAATGAGGGGGAGACCCCAGCCTGGCCACTGTCCTCCCCCCATGGGGACACCTCACAGCCAGAAGAGGAGTGGACAGATTGCCCCTCAGGGACACAGCAGAGGAAGGATGGACAAGGGACCATCACCCTCTGGGTAGCAGCACCCCCATGCACAGGGAGCCCTCCCAGCCAGGCTTTTCCCCCCACCTTATTCTGCCTCATCCTTCTATTTCAATTAGTAACAAATGATTCCTAATTACTCTCATTAGTGCCTGCGCTGATTCCAATGCCTGATTTACCAATTACAGCTCAGGGGGGAATCTCTGCCTGGGAGCCTCTGGGATGCAAAAAGGGTCCTGAAGGGGAGGGAGGAGGGGAAATCCTCCCTGCTCAAACCCCTCCTGCATCCATCCCTGTTGGAGGACACACATCCCCAGGCTGCAGCCCCCATCCCATCTCCAGGGTCCCAGTCCCTGGAACAGGTCCACAGGGAGCAGCTCGGGTGTAGGAGCAGGGCTGTCCCCAAGTACCTGGGGGGTCTCCAGCCCTCACCCAAGGGCAGGCAGCATTACAAGCTGCTGCTCAGCAGGGATGGGGAAAATGGGCATTTCAGCATGGAAAAGTGCTGAGAAAGCATGTCTGGCTCCAGGCACGGCGGAGCTGCCGCCGCCGCCGTGGTCCCATCAATACTGTCCCTGCCAGCGGGGAGCCCAGGAGTCCCCACAGCAGCCCCCACCACAGCTCCTCTGTCCCCCCCCACACCTACCTGGTACTTGCCATTGGGACCCAAAAGGTCTCCCTCTCTCAGCCAGGTGACGATGGGCTTGGGGTTCCCGAACGCCATGCAGGTCAGGGTGACACTGCTGCCTTCCTTCGCCTCTACGTACTGCGGCGGTGTCTCCGTGAAGGTGGGGGGAGCTGCGGGGCACAGGAGACCACCGTGACCCCCTCAGTTCCCCTGTGGCTCTGGGGGGGTCCCCAGGGACAGAGAGGCAGCTGCCTGCACACCAGGGACACCCTAAACATCCTCACAGCGGGGCTGAGACCACCCCAAAAGCGAACGAGGCTGCAGGGACAGGGGTGACAGCAGCTCTCACAAAAGCTGTCCCTGAGGACACCGACCAAGGGCTGCCACACCGCACCCCAGCCCTGTCCCATCTCCTCCCCACCAGCTCTGGGGCACGGCACCACTTCCCCCACCCTCTCTGCACATTAACTCGCTCTTGTCAAAACATGGGAAAACACCGCAGTGCAGATCGAAAGGCTCCTTCCTGATGAAAGAGGCTGGCAGGATTACAGCCCGCCCCTAATTACCCACGGTTGTTAAAGCCCACTTTAGAGGAAGACAGGTTGGCAATTTAATCTGCTCGGGGGAAAAAGGAAAAAATAAAGAATTATATTTTGTTTCTCCCCAAATGATTTTTATTTTCCCCCTAAGAAAATTAAGCGTTGTAATGCGCTGGGGGAAAGCCACAGCCTTCACCCTGAAAGCAATTCCTCGAGCTGGAAGGATTATGGTTATTATATTGTTATTAAGCCCCTGCACACCCTGTGCTCTATAAAACCCCCAAAATGCCCCATTTTGCCAAGAGAAGGGACAGGGCATCTGGGGCCACTTCCAGTCTCTTGAGCTGGAGGTTTGCAGGATCTGTACACGTGGTGGAGGTGAACCATGCACCATCCTCCTCCTCCTTCTCTTTCCCTCTTTCCCAAGCCCTCGGAGCTCATTAGCAGGCAGGGGGAAAGCAGGAAACGGCAGGCAGGGATGGAGCTGGTGGCCTGCACAGCCCCGCTTGCAAAGCTCCTGCTCACTAATTGGGCTCAATTAGGTGGCTCTGCTCCATGCCATCCCCCCAAAGGTTAAACTGATTGCTCAAGGTCAAGGCAAGACCAGCAAGGAGCTGCCAGTGCCCACATCTCCTCTCCAGCCACCCCACTGCAGCAGGAGAGGCGCAGCCTTGCTGCTGGGCTAAAAATAAAGATCTCTCTCCTGATGTGCAGAATGACAATTTGCTAATTAGTTTAATATACGGCCTTAATAAAATGAAAAAGTAATTTGAGTAAATCTGAATTTCAAGAAAACAAAGATTTGATTTTCTGATCTGTTTGTCGAGAGGAGATTCGTTCCCAGCCCCGGTTCTTGATGTCTCTCCTTTAAACAAGCTCCACGCAATTAAACTGAGGAATCCCTAATAAAACTTAGTCCCTTTTGAAGTCACGCCCTGGCTGGAGCAGCCAGCCTGGACGGCTTCAGGCTCGCACGTCTGCGAGGCGCAGATGCCACTGAGGTCCAGCATCCATCAGAAACCCGGCACCCCCCAGAAATCCCATTCCAGCCCCGCTCACCGTTGACCGTGAGGTGGACCCAGCTGCCGTTGTGGAAGGTGTCGTACTGCTGGTCCAGCATGAGCACTTTGCACTCGTACCAGCCCTGGTCCTCGGAGCGCACCTGCTCAATGCGCAGGGAGGCTTTGTCGTGCAGGCTGGCCCGGCCTGTGGGAGAGCACAGCGTCAGCTCCACGGCCCCCCGACACCGGGGCAGCCCCCCAACACCGGGGCAGCCCCCCAACACCGGGGCAGCCCCCCCGAGGCGCCACCGCAGGGGACACCCTGTCCCGCCCCGGTGTGGGGGCTGGTGGAGCCTCCTGGTCACGGCCAGCCGGCGACACACTCGCCCGTCTGGGGATGGCAGAGCCAAGCTGCCACGGCCAGGCAAGGTGCCTCGAGCGGCGTCTGCCCGCTATGACACCGGCCTTCTGCTCCCAGCCGGGGGCTGGCGGCGGGACAGCCGGCACGCAGGCGTGCCCCAAAGCTTTCCCCGGCCTGGGAGACTCCCAAAAAGCAGGGTGGCCCTGAGCTGACCCGGTGCACAGCCCCAAAAAAATTAGGTCAGGAGCAAAGCAGCCCAAACCTCCACCACTGGGCTATGGCACTGCTCCTTCATGAGCTGATTTGGCAGGGCTCAGCCCAATCCGAATGGTGCATCTTCCCTGCTGCAGCATTTCTCAGGGAACAATTTGGGCAGAGAGCCCCGCGAGACCCAGGGAAGATCCCCAGGACAGCGCTTCCCAGGGAATGGGATACCAAAATGGGCCTGCCCCCACCACACCAGCCTCCTCAGAGCTGGTCCCCAGCTCACACACCCCACCAGAGGACACCAGCCACGTGTCACAGGCGGCACATTGGCGTGCGGCCACATGGGCTCTGCAGCTCCAACCTGTCACCTCTGCCCGGCACGTGGCCCTGGCTCCATCCCCCCAGGATCCCTCCCCAGGCTCACAGCTGCTCCAGGGTGCAGCGGCAGCAGCAGCAGCCACCGCCACCACGCGTCACCCTGGGTTTCTCTGCCTCGCTTGCTCCCGTCCCACGCAGCCCAGCTGGCTTCCTAACGCTGCTGCTTAATTAAAACCAACTGGGTGGAAAGCGAGCAACGAGAGGCAGAGCCCGCGTGGTTTCCGACGGAGGAGCGGATGGAGCGGAGCTGTGCATCCCAGGCCGCGCCAGCAGCCGGGACCTGGCATGTCCCCCGTGTCCCCCTGCACCCCCAGGACTCACCGGCATACTCTGGGTCGACATGGGGAGGGTAAAACCCGAACTTGATGAAGATGGGGATGGGGACGCCGAACTTGAACCACTCCACGACATAGGGAGGGGGCTGCCCCGTGAGCGGGTGGATCACGTCGCATCCCAGGATCACGCTCTCGCCAGCGCGAGCGGTCACGAACTCGGGCTCCTCCCTCGAGCCGAGGGCACCTGTGAGGGGGCAAAGGAACACTGTGGCTGATCCCACTGCTGGACCCCAGCATCAGACCGGGACCCCCTGGACAGCCACAGCAGAGGAGACGCCTGTCCCCAGCTGCCTGTCTCCACTGAGGGCAGCCCCTGGGTCTCCCCTGCCCCAAAACCAAGAGGGGGTCCCCAAGCTCCTCCACTCGGCTCCAGGGCCACCCCAAGCCACCACAGGACACATGAAAGTGGCCATCAGCACCCACTGCTCCAGGACAGCTTCCCAATCTCTGCACTAGGGCAAGGGTGCTGCCCCTAGACCACACAGGGATTTTTGGGGACCCTGTGCTCTCCGTAGAGAGGGGCACAGAGCATGCCTGGCACTGCTCCCCACCTACCAGCACCAGCAGGGCTACCCCATATCGCTATGGCAGGGAAATGGCTGCTTTTAGCAGCCCTGCTTGTGCTCCCACATCCTCCAGCAAACATGCAGGGAGCACTGACCACAGCTCTGCTGTGCCAGCCCAGCGACCCAGCTTTCCTGCAGCTGCCAGGGTGGGCTGAGCCCCTGGAGCAGCAGCGATGCTCCAGCCAAGTCAACGTGTCCTCGGGCATCCGTGAGAGCCCCGAGCCTGAAACCCGGCTGCGACCTGCGCGTCAGGTCTGTCACCCTGCTCCTCCCAGCTGGGTAATTACAGGGGACTTTGGTCTCAGCTCCGAGGCTGCTCCACCCCGGCTGTGCCGCCCTGCTCGCTGCAGCCTGGCGTCATCCTGCTCTGCCAGCAGCAGCAAAGCTGCATCCTCAGCACAGCGTTCGGAAAGGGAGAGAAAGGGAAACCCAGGGCTGCGGGGAAGCCAAAAGAGGAGGGGTCGGGGGGGGGGGGCAAAACTAGGTTGAGACCCACATCTCCCTTCCCATCAAGGAAGGGCCCCCCATTTTCCTGGCACACGCGGCTGCCGCCTGCTCCGGGGGGATGCTCGGGGAGGGATGCTCGGGGAAGCACGTTCCCACTCCTCCGCGCTGCTCCTCGGGGCCGCCGGTGATTGGCGGCGAGTGACATCACCGCTTCCCCGCCGCGGGAGCCGAGCATCACCGGCTATTTTTGGCTCTGGCACAAGCGCGTACCGGCGAGAGGCCCGTGATGTGCCACCCCACGGGCCCACCAGCCGAGCGTCCCCGTGGGAAGGGCAGCGGGCAGAGCCGGCCACGGTTCTCACAGGGCACGCACACGGTGTGCCACCGCAGAGGGTCACAGCCTGACGGTCACCCAAGTGCCCTCAGCCCCCACACCACCAGCAAACTGGGCAGCGGCGGCCGTTCAACTGGGAGGGCTGGCTGGTGGCAGCGGGGCGGGTGAGGCCGGGGTGCAGAGCTGTGAGCTTTGCAAGGAGCAGACGCTGCATTGCACGCCCACTGCAGGCACCCGGCCCTGCTAGGGGGGGTCCTGCACAGCCACAGAGCCGCCTGGACCCCACCGGGGAGGGGGGACTGCTGAGCACACACGTGCAGTGTGCATGCACACACGCGCACCCCGCTTTGCACCACGCCGACAACGCTCTCGCACCTCTCCATCCCTCGTTATCGCTGCATCGCCAATGAGCTCACATTCGCACCCTGTCAGCAGGGACGGTGTCAGCCCTCCCCTGCCGCCCCGGCACAGAGCTGTGAGAGCCCGTCCTGACCCCGCTGCGCCCATCCTGGGGCTGGGGGTTGGGAGGGGGGCTGCGCTGCAGGGCTGGAACCCCCCTCCCTGCCCATGGTCCTCCTGCGCTGATCGGGGACAGCGGCTGTCACGTGCTGCTCAAGAGCATCCAAGGACGCGCCTCGCCGGCCGCCTTGCCCGAGCGAGCAGGTCCCCAGCACCTCACTGCCTACAAAGCCACAGCCCTCCTTCCTCCGACAGCAGAGGATGGAGAGGGCAGCACCGCAGCCCCTTCCCCAGCCCCCTGCCTGCCCCAGCCCACCAGCTCCCGGCGCACCAAGGCGGAATCTTGGTTTCCAGCTCAACACCAAATTGAGCCCGGGATGCTGATGCTTGCCCAGCTGGTGCAGCTCTGTGCCCAAGAGGCCACCCAGACACCCCAGGGATGGGCGCCAGGGCGTCACACGACGCCAGGATCCCCTGACTGGCTTGCCAGCAAAGCAGTGGGTGACGATCCCCGGGGAGGGGACGAGCCAGCCGCTCCGCCGGACCCATGGCTGGCCAGGGCTGCCCGGGCGTAGGAAAATAGGTCAGTCCCGGCAGCTCTGAGCGCCGGTGTCTGATCGCAGGGCCGGTGGGGAATTGCACGCACGGCTGAGCATCACCTCCCCACGCGCACGGCCGACTGGCAGCCACGGCGGATAACCGGCCCCCGGCTCTCCCCAGCTGCCACCCTCCCCACTACCGGCCCCGTGCCCTCCTGTCCCCGCTTCCAGAGCGGCTTGAAAGCAAGGGGAGATGTTTCACAAACCCTCTTTGGGTCTCCTCAACTTCCCAACCCAACCCTGCGCTCCCAGCCACGACCAGGTTTTCCTGCCAAGTCCAGGTCAAGGAGGCACGCGAGCGATGGGAGGCTGCAGCTCTCGATCCAAAGTGTTTCTCACCCCCACATTTGTGGGGAAACGCTTGAAAACAACTCCCAGACGCCAGAAGAAACAGAGCACAAATAGACGGGGTATTTTTAAACTCACTTGGTTTCCCCAGCCAAGTTCAGAGGGGCTTCAAGGCCTAGCCTGCAGTTTGGAAATAGGGTCGCCATCAGGGAGCAGCAGCAGTGACGCGAGCCCTGAATCCCCCTCGGTGTGGGAGCTCACGTGAAGCTGGGGGATGCCTTGTAAAGAAAAACAAGTAATCAACAGGCTTCGTCATCCAAGCAGATCCAGGAAAAATAAAAGCACGCCGCGTGCCAGGAGGCAAGAATACAAGATGCGGAGGTGGAGTTGAACAGCATCCCAAAGGGAGAGGAGGGAAGGCTGCTGCCACTGAGACGGTGCCACCACGGGGCTCCCCGGGATGGCGATGCCAAGGATGGGGAGACCCTCACCTGGATCTGGGCATCCAGTTCCTCCCATCCCAAGAGCAGAGACGTAAGGTGACACCGGACTCGGTGAAGCAGAAGGCATCCAGCATCTCAGGTGCACTCGCCAAAGCAGGACCCTTCCTGCAGGTGCTTCCTGACAAGGAGGTGGCCATGGCAGAGAGGTTTCCAAAGGAATCAATGCCTGGGGAGGCTGTCCTGCCCAGCACAGCGGACACCCACGCCCTGAGTCAGAGAGGTGACCTACTGTCTCCTTGCAGCCTGCTAACAAACATGGAGGCACCACTGTCTGCTTCCAACGCTGCCCCCCTACCCCAGGCACTCATCCCCATCCCTGTCCCCCCATGGGGACGGCTGGGGGAGCAGGCACAGGGCCCTGAGCCCCTGGACCTCTCCTCCCTGCCGAGCGCAGACGAGATCTGCTCTGACACATCCCGCTCACATCGGTGGAGGCGGGATATGGCAGGGATCTCTGAGGACAAGGCCACCAGCATGGCATATGGAGGCCAGCAGGGAAGGAGAGCAGGCAGCCATCGCTGGGAAATGAGGAGGGAGGCGACTGCAGCCTGGGGGGGGACAGGGACAACGTGCTGCGGGGACCCCGCTGCACAGGTACTGCATGGGGCACCTGCCCCCCACCTCCATAACCCCCCCAAATATCTCAGGGGGGGTTGCACCCCCTCCTGCAAACTCGATCTCCCTCTCCCTGGCCAGAAGTACCCAGAGCCCCCCAAAAGCCTCTGCCTGTCCCCTGATGGGGAGCAGCCCCGGGGCTCCAGAATGCAGCCCTCGCCCCATCCCCCAGCTGGAAAGCAGCATCTGGGCTTTCAGCGCGATTCCTGCGTTTTAAACCCGATTTTCCAGATGGATGGAGGGCAGCGCGCAGGTCAAGTGACATGCCTCAAGGTCACACGGGGCCAGCGAGGAGAAGGATTAGCTGCTGTCAGGGGTGGCTCAGTGCCCCATTCACAGCGAGACAGTGACTCTAAACCTCGTCCCTGGCACAAGGGGAGTCCTGTGGGACCACCAACACCACCCCCACGGGGGCTGGCAGCTTCCCTGGCATCCTCAGGGGAGTGTGCATGCACAGTGCTGCCTCACAGCAGCCCCACAGTGGGTCCCTGCTCCCTGGAATGACTCAGGTGGGAACACGCCTGGCTGGGCAGCAGCTCAGCGAGCACAGGCTGGTGCTCAGAGAGGCAGAGAGATGGGGCAAGTGAGAAAATTACTTCCCTGCGGTCACCCTACTCCCCCCAGGGGGTCCCCTGCGCCCCCTCCCTCTAAACACCACCTGGTGTAGAGCATCCCCAAGTGCCACACAGCAGCCTCCTCGTGGGAACCATCATCTCCCAGCAACGACCAGCAGCTACCTGTGCATTCCCTAAGAGCTCCCTCCACGTGCCACGGGGCCGAGCAAGCCGCTGTGATGGCAGGCTGGAGCTTAAACCCATCCCAGAGGAAACCTCCTGCACCTGGAGGCACTGTCAGGATGCTGTGCTCTCCAGCCCAGCCCCACATGGCACCAGTACCCCCGGGCAGGCTGCCCACTGCCCTCTCCACTCCAGGAGGAGCATGTACCACTCCAGTGCCTTCACAGCCTTCCTGGGAAACTGGGATGCAGGCAGCGCTCCGAGCTGCCCGCCAGCAGCTCCTGAATCACGCTGTTCCTGGCTCAGGCAGCCCTCCCACCAACGCCAGCCTCTCCATCATGGAGCGGGAGGAAGGGAGTTGTTTTTCCAAAGGCCAGCTGGTCGCTCAGGGCTCCCAGCTCGGGAGATGCCTACCGCAGGGAAAGGGAGAGGGAAGGACTCCTCCATCGGCACGGAACAGGGCTGGACCCACTGCTCGCCCATCTGCAGGGCTCCTCTTTCAGCCCCAAGGCATGACCTCCAAGGAGAAGGACTAGAGGTGAATGGGAGCTGTCCCACCCTGATGAAGCTCCGGAGAGGAACTTGCAGGGTTCGTCCATCACCGGCGAAGCATCTTCAGAGTCAAAAGCCAAACGAGCCGGGAAAGCGCCACCGCCAAACCCCTCCGGCAAAGCCAAGTCATCGACCGAGACGCTCACGTCCCTCCCTGCCCCGTGTGCTCCCATCCAACAGGTCCAGAGGAGCACAAATCCTCCAGGGAAGGATGGAAACGGGAGCTGGGCCAACGCCCTTGGCCGTTCCCAGTGCCAAACCATCCTCTTGCCAGAAGAGAGTGGGGCCAAAGCCGCACATGCCAAATCCGACGGCTGCCAGTCCAGACCCCTCCACAGCCAAAGAGGCACCATCCCTTGTGCGGAAGAGCTCTGCACCAGGATCGAGCGGGGAATGCAGCGCCGGCACCGCCGTGCCAGACCGCTCCAACCGGCCAAGGTCAGTGCCAGGAGCATCGCCCGCCGTGGTGTCCAGGGAACCTCCTTGACAGAAGTCCTCACCCGGGGCTGGCAAAGCCAAATCCTCTCTCCGCAAACCCGCCTGCCGGATCCACGAGCCTCCCCACTCACCGTGTGGTGCCACAGCGTCACACCCGTGGGAGAGGGAGGAAAAGCCCCTCGGTGTGACGGCACTGCTGGGAATGCCAGGAGGCCGGATCCCTCCTCTGACACCCACTCCCGGTGCGGTCACGTCCTGGCTCTCCTCCCCCACGCCATAAGAAGGGATAACGCACCCTCCTTCCTCCTCTGAGCCGATTAATGCCTGGAAAGCCCTCGGAGAGCCAGGCAAGAGGGCTGCCCAGGGCCAGCGCTGCTGCTCCTCAGCTTGGCAAGGGGAAGGCAGTGTGGGAGGAAGGCCACGGCAAGGGGAAAAGCCCCGGTGAGGGCATCGGCGCACAGTGAGCCCCAGCTCTGCTCTGAAGCCTTGTCCCCAAGCAATTCAAGGTGACAGCCCCCCAGGAGGAGAGGACAGCGCTGGGGTTAAGGGGTTGCACAGCTGGGGTGAGCCTCGTGGGCTCCCTGTCCCCCCAAAGCCCCGCACGGGGGCCACGCCGGCCCACAGCACCCCCTCAGCCGGCGCCCACCCCCGCATTACTCACGGCGTGCTCATTCACCGCGTACACGCCGCTCCACACGCACAGCACCCCCGTGCCCGGGGGTTCCCGGCGCCCACCCAGCCCCGCCACCGCTTCCGGAGCCCCATCCCGGCGGCTCCGGGGTATTTCCAAGTTCCCGAATGCTGAACTCGGCTGTTCTGCTCCTCTCCCAGGCAGAGCATCCCTCCACAGACCGCTGCTGCAAACCTCTGCCTCACCACACTGCAGCATGCATTTCAGGCAGGCAGCAGCCGGCCGCGGCTCAGGAAGAGGGGATACGTACCCCCAAATGGGGCAGCCCCCATCCTGACCCCCCCCAAAAGCACAGCCCCATCCTGACACACACACACACCCCCAGACTCCAAGGAATCGGCTGCCAGGTGAGGGTGCCAAGGGACCACGGCATGGTACAGATCTGACCCTGTGGGCTCGGAGGAGTGCTGTGAACTGGGGGGGGCTGCAGCACCTTGGCAGTGCCCCTTCCCAGCCCACTCGTGTCCGCCGAGCCGGCGTTCCCTCCCGCCACGGGGAGGGGAGTGGTGGTGGCTGCCAGCCAGGCATCGCCTGCTGCCGGCAGCCACTGCATCCCCGTGGGCAGGGCACAGTGACACCCAGGGCACAGCTCCTGCCTCTCATCCCGGGCAGGGACCACCGGGGAGCTGGGATGACCCCGTGCCCAGTGAGGAAACAGCGGCTGAGATGGGGGACGGTGCTGCACCAGTGGCAGGCAGCTCCCCTCTACCTGCAGGGATGGCTCGGGGGGTGGGAGGGGGCTGGCAGCCGAAGGAAAAGAAGCCAGAGCAGAAAAATCAGGGTTATTGCCCATCGCCGTCTCCCTCCTGACCTTGGACAACCCTGTGCCTCAGTTTACCCCAGCACGGCAGCCAGCCTGCAGTGGGGGGAAAAGGAGGGCAGCCTCTGCCGGGCGGGGGGGGAGCAAAGTCACCCCCAAACCCGCAGCCGGGGCGCTGCAGGGGAAGGCGAATCCCTCCTGCATTTCTCCTTGCCCGGCCGAGCTACCCTCGCAGGGAAGGGCAAACGCTGCCCGCGCCCTCCGGCGCTGCCGCAGGCGCTTCTTCCCCAGGACGAGAGAAGAAACACGGACGCGAGAAATGCTTTCCCATCCCTGATCAAGGGGAGCACTCAGCCAGCCGTGCCCCGCGCCAGGACCCGCAATCCGCTTGCGTTCTCCCAGAGGGAATTTCCAACCCTTGGGCAGGGGCTCCGCCGCACCGAGAGAGCGCGGCTTCCCGAAGTTCCCCAGCTGCAGCCGCTGCCCTCGGGGAGGTCACGGCCAGCCCCGCCGAGCGCCTGCGGAGGGAGGATGCGCCGGGCGCTCCCGGCTCCCCCCCGGCAGCGGAGGATGAAGGAATCGCCAGCGCCTCGCCGCAGCGGGAAGCGCTCGGTCCCCGCGCCGGCAGCGGGGAGGACGCGAACCCCGCAAAGCCCCTCCGCAGCCGCAGTCCTCCCCCCACCGCCCCTTCTGCCCGGGACGCGATGCCCTCCCCGGTGCGCGCATCCCTCCCGGTCCATGCGCATCCCCCCCCGCCGCATCCGGTACAAGGAGGGGGGGGGGGGGCACGCACAGGGCGGCCCCGCAGTCCCCCGGGGTTAACCGCGGCGGACAGCACCCCCGCGGCCCCGCACTCACCTTGGACGGGCAGCCCGCGGGCGCCGAGCACACTTGCTACCAAAGCGGCCACATACCAAATCATAGTACTACCGGCCCCCGGTGCGCAGCATCTTCCGCCCGCCGGGCGGCCCGGCCGGGGCGGGGCGGGGCCGGGCCGGGGTGGCCGTGTCCGGGCAGGGCTCGGCGGGGCGGTCGGGGCCCGAGGGGCGGCTCCGGGGGCGCTCAGGGCGGCTCAGGGCGGCTCAGGGCCGGCCGCCCCGCGCTGCGCCCATGCCCGCGCCGCACCTGCGCTCCGCCGCGCCGTGCAGCCAAGCCTGCGCCCTTTAGCGGCTCGGCACCGCCCCCGCGCGCCGCCCATTGGCCGCGCCCCTGCCGGGGTGGGCGGTGATTGGCCGCCGGCGCGGCCCGGGCCGGTTCAAGGTGGGTTGGCGCGCACGGGGCCCCCGCGCCGCAGTATCATGCGCACTGCCGGGAGCGCCGGGAGCGCCGGGAGAGCCGCGGGCACGGGCATGGATACGGACATGGACACGGGCATGGCACGGGCACGGACATGGGCATGGACACGGCACGGACACGGACACGGCATGGACACGGACAGGGACAGGGACATGGACATGGACACGGACACGGACATGGGCACGGACACGGGCACGGCCGCGGCCCCGCGCACAGCTGTGCCCTGCGCCGCTCGGTGCCGCCTCCTCGCCCGCGGATGTGTCACCGCACCGGCTCGGTGTCACCCCCCTGTACGCGGACGTGTCCCCTCGCTGTGTCCAGCTGTGTCCCTGCACCGCCTTACCGTCACTTCTTCACACCCAAATTCGCCCCTGCACCAGTGCAGCATCACCTCCCTGTCTCCAGATGTGCCTCTGCGTCAGCTCAGTGTCACCTCCCTGTCTCCAGATGTGCCCTTGCATCAGTTCAGTGTCACGTCCTCATGCCCAGATGTGCCCCTGCACCAGTACAGCATCACTTACCCTGTCTCCAGATGTGCCCCTGCACCGGCTCGGTGTCACCTCCCTGTCTCCAGATGTGTCACCTGCACAGGTAGAACATCACCTCTGCATCCCTAGATGTGTCACCATGACAGCTTAGTGTCACATCCCTGTCTCCAGATGTGTCACTGCACCGTCTCAGTGCCACCTCCCCATCCCCAAATGTGCCCCTGCACCAGTGCAGCATCACCTCCCTGTTTCCAGATGTGCCTCTGCATCAGCTCAGTGTTACCTCCTTGTCTCCAGATGTGTCACCACACCAGATTAGTGTCACCTCCCCACCCCCAAATGTGCCCCTGCACCTGTACAGCATCACCCACCTGTCACTAGATGTGTCCCTGCACCAGTAGAGCATCACCTCTCCATCCCTAGATGTGTCACTGCACCAGCTCAGTGTCACCTACCTGTCCCCAGATGTGCCCCTGCACTGTCTCAGTGTCACCTCCCCATCCACAGATATCACCATACCGACACACTGTCACCCCCCTGTCCCCAGCTGTGCCACCTCTGCCCCTCCTGCCACACCCCACCCCTCTGAGATGTCGGTGCCACTTTGTGCCTACACAGGATCACCTCCCTACCTCAGGCTGAGCCACTCGCCCCCCACACCAGCTCCACATCGCCCTGACAGACATCAGGTGTGCCATCTGTCCCTGTCACTCTGCACCACCTTGGGGTCACCTCCCTGCCACCTGCTTGGTGTCACTGCAGCCTTGTACCCCCATATCAGCTCAGGGTAACACACCTGCCACCATCTGTGCCCTGGCAAAGGTCCAGGGTCATCACCCCACCAGCTTAGGATGAACATGTCACCTGCCCCCTGCACCAGCTTGCTGTCACCTCTGCCAGGCCCCTGCACTGCTCAGTCACCTCCGCGCCACCCCCCACAGCTCGGTGTCACATTCACCTGCCATCTCACACCCAGCACTGGCTCAGTGCCACTGTCACACCTTGCACCAGCTGTATCATCTCCTCCTGCCCACCTGCACCACCTGTGCCACCGCCCCTGCTCCTGCTCTACACTCGCCACTTCCTCCCGTCCCTGACCCCTTGTGACAGCTCTGTGTCACCCTGTCCCTCCCCCTTGTCCCCTGCTGGTCACAGCCCATTTGAAAGGAGAGAATTGAAGTTGACTCCAATGGAAAACGGGTAGAGAACACAAAGTCCCCTTGTGCTCAGCCCACCTCTCCTCCCTGCAAAGACCTGGTGATGCCAGATGGGCAAACAGCCGGGCTGGCTCCCCGAGGAGCATGCCAGCCACAGAAACGGGCCACTGAACTTCCCAGGAGATGACAGCCAGCCCAGGGGGGGACAGGCTCACACGGAGAGGGGGACACACCATTTCCCCCTTGCCCACACCATTGGGAGAGTATCTGGGGGGAGGTCTGAGCAGCTGCTGGTCTTCCCACCTCTTCCCATGCTGGAAACAGGCAAAAAAACCCCCAACCCCTGCAGAGGATGAGGAGCATCCCACACCTTCTGCCCGGAATTACATTTCTTGAGGGTCAGACACTGGCATGCTCCGGGCAGGAGGGGGAGCATCCCCCCGCCCAGCCCGAGCTCACGCGAGCTCCCAGGCAGTTTGCTTCCCTAGCAAATTCCAAGACCTCATAAAAGCCTGACTCAGCTCTTAGTGCTGAGGTCTGAAGTGAAAGCTTGCAGATATGCACGGGGGTTGGCACAGCCAAGGCTGACCCTTGTGCTGGGGCAGTTTTGCTCTCCTGGTTCCTGAAAGTCTGGTTTGCAGCAGCTTGGGAAGGCAGAGCCCCTTGGCCTGCATCCTCCCCTTGTCAGTCCTGCCACCTTCAAAGCACCCAAAAATTCCCAGCCATCCCCCACTGACATCAAAGGAGCAAGCCCAAGGCTGGCAGAGCTCCATTTACTCTCGCCCAGTTGGACATAGCTGATACATTCAGGTCCAGCTGGAGTCCCTGTCACCACCCAGATCATCTCCATGTCTTTAGCTGGGGTTTGACACAATTTCAAAGAAGAGAAAAAAAAAAAACAATTAAGGGCATTGATGGCACATATGGTAACACAGCCCAGCTCAGAGGCACCAGGAGCCCACGGTGGATGGGGGAGACCCAGCCCTGATCCCAGTGTTTGCATCCTCAAGCCAAGCCCAGCACAGGGGCCCCACCAACATCCCTCAAGAAACTGGAAATATCGGCTTGGGTTGGAGCATGGCTGTCAGTTCACACCCTTGTTTCTCCAGACTAATTTGCTGGTTTTATGAAATCCATTCCCCACTGTTTTCACACTTCTCTCCCTCTCTATTTATAGCTGGGTTTATTTACATGAGCAGGGCACTCCGTGTACTTGCACGTCAGTCTGTGGTGGCAGAGCTGGGAGCGGGTGAAGGAATCGGTGGCAAGGCAAGGAGCACCCGAAGTCCTTGGACATGGCCACCTCCTGCCTGCCATGTGGGAGGCCGGCAGGGAGGCCTCCTTGCCAAGATGGGAGATGCCAGGGGATGAGCTGGAACCAAATCAGCCACACAAACCCCAGACCCACATGTATCCCATCCTGTCCCCATCCCTGCAGGGCACGGCAGTGCAGTTCCTGTGGGATTCAGACTGCCCTGGAGCCGGCACCTTCCCAAACCACAGGCCCTTCTTTTTCCAAGCTGGAGCAGCTCTGGCAGCAGTGTTTTGCTGACCTGAGCCTTACCTGTCTGTTGTGCTACTGACCCGGGGATGCCCCTGCCCTGGACACAGCCATGGCAGCAGAGTTCACCACACAGAGCTGAGTCACTTGACAACTGCCCAGTGATAAATTCACCACTTTGCCTAACAAGAGGGATAAAAATGTTGTTGCTTTTTTTTAAAAAAAAAAAACCCACTCTGACAGATGAGACAGGAGTTCTCAGATTAGCACAAGAGCAAGAGACTTGGGGGATGCAGCTCTCTCCATCACACACAGTCATCTGGGAGAGACGCAGCCCTAGTTGAGCCCTGCTACCATCTCCCTGGGACTTGGCTCTTGGGAACAAGGACAGAGGTTTAGGTTTGGGTACCAGCACAAGAAAAGTGGGAATGAGCTGCAACTCAGGCTGAAAATTCAGAGATACCCATCACTTGGAGCAGTGAGGTTCTGGATCACTTCACACAGGGAAAAGAAAATACTTGACATTGGAGAGGGTCTGATGTGAAAATGGGACTTCCCAGGATATGTTTTACTGCCTCTCTCCCCTTAACCCCTCGCTGCCAGTGACCTGGCCAGGAAAGCAGGATTCTGGACCCAGCTGCCTCCCACCTGGCCGCGGGATGCTCCAACCCACACCGGGCTGAGTCTCCCTGCACAAGTACATGATTATTCACAGCCTCCAGCATTTGCATGGTGGAGTCACGAGTCTCACAACACCTGATCTCCCGGGAGAGCTGCCTCCTGTACTTTGGGAGGGAACGGCCCACATTCCAAAAGTGGGACTCGGTGTCTCACAGCATCCCACATCGCCCAGCTGTCACCTCCTCCCCTCTCTGTGCTGGGACCAGGAGAAGGGAGCCCACCCCATCCCTGCCACACAGTGAGGAAGAGCAGCAGGGCAGGGACATGCAGGGACCCTGAAAATTCGGGAGCTGAGCGTGGAAGTGCTGAGCCAGCCTGCAGTGTCGCTGCGTGCACAGCGAGGCTGCTTTTTGGAAAGATCAGACAAAGCCCCCTCCGCGGAATCACTGAAGGACGAGCAGGCAGATGGGCTCGACTCATGCCGAGCTGGGGTTAGGCTCGTTCCCTCCTCGTCCCCTCTCCCATTGCCGGTGGCTCATCACCGCCGCGTGACTCCAGCTGGCAAGCAAGGAGGAATATCCTGCCATGCCTTGCCGGCTGCACGTCCAAGTCGTGGAGTAATCCACCTGTGGTATTTCAGAAAAGACACACCAACTTCTGTGGAGAGGGGTCAGCTGAGTCACAGTAACAACTTTTTCCCCCTGTTAGCAGGTCTCCAACGTAGCTAATTACTCATCAGCCCACTAATAGACTCACTCACACAGCACTGCCTGGATCAAACAGCAGCGATTGTCTGTCTTGTCTTATTAACCTCAAAGAAAGATCCGACTGTGGTAACACGATACCCCATCCTTATCTCCTCACCAGCCAAAATATGTCTCTCTGCTGTGCCGGGCATCCCTGTCCCAGCAGCAGCCAGGGGAAGCCAACGCTGTGGGGCTCAGCCTTATCGTGCTGCCCTGTGGGACTTTGGCTAGGGCAGATAAAGCCCAGGGGGGGTGGGAGACCCCAGACCCACAGCAGCCACCGTGAGCTGGTGTTTTCTCCCCCAAGCAAGGGACTTGTCTCACCCTTCACCCAAGACAGGTTGTCCCCACACCAGTGTTGTAGCTGCTCATCCTTCTGCCCCACAGTGGGACACATCCCCTGCTCCAGCACTCCTGGGGCTGGTGGAGTTTCCCCCTCAATCCTAAAAGGATGACAGAGTGTTCTCTGCTCAGTGCCAGCAACTGCAGCCCCCTCCAGTGTTCCCACCCCCCCACTGCAGCCCAGCACTGCCACCCACCCCATTACTCACTGGGCCTCTCTGGCACTGGGAACACACCTCCCCGTGCAGGAGCACAGGCACAGCACGTGCTCCTGGGGGCTGGGGGACTTGTCATCGTCACTGTCATCGCCATGAGTAACCACACTTTGCCTTGGCTTCCCCTAGAACGTTCCCCAAAAAGAGTGTGCATCTCTCCTTGCTGAGGGGGCACAGCTCCACGGCAGCTGCTCAGCTACCAACTCCCTCTGCAACGTGGGGAAACTGAGGCACAGGGATTCGGCCATGCCGGAGGGCTGAGCTCCCAGAGGGAGTGGGACAGGCTGGGCCACTCCAGAGGTGCCACGGCAGGCTGGGGAGCACAGGTGAGTCAGTGAAGGTCGGGAAGCAAGGCTGGCTCAGCACTGCAAGGCACACGCTGCTGTCCCGGTGCTCCAACCTCTTGCCCTGGCATCCTTTCCAGCCCCTGCACATGCAGCGTGTCATCAGCTGTGACACACTCTGCTGACGTCCCTGCATCATGTGGCATCAACCTCTCCGTAATTACCAGCGCAGGAGCTCTTTCCCTCTTCCCTGTTCTCTGCTGCTGCCGGCCGTGCTGGGCTCCCCGGTGCCCGTGGCCAGAGCCCACCCCAGCCTGGTACTCCCCTAATTGTGGGGGCTGGTTGTCACCCCCGTGCACACAAGCCCTGCTCCCCCAGGACAGTTGTTGGTGCCAGGCAGGGAGCACATGATGCAGGACCCTTTGCAATCCAAGCATTTCCTCCCCCGAATCCCACCAAGGACATGCAGGAGGGGACAAGCCTGGTGGGGTCCGCTCCACAGCTGGACCCCACAGCACCCCAAAGGCAGGCAGGTGCCGGGCTGGGCTGGCTGAGGGCAGCAAAGAGGGGTTGCAGCCCTCCCGAGGAGGGGAGGGGCCAGGCTTGGGAAAGGCTTTTGCTGCCGGAGAGAAGGGCTCTCTTGTGCAGCGCCCAGAGGCAGGAGAGGCTCAGAGCCGCCTTTGTTCGAGGGGAGCAGACGGCGGCTGAGGGGGGCGGGAGCCACGCACCTCCCTGCCCAAGCTGCACCAGCCACTGCGTTTCTCCTCCCTCAAAGCGATCACCTTTGGTGGGGGGCTCAGGGTTGCCCCTGAGGACTCAACAGCCACAGACCATTCCCTGCGGGATCGCTTTTCCCACGGCCATGCCAAGTAGCCCCCAAAACCAGGGTGCACCATGGAGTGGGGAAGCAGAGTCCAACCTGCTGGGGAGACCAGCCGTGGCACTCCAGCCCCAGCCCCATCCCCCTGCTGCTCCTTACCCCACAGCAGGTGGGCAAATCCTCACCTCCTGCAAACAAGAGCCTGACAACCTGTAACAGGATTGCCGGAGGCCACAGCCCTCCAAGCTGTCTGCTCCTGCACATGAGCCCAAGAAGAGTGAAAACAGGACGCAGCTCTTCCATGGTCCCCTCCAGCCACAGCCCAGATGCCACAATGAAGGGCTGAAGGAGACAGTGTGCCCGTTCCAGGATGGGTTTTGCTCCACTTGGATCCCAGCTTGGCTCCACTGGAGGCTCCCGGCTCAGCACCCTGTGCCCCCAAGCTCAGGGGCACAACAACAGCCCAAACCCCTCCCTGGATCAGGAGGGCCCTGTGGGCTCGGGGGATGAAGGTGCCATGAGCAGGTGACACTGCAACCAGCCCCGGGAAGGAAATGCCCATCCAGAAATCACAGACACAGTGACACCAGCCTGCAGGTCCAGGGACCTCCCAGGTCACCCCTTACCCCCCTGCCATGGCATTCCCAGGGAGCATGAGGCAGTCAACTATCACAGGGAGAGGGGACAGCCCCCCGGGGCTCTCCTGGGGACGTGGGGGTCCCACACCACCGGGATACCCAGCTCCCAAAACCATCCCTTCAATCGAGACTGTCACAAACCAGCGAGACGAGTTGGCCAGTGCTCAGCTCCCGCTGAAACCAGCCCGGCGAGGCAGCCCGGGCCGGGAGCGGCGGCATCGCTTCCCGCAGCTGGGCTTGGCTCCCAGTCAGCTTCCCCCCTCCCCAGGCTCCCTCCCGCCAGGCAGCAATCAGCCCTGCATTCAGAGCCTGCGGGAGGATGACTAGGCAGCGAGTCAGACCACTTTGGGGACAAGTGTGCAATCAGCCCCGAGGAGCAGCCCCGCTCCCCTGGAAGGCCGGCACAGCTCCAGGGAATGCCCTGAAGAAGGATGTGAGCGTGGGTAGCACAGCACCCTGCTTTGCTGACACTCCCCCATCCCCCAAAACAACCCCCCTGCCCAGGGTGCTCACCCACTCCTGAAGCATCCTCCTTATCCATGAGCTCCCAGCTCGGGCAGGAGGACCATGAAAAGCTCTCCCCCACCTATCTGTCTTTACTGAGGATGGTCCTGGGAGCAGAGCAGCTGGAAGTCCTCAGCTCCAGCCTGTTTTCCCTGTCAGACAGCAGCAGGACAGCTTTCCAAACCAAGAGCCTGGCAGACTTGTGACTGACATGTGCCCCAATCCCCCTCAGCTACACGAGCACCCCCAATAACAACCTGGGCACCACAACAGCCACACTTTGACCCACCAAATTCAGGAACAGCCCCCTCCACTGTCACCCTGGCCCTGATTCCCATGGTTGTGGTCCCCCAGGTAACCACTTTCCTCCTCATCTCGGGCACTGGTGTGTCTCTACTGCCGCGCACTGACATTTCTTTCCCCGGATGCCACTTATTTATAGCATGCCTGACCTTTTCCCCAAGTTTACATCCTCCTCTCCTTTCCTTTCCACCCACCCAGCTCTGGGAACCACCCCCAGGGTTGCTCCCAAGCCTGGCTATGTGTAGACATCCCCCGGGGCCCAGCCGGGATGTGGTTCCCCAACATCCCCACTGACAGCACGGGAGGACAAACCTGGGGGTGTCTGCCAGGCACGAGCCCCCTCCTTTCCCTCTGCAAGGAACAGCTTCCAATTAAACCAGCTGCCCGACTGCCTTTGAAATCCAGATGGCCCATAATTCTTGCTGGGGAAGAGGAGAAAGGCTGTTTCACCGCAGCCCCCTGCGAAGGCAGGGCTGGGAAAAGCAGCAGGCTGCATCCGTGTGGGTGGGATTTGCCAGCGAGTTGCAAACTGGAAGGGCAAGGGAAAGCCGGGAAAGCTTCAGCACTGCAGCCCACCTCAGGGCTCCTTGGTGCGTTTCCTTGCCTGCAGGGAACTTGTTCCCATTTTCCCCCACTTAAGCAAGACCTGATTCCCGCTGGGATGCCCCATCACTCACTCCTTGGGGAGTGCAGTGTGTTCCCTCCCTTGCAGGGGAGCATGAGGCCTCTGCCCGATTTGGGGAAAATCTCTCTGTGGGGCTGGAGATGCTGCTCCAGTGGCAAGAGGGAGGAATAACACTCGGCTTCGGGATTCAGCCCTTAGCACTGTAAACCCCCTTGTTCCTGCCAGCCCGGGAGGGGGTTTGGGTACCAAAGGATATCCCGGCTGCTAGGGAAGCAGGAGGCGGCCCCTCGCCCTCCCTGCCCTCCCTCCCCAGGCGATGGGCGCCGGCGGCCGCCCCGACCTCGCAGCAGTCGGTCCCCGCCTCCTCTGCTGCTCTAATTACTCCTCTCGCACCCGGCGCCGGGCCCTCCGACCAAATTACGATCGATCCTTTGCTCCAGCCCAATCGATGCCATTGACTGAGGCATTAGAAAGACAAATCCGGGCTCCCCGCCCCGGGAAGGCGGCGGCAGCCTCGGAGGGGGGATGTCACCACACGTGGCGAGATATGGGAGGCACAGGGATGCCCTCACTTGATGCTCTGCATCCCTAGAGCCATGAGAATAAAGGACAAGCACCTCTGAGGACCTGAACTCACTTGTTCTCTGGCCGCTGGATACAAGGGAACCACAACAGGGATCAAGCTCCTGGACCACACAGCCTCAACCAGCCAGAAACCCCTGGCAGCAAAGGACTTCCAAAAAGTCCTTTGCTTCCACTCAGCTCCCACTCCCAGCCACAAGAGAAAGGATTTTCCCTCAGCCTGCTGAATCAGCAAATCCAGCCTGTATCCCTGCATCCCAGTCATCTCAGTTAAGTACCAGGAATATTTAAGAGCACAGACACCTGATGAAGCAGCCAGCCTGGGAAGGAGAGCTCATGGGAGCAGCCCTGCATGGGATAGGGATGCTGTGGTACAACCCTGTGTGGGACAGGGATGCCAGATCCCAGCCCTAGCACAGGACTGGGCTGTTCTCCATCACACCACACAAGGAACAAAGCCCAGTGCTGCCCAGTAGCCACCAGCAAGGCTGCAGTGGGGAATAATTGAATCAGAGCCCCGACAAGGGATCGCTGGCTAAAATCCCCCCCCGGCCCAGTGTGACACAGATGGGAAACAGAGGGGGGCCACCCCAAGCCCCCTCCTCCCGTGCCTCCCAGGAGCAGATAATAGACCCCTCGTGAGCAAATTACAAGGAATTTGCAGCCATCCCATCTAATCCACAGGGGAGACATCTGAATCCTACAAGGAGCATTTGGCTTCTGGGTACAGAGGAGCTTAGGGACATGCAGAGGCATTAAAAACACGCATGGGGATTAAGCTGGGAACTGGGAAAGGAGAGCACAGCTGGAGACCTTGGGTGGCTGTGGGAGAAGGTGGTTGGGGCTACCCAAGGGCTGTGGGCAAACAGGCTTTAGGCAATGTCTGAGTGTCCCAGTGTCCTGATCTAGGCTTGGAGCTTGAGGCAGGTGGAGGTGGGAACCCATGGAATGCTGCTGAAAGAGTGGGATTTGACCATGGTGTGCAAAACTGAGGTGTCACAGGGTTTTGGGCTCCAACACCCAACCGGGCACCAAGTGTTGCAGCCCGTGTCCAAACCCACAGCCAGGTCAGACAATCCAGCCTTGGCGTAGAGCAAAGCAAGTCCCAAGTATCTCCCAGGATCAGGTCCATGCCAGTGGGGTCTTCCAAGGATAGACTTTGGCAACGTCCCTCATCATTTGGGATTTATTCTGATCATCTCTAATCCTCTGCCTTGATTGCTGAGGCTCCCAATCTCATTAACTGGGCTACACCGGGTCATTATTGATGTTGGGGGGTGTTTAAAATTGATATTAATCTCATCTCGATAATCTGGCATCTATTGATTTTTATTTTTAACCTCTCACATTGTCAGGATGAGCCCAGGCAGCTCCCTGCTTGTGGGGCAGCCCCATCCCTGTGCCCACAGCAAACCCTCTGAGGCTCAGCACCAAATGCTCCCAAAAAGCTGGTTTATCCCAACCCACGGAGGAGATGCTACCTCTGGCCTTTGCAGGCTGTGAGCATCACCGAGCTGCCAACACACCCAGCGGCACTGACCCCTGGTTGCTCTCCTTTAAACCTGTTATTATCATTTTTCTTAATTATCACAGAAAGAAGCGGCTTCCACTCAGCACGTTTGGGGACAGCCGTGCTCGCCAGCGCCTGATGAGGAAGGAGCCATTAGCACCTCGTCAAAACAGCATCTCAGAAAGGATCTTTGACAAAATTGTCACAGGAGAGGCAGGGGGAGCGAGGCAGCCCGGCACAGTTGTACATCATTTTGACAGCTCGCATTAAGGCAACTTGAGGCACCTCTGGGAAATTACCTCCCCGTTAAACAGAGCTCGCAGCAAGAGCAGTGCCAGGGGGGTGAGCTCAGCAGCTGGGGCAGACCAGGGAAAGAAGGTGCTCCTCGGGGTGCCCAGTGCATGCTCTGTGCACAGGAACCAAGATCCCGTGCCTCAGTTTCCCCAGCACAGCCCCAAAAGCAACGGCTGCTGGTGTTGCTGCAACCTGGATGCTCGGAGGGGGTTTCCTCCAGCCCTGAGCTCCCCTCTCCTAACTCCGAGCCGCAGCTCAGAGCTAATGGCTGTTTACCCGCCTCCTCTCCAGACCTTTGGCAAAAAGCAAAATGCCAACAACTTCGGGAACAGCTCGTGTTTAGCTTGGCAGGATGGCTATTGTTCCTATACTGCAAATGCATGTATCACACAGAAGTGTTTTGAGTGAAAGCAAGCTGTTCCCCCCAGCCCTGCTACAGCAAGCGTCATGTCAGAGCTGGAGGCACGACAAGAAGGGCTTTTTGGGGTGAAACTACCTCTAAAGGCTCCACAAATCGTGGGGTGGGAGAAAACCTGCTGCAACATCCCTTCCCAGCCTCACAGTGACCCGTCCCTCCATCTCAATGAGGCAGCTGTGGGCACATCAGAGCCCAGAGCCAGCAAGATTTTAGCACAAAGGTGGGAGAAATGGTGGAGCAAAGCCAAAGTCAAGCACCAGGATTGCACCAGCTCCATGAAGTGCCTCGAGAAGCTCATGGGGAACAAACTAAAGCAGAGGCAACAGTCCAAGGTAAAGATGTAGAGATAAGGAGGGCAGCTTGGTGGCCTTGCTGTATTTTTAGTTCTTGGTTTTATTTAAGAGCCAACAGTTTAATAAGGAGGTTGTTTTAATTGGAACTCTAGTCACTAAGAAAAACACAAGGGGAGTAAATATATAAAAATAGTCATGTTTCTAAAGATTCTGTGGTATTTGCCTAATTAAATGGAGCGTTTTAATTACAAATCAAACTTAGAGCCATTTTTAAAAAAATAACCCACAGGCATTTGCCTTGTTTTGAAGAGCAGCTGACACTGAGTTGGAAAAACAAGTCCAGATCCACTTGTTTGCAAAGGAGGTTTGGAGAGAGCCCAGGATGGACCACAAACATCAGGCCACGGATGAGGAGCTGATGGATCCCAAGTGGTTTGGGGTCCAAACCCACCTGTACCACCTAACACAATGTTCCTACCAGGGAAACTCATTTCTGGAGGTCATGAACACCACCAGGACCCAAAGCAGGAGGTTGCTGAGCCCCAGTCCAGGAGTAAAGGAAGCTGGTGGTATCCCTAAGGTGTTCCCCAAAGCCAGACACTCATTCCCAGGATTTGGGAAGAGCTAAGGAGCGGTCAGTAAACCAGTAAAGAACTACAGACATCAGGCACACATACATCAAGGTGTCAACCAGCCGGACACACATGATGAGCAAAAGGTCACCTTCTTGTGTTGTTTCAAACATCCTAGGGTCAGGCATCACCTCTCTGGGCACCAGATATGGATCCCTTTCCATGCTAGAGACACTCAAGAGCTTTTCATACCTGAGCAGTGCACAGCCATCACTTGCAGCTGTGCAACCCACAGCTCCCTGCCCGCCACCTCAAAGCATCTCCCCAGCAATTACCTCCACAGAAAGTTATTAAGAAACGTCTTTGTCTGGAAGGGATTAGAATGGCAGTCATTAAAGAAAAAAAAAATTGGCATGAAGAACCATGTATATTGCAAAACAAAATGTGTTGCTTTTTAATATGTTTTTATAACCCAAACAAATTTGTTTCTCACACTCCCAGGCTGGAAAAAGGAGCCGTCCGACAGTTTAGGATTGCAGTTTGCAGTCAGCTCCGCCAAGGAATCTGTTGCAAAGCTGTCGCAGCAAATAAATGCCGTCTCCCTGCTGTGCTGCAGCTCCGCCGGCGCTCCGGGCACGGCTCCGCGGCTCCCGGCACCGCGGCGGGGAAGGTGGGACGGAGCTCGGAGCCACGGGGAAAGCAGCTGTGGAGCAGCAGTCACACGTACCTGCGTCACCCCCGGCTGGCAAGGACACGGTGGCCTTGCACGGGGCTTTGTGCAGCGCAGCCTCTGCAGGGACATCGCCCGGGGCTCCTGCTCCGTGGGCTGCACCGAGCTCCTCGCACCGGCACCTCACCAGAGGGCAGAAACCGTCCCCATGCGCCCCTTCCTCCACCACCGCTTGCTTCTCCCTCTCCCACCCGGGCCTGACTCCTCATTGGCAAAAAGGGAGGAAAAAGGCCACGATTTCATTGATCTTAATGGAAACAAATGTGCAGCCCCAGCTCCTTGAACCCTCGCAGAGATGCAAAAGCACTTGAATATCTGAACATCCTTTGCAGCACTGACAGGGAGATGCGGCACCAGGCACAGCTGGTGCATCCCTGCATCCTAAAGCTGAGGATGCAGGAAAGCACCTGCAGGGACCCACAATCCCCCTTTCTGGTCCCCACCAGAGAGCAAGCCCTGGCAGGGAAATGACCAGCATTTGGTCAGCTGGGAAAACCTCCCAGAACCTGAGCATCCTTTGGGAACAGGGAAGGCAGAGCAACGCCCTCCCTGCAGCGGCGCTGCCCTACACACCTTTCCTCCCCCAAAGCATCCGTGACTGTCACCTGCCTTTCATCATCAGAGCACCAACAAGGGCACGAGATGCTGCTCCCAAACTCCCCGCACAGCCATTGCGACTGGCAGATCTGGAGATTCCCAGCTGGAATGCCTGAGGGGGTGCAAGGAAATTACCCATTCCTTGAGGAAAGCTGCCTGCAGCAGGCAGGGAGCCATCCCAGGCAGCCCCCGGGGAGGGTGATGGGGCTCACTGGGCTTTATGCTCAGAGAATGGCTGATTCACGCTTATTCCAGGCATCCCCTGAAAAACCTTGGATGGGGACAGAACTCCAAGCTGAGCTGGTGTCTTCCACAGCGCCACGCTGGGCTTCCCTTCGGGAGGGATGCTGCGAGCCAAAACCATGGGGTTTTTAGTAAAACCATGAGAGAGGGCCTTACAAATTAATTAAGGAAAGCCAAGCATTCCTGGGATAAATCGGCCCAGCCCCAGACACCTGTAGTTCCAACCCTCAGAACCTGCTTAGTTGTAGGCAGCACCAAAATAGCCAAGTCTGTTTAAACAACATATTTTAACACTTAAAATTAAGCCCTTAAACAATGCAAAGCACCAGACTGAGAGCGGTGCAGACTCAGAAAAGGAGCAGGAGTGCCCCAACATGAGCCAGGTTAGATGTTAGGGGGCAAAGAAAATTGGGACAGGAAGGAAAAAGATTATCTTGGAGAGGGGAAAGAGTAGGCACAGTTTTCAGACCACTTTCTTCTTTAATAGCATACACTGAGTGAGGAATGGGCAGAACAACTGGGCACCCACAAGCCGTGCTCTTGGCTCCACAAACCACATTTCCCCTCTCCCCATCCTTCAGACTCCCTCTAGGATTCCCAGGCTGCACCTGAGGCCACGCACGCACAGGCAGAGTCAAACAATAGCCTCGATGCTTTATTAATTTCCAAGCAGAGAGGCAATTAACGGCACCGCGCCTCGAAAATTCCCGATTGCTTTTCCTGCCGAGTCTCCTACGGACACACAGGTCCGTGCTCGGGTAGCTCTTCCCATGAGCAGCACCGGGAGGGGATTAGAGCAGTGGGACACGCAGATGCCAGTGGATATTTATGACCACTGCGAGATAAAGAGCGGGGTGACGCGGGTGACGCTTATCCCCCAGCAGTGCTCCATCACCGCCGCACCAGAGGCACGATAATGGCTCTGGAATGCTTGGTATGATGGATGCAGCCTGAGACTGACAGTTGCTGGGGCAACCAGATGCAGAGGTACCCAGTCCTCCCCTGGGATGGGCTCCAATGTGGATGGGGTCCCCCTTCCCCGGGTCAGGCGGGGACAAGCTCGTTGGTGAGAGAGCAACATTGCACGGCACAATTAATTTTTATGGGTAGTGCGGCTTTAATTGCTTTGTAAGGGCTTGAGGGTGCCTTTACAGGAGCAATATAAGGGATGCAGTGAGTAAGGAGACCCCCGGGGTGCTGCAGGAGGGTGTGGGACTCGAGTCTCCCCAAATTCACTGCTGATTTGTGAACAAAAGCAGCTCCCCAGGCGCTGCTGCAACCCAGGCATCCAGACCTAGTTGCCTGCCTCTGCCACGGGGCAGCTGGGAACACACCACCGCATCCATCTCTCCAGATAACGAGGTTTTCCTGCCCAGGAGGGGGGAGCACAGCACGGGGAGGTTCGTTAGTGCCTGCAGAGCCACGTGGAGACACACAGGGCTGCCAGGGCACTGCACGACCCTGCCGAGAGGCACGAGCGGGAGCTGCAACGCTGAGCCAGCCAGAGGAGGTCTGGTCCAGCCCCAAATTACCCTTTGTGTCTGGTAACTGAGTAAGAAACGATTTCTCTGCGTCCTGAGCAACACCAGCACATTTTCCTGCCTATAGCCAAAGACATGAACCAGTAGGACTCCTCCAACAGGCTGGAGCAGCCACTCCATGCCCAGAGCCCCCTGTGCCGCATTCCCAGAGCTCAAGGCAGACTCCCCACTTGAACCACCTCATACCACAGAAATCCAGGTCCTGCTAGGGAAAGGATCTGCTTTCACAACTCTTCCCATCCCAATGCACACACTGAGGATGGCTTCCCAATGGAGGGGACACTCTCTTGCAACCAACACCCCCCCAAACAAAGCAAGCACATCCCTCATCACGCAGCCCAGTACCTGTCCAGGAGAGCCACAGAGTCACAAGAACAGGCAGGAATCAGGGCAGAGAAGTTGGGAGGGCAGAAAGGCTTCCCCTCCCCTATTTAAAGCTTCACACTCTGCAGCTGTGGCTCCCTTGCATTTGGGAGGCTCCAGGTGCTTCCCATCAGGGCTATTGTCACTCCTGCATCCCTCCTCATCCCCTATTCTGCTCCTGTTTCCAACCCCTTGGGAACTCTGTCCCCCTTCATTCCTCTCATCCATGGGAATCCCTGTGCTCCCAACCCAAGGCAGAGATGTGCTCCCCCACTTAAAATCCTCTTCCCCCCTTCAAGCCACATTGATTATTTTCCTCCATTAAGAAGCAGCATCCGTGGCTGCAAATCCTCCTGCAGCTCATCCCTCGCCCCTGCTTCCCCTCTCCAGTGTTCTTCCATCAGTGCCTCCATCCATCCATCCCGCCACCACCCTCACCAAAAGCTCCTCAAAAAATCCTCTAAGCCACAAGTTAACCCCCTTCCCCCAGGAGAGGGGAATGTGTGCTTCCATGTGTGCATGTGCAACAGAAAATTCCACACTGGAATGATGCCGGGGCCTGTACGGAGCTGTGCCCAGAGCCACCAGACTCGGGCAAAACCCCAGCCCCGACTCTGCTCCACATCTGGGGGCTTAGGGACACCCTTTGTGAGCCACCTGGAAATACCTGGGTTAGGGGACAGGAGTGCAGGAGGCCACATGAGCTTCCTACATCTCCTCCTTGTATTGATCACCTCCAATTAGTCCTGATGAAGCACGTGGAGAACCAGAGGCACCAGCATCCTCCTGGCTGATGTCCCTCCAGTGACACAGAGGGGAGGAGGAGGGGCTGCAGGGCGGTGGGCTGTCATTGCTTCATACCAAAAATGAGTCCCCGCGTCCCATGCCCTCCTCCTCCTCCTCTTCCCCGGTCCCCCAGGTTGATGCACAAAGAACAGACCCGATTGCTGGCGGGGCTGAGTAATGCTCTGAGTCGCTCCTCCCCGGCAGTGAGTAATCCCGCTTTTGTCTCCCGTGCCGGCACCACATCAGCCGGGAACACGGTGTTAATCGGGAGCACAGCCTTAGCCGGGAATACGGCGCTCACGGCGCAGCCCCGTGGCCTCCTCAGCTGGGACAGCGTCCCGGGGGTGACACCTCGGGGGTGACACTCGGTGGTCTCACGTCATGCGGTGCCACCTCTGCTCGTGGTGTCGTGGCATCTGTGCCCGTCTGGGGACACCTGGGCAGCTCCATCTGAGCAGGCACCCCCTGGTTGTGTACCCTGGGTTGTCGAGCCCGTGGCTGAGGGGCACCCGGGGCTCCCCTCACCTGGAGGGGACCCCGCGAATCATTAGGTCCATGGAGAAGCACCTCCCCACTGGGTGCCATGGAAACGTGGCTTCTGTGGAAAAAAAAGGAGCCTCTGCTTCCACCTGGATTCTCCTCCTTCCCGAGGAAACACCAAGGTGTGAAGGGTTTGACCCCAACTCCTGCCAGCAGCTGCCCCCGGGTCGGGGGTTTCACCCCTGGCTGTCCCACCCGGGGCGTGTTTTGGGATGCCCAGGACTAAGCCCCGAAGGACCCCAGAGCATCCTTCTCTCCTGGTGCTGAGTCACTTGGCACTGGCAGTGCCCAGGCTGCGGCAGCGGTGTGGGGCTGCCGGGTGGCTCCTGCTCCGGCACCCACACGGCAGATGGCAAGCCTCTCGCCTTGTGATGTGATTTTAGTTTTTAATTTTTGGCTGTTCTTTCAGTCGTGTGGGGGGGGGGGGGGGGGGGGGGGGGGGGGGGGGGGGGGGGGGGGGGGGGGGGGGGGCGGGGGGGGGGGGGG
>JAWWLV010000075.1:3114877-3163552 GCA_035041135.1 Platyrinchus mystaceus
ATTTCAGTCCTCTGCCCCCCCCCCCCCCTCCCGTCCTCCCTTCCCCCCTCCCTTCCCCTTGCTGTGTCCCCTCTCCACCTCCTTCCCAGGGGGAGGTCGTGTTGAGCATATTTCTGCACAAAGGAACAGAGTCTGGCTTTCAGTGACTCCCTGCAGCCCTCGGTGGCTTCCCATGGGACATGGCAGACTGGCAGTGCCCTGGATGGGACAGCACTGGCTGGTGCAGTGCCGCAGCCTCCAAGCTTCCTATGGCACCAACACTGGTGCCAGACAGGGTGGGTGATGCTGTCTGAGGGCTACGTGCCTCATGCTCCTCCTCTGCACATCCAACAGTGGGCACAGGGACACCCCGCAGTGCCCCAGGGAGGGAACAGGTCTTGGAAGTGCTGGCAGAGGGACAAACACCAGCCCCATCGCTGCCCAGCACCTCCCTGAAGGGTCATTGGCGGCATGAGTTTGCTGGGTCTCAGCCCAGTTGCCAGCAGGCAAGTGACTGGTGCCACCAAAGCGATGTGACAAGCAGCACAGCCAGCCCGAGGGATGTCCCTCCTCAGGGCCTGGTCTGTCCTTTGCAGGGGCCCCGAGATCCTGGTGCCACAGCGAGGATGACGCCGCTGGTGCCGACAGCACCCAAATGTGGGTCACGGCCACCAGCGGTGACCTGGTGCACAACCCCCCCAGCCACCCACGGGGGGTGACCAAGGCTGACAGAGAGAACAGTGACAAGGCTCTGGGATGCTCCTGTGGGGATCCAATTTCTTTTCCTGTCCCTTTTCCATGGCTGTGCAGCCGAGCCGAGGGAGAAGCCTTTCCACAGCACTCCGAGTTCAGCAGCTCAGCTGCGCTGGGGAGAGGAGAAGAAAGAAAAAATCCCCAGCGCGAGCAAGACAGACTATAAATAAAAGCTGGAGAAGTGGGAGGCAGCAGCCACAAGGGCTTTCTGAAGCAGCAAGAAAAGCAGGTGCATGTTGGCTCCGGCTCTCGATGGCTTTGTGTTTCCCGAAGAAGCCTGGGTATCCCTAATAGCCGGGCTCCGGGTGGGAGAGGGGCCGGGCTTCCCTCCCTCGAGCTGGGGAGGCACAGACATCTGAAGAGCAAATACTGTGCAGGATGGATGGGAGAGACATCACTGAGCCTGGGGAGTGAGGGAGCTGAGGAAGAGGGAGGAAGGGAGGGAATGGAAGGCTGAGAGGGAGCTGCCGGCACCGACACAGCCCCAGCGGCTTCGGGTTTAATGGATGAGGGGGATCCTCCAGACAGAATTTCCTACCGGAGTTCATGGTGGATGGAGGGAGCAGTCAGAGCACATCCAGAGCAGGATCCCCCCCAGAAAGTGCCCTGCAGGGGTACAGGAGCGAAGGAGGGAAGAGAAATACCTGTCACCCACAGGGGTCACCCAGAGTTGCTGGGGAGGGGGACCCCGTGCTCCGCCGGCGCTGCCAGCACGCAAGGAGTGGAGGGAAGAGAGGAAGAGAAGGAGACAGATGGGCAGCAATGGAAACATAAGTTAACTCGAAGGAAGCGGATAAACAGCAGGCAGGGAGCAGATCCCAGCACATATGCTGTGCTGCAGCCAGCCAGGAGCAGGGATGTTCCTCGCCATCCCCTGTCCCCAGGCCTATGGAGTGGCCTGGGCCAGGCAGGAGGTCGGCACTGGGATGGGGGTGAAGGTTTGAGGCTTGGGGTGAAAACTCCAAGGGGGTTTGAAGCCAGGGCTTGTGGGTGCAGCTCATGGTCATGATGTGTTGTGGAAACCTAAGGCAAAATCTGGCCAAACCCACAGAAGAAGCATCCTTGAGATGGACATGACTCCTAGCTGGGGAATCACAGCCCAGTTCCCTATGGCAGCTGGGGTGGATTTGACCAAGGAGAGATGGTTCCTCCCTTGCTGGCAGGGACAGGCAGGGCAGGAGGCTGGACTGGGGCCTGGGTGGATCTCCTGCCTCGGTTTCCCCCGCCTGGACAGGGGAGTGGAGCAGCATCAGCTCATACAAAGGGCTGTCAGGATCAAACACCACTCCCGGTGCCGACGCAGCAGCAGCTGCAGGTCACTTCTGAGGACTCCAGCAGCTGACAGAAAGGGAATGAAGTCAATCCAAAGCCGAAGCAGGGAGGCTGAGACCCTCAAAAGTCCTTGAGCCCTGCAGCACAGTGCTGCCTGCTGATTACTGGACCCCAGTGCCAGCACAGCATCACCGCAGCCACACCACCGCAGCAAGAGGGGGACCCCGACCATGCTGCATTACCCCCCCTGCCCACAGCAGGGCGGTGGGGTCTCTGCTGAGGGGACTCTCAGCTGCCGCAGCCCCCGACTCGCCCGGAATAACAAGCAGGCAGAGCCGCGGAGCTCTGAGAGCATCTCTCCAGCGACGATCGGCCGGGTGCTAATGAGCCCCGGGCTCTCCGATCTGCTCAGCGAATGTCATGACCCAGATTAATTGCTCAAAAAGACGCCCAAAGGCTGCTAATAAAATTAAAAAAAAAAAAAAAGGAGGAGAAAAGGAAAAAGAAAACCAAGCCTACAACAAGCCCCCTACAGTAGCCGGCACTCCCCCCCTGCCTCCGCACATCCCAGCGCCGGCAGCCCGGAAAGCACCGCCCGTGTCGGGAATGCGTGTCGGGGCAGTGGGCCAGGCAGTGCCATGGGCACACACAGCCACCCTTGTTCCCTGCTCCCCGGCACAGGGTCAGAGCTGCCCGCCGGCCCCGCCGCACAAGGGAAGCCTGTTCGGAGTCATCCATGCTCCCGGCGGGATGCTGACGCCTTCCCAGCGCCTGCCAGCACCACCGGATGCTGCGGGACCCCCACAGCCCAGAGCTGCCTCGGGGCTGCAGCTTTGGGGAAGCACTGTTCCCTTGGAGGAAAACTGAGGCATCGGGGGGCAAGTGCTTCAACGGACACGTCTCCATCACCAACAGCTCTTTCAATGTCATCCGCAGTCCTCGCTGGCACCGGGCACGGCGAGCAGGTGGCCTTTGCATTCCCACTCGAGTCCCTCCTCCTGAGAGCAGCCTTTTATCCTTGGAGCCTGAAGACATCAGCATCTCCAAGGCTTTGTTTTCCTGCCCCTCTGGCAGTGTGTGGCAGGCTCTGGGTGGCTCTTGTAGCTGTCGCTCAGCCGCTCGCTACCCTCGCACCGATTCAGTGTCCCCCACGCAGCTCCAGCACTTTAGTAGCAGCATCATCCCACCTGCCACGTCCATGGCCACTGCCACCACTGCCTTTGCATCCCAGCAATGCCCCTCCAGATCCCCACATCGGTGCTGGGCTGGGGAACCCCCTCCAGGGATGTCTGCACCCCAGTGATGCTCCCCCCAGGCCAGGCTCCCCACAGCCACTGGCTCAACTCCAGGCCGTGGCTACAGCTGACAGCCCCGGCTGTGGGGCCATAATCCATTTACTACCTGAAAATACCTTCCTGTGTGGACAACAGATCTTGATCATCCCACGGACACAGTGGCTCTCACCCCTCCACAGTCCTGAGGAAGAGGAAGGGGCTGGAGGGTCTTCCTGCCAAGAAATCAGGAGGAAAAGGAAAGAAGGGAGTGGAAGCAGATGGGAAATGACCACCCACCCGGCTGCTGCTCTCTGGTCTCCAGGACTCCTGACCTAGTTATTAGGCATGAAGGCAAAGCACAAAGCAGAGAGGGATGGGGGAAGAGCCCAGGCCCAGATTACCAGACATAAGTGGGTGATGGACAGGTTAACCCAGGGTCAGGGAGATTCTGAAACGGTCTGCGAGGCAGAGCCTGGCTCTGAGCCACCCCAGCTCGTCCTGCCATCGGTCATGATGAGCCACGGCGACATTTCAAGATCTGGGAGAAGACACTTTCTGACAAGAGACCTAAACTGCTGCACCCACACAGCCGAGCGGAGACGTGGGGGCTGCGATCCCCCCGGAGCATCCGCTCCGGGCACTTGGGGCTGCCGGGGAAAGGCAGCACGAGGAGTGGTGGCTGGCAGAGAAAACCAGGAGAGCTCAAATTAGAATTAATAAGCCACAAATTGGTAGCGGCAAGAGGAATTAATGCTGGGAAGAGGCTGCCAAGGGCCACGGGGAGAGAGAGGCACCTCCTCGGATTTCCGCTCAGCTCGGAGCCGTATTTCCCATCCCAGCAGCAAAATGGAGCCAGTCCTGGCCTTGCTTTATCCCTTTCAGAGGCAGAACCTCTGCAGCATCCCCTGGGCTCTCTGATGGGGACAGCCATGTCCTGGATCCACCACGGCCTGCTCCTGCCAGACACAGGATCTGCACCGTGCCGGCGCGTGTTCAGCGATGCCAGCAGCTGGATCAGGACCTGTTCGGGCAGCAGTGAGCAGACCAGCTCCATTCCTGGCTCCTGATCCGTGCAGGGCTTGGGAAGCAGCTTGCAGCTTTGCCAGGCATGCCAAAGCCTGATTCCCAGCCCAAAAGCATCACTGCAAGACAAGCACCAAGCCCAGGGATCTCTCCCTGCTGGGCAGGAGCAGCCGCACTGCCCCCTGTCCATCTGGGCGTCCAGAGGGGTGTGTAGGGAAGATGCTCTGCAGCGCTGCCCCCCATCCCGAATCACCGGGACACCCTTGGAGGCCGAGGGGTCACACACAGGAGCCCAGAGCTTCCCGTCGCCTTTTCGGCAGCTCCCAGCCCTGCGCGGTGCCGGCTGCGGGCGGCGGTGGCTGCAGCGGAGGTGGGAGCGATGATGACTCAGGAGATAATGAGGCAGATCAGAAGGAGGAGAGGAGCAGGGAAAGGACGCATCGAGGAGGCAGCTGTGTCCTTCGGGCCTACACCCGCTCCCCCTGACGTGGCACCGCAGCTGGGGTACAGGAACACGCGCCCCCGGCCGCTCTGACTCAGCCGGGGGGCACGGCAGCACCGGGGTGGGGGGGCAAATTTAACCCCATCCCTCCTCCTGCCGGGGTTGGGGTCCCCAGGCAGGGAGGTGCGAGGGAGGTGGGGCTGCACTTGGGACACCATCCGGACGGTGTTTTTGGGGTCCGTCCAGCCCCCACCCATCGCCCCCCACTCGGGCTCTCGTTGCTGTGCAGCCCCACAGTGAGCCCGTGGACCGGCTGCCCTGGCTTTGAGCGGTGCCTTTCATCCCTCCTGCTGGCAAACCTGCTGGTTCCTCAGCTCCCGACGGACAAACAGCCTCTCCTGCTTGGGGAAACTGAGGCAGGGAGGCACCAGACTCGCCCGAGGCTGCTGTTTGTGACCAAGCCAGCGAGGGAAGCCAGGAGTCCTGGCTCCTGTGCTCATTTTCATCCCGAGCTCCTTTATAAAGTCATTTTCCCTGTGTGCTGGTGGCAGAGCAGTGCCAGTCACCCGCAGGGTGCCCGACATCACCCTTTGCTGGCCAGTCTGGGTGGCTTTGTCCCCACCCAGCACCAGACAAAGGAGCTTCTACACCTGAGAGCCACCCCAGCCCCGCCACGTGTCCCAAGGGCACAGCACCTCACCTTTCCCAGCCTCAGTTTCCCTTCTTGTCCAGAAGCATCACCCACTGCAGAGGCAGACCTGGCACTGCTGGGTGCCTCAGCGTCCCCCCTGCCAGAGTTCAGCCTTGGGGATCCTCCCAGCACAGCCCAACTGAGCCCCTCCATCTCTCAGCATCTTCCTTCCTCGGGAGCTGAGCCTTGGCAAGGGGAAGAAGCTGCTTATGCAGAACAAATGGAATCAATCAAAACAAAAGGCAACGGGCCTGATTCTATTTATTACCCATCCAAGGGTATAAAATGCATCTCCAGACATCCACAGCCATATGGAGAAAGGGAACCCACAGGGGCCACCCCAGCAGGCAGGGAGAGGCAGGGCCAGCAGTGCCCACGGTGCTTGGATGAGGGCCCACATACCACCAACCAGTCACTCACCCTGCTCTGGTCCTGGGGGCACCTCCCAATCCCTCACAGCTTTTCACCTCATTGCATCACACTCTCAACCTGTTCCTTGGGACTGCACCGGTCCCCAGCCACCCACTGGTTCGGGATGTTACCCCCAAGCAGCCAGGGCACATGGAATGGAGGGAGGATGAGGAGTGGGGCACTGACACCCCCCCAGAATATCTGGCATTGGATGCAGCACCACCTCCACGGACACTTCAGGCACTCAGGATCCACGGTGGAGGATCCAGCAGCAGGATCCAGCCCACGCTTCCGAGTGAATTGAATCTGTGCCTGCTTTTCCAGGGCTACCACTTGTGCTAACAGACTTCCCAAGCTCCAGGTAGCTTCTCACCTCCCCCTTGGCCTTCCCAGCTGATGGAAGAGGTGATGCTGGAGGTACCTGTGTGCTCCCCTCCCAGCTGGGGCAGCACCAGCCCTCTGGCATCAAAACACAAGCTGGCATCGGTTTATTAACACGCTGGTGAGGCTGCTGGTGGTGTGTCAGAGCCTGTGTGCCAGAGGGACACGTGGCACCTTGCACATATGACCAGGAGGACCTGCAAGGGAAGGGGCTACTGCAAAACACCACAGTCTCTTGTCCTGCACGTCTGACGTGGGACTGAGACCAGCTCAGAGCAAATAGCAGAGCTGGGCACAACTCCTTCCCTGTCCTCACCCACAGGTGAGCCATGCTGGGGCCACCTGCTCGTCCCTCTGTGCCCAGCACGGCGCCGGGATGTGCCTCAGTTTCCCCTCGCTGTCAGACCTCCTCCTGGAGCCCGACCCACCTGCCAGTCCGGGGAGCTGCTGAGCACAGAGGGAAGGCTCCTGCAGGTCCGGGCTCCGGCCCGCAGGGCGTTTGGCCCCGTCCCGGTGCTCAGCCAGGCATCGAGAGCGGTGCCGCTCGCTGCCAGCACGTGGGCAGCAGCCATGTGCTCCGAGCCATCACCAGGCAATTAGGAGATGCCAGCTGGGCTTCGTGGCTATCGGAGAACAACCCGGACCACGCAGCTCCCCCTCGGGATCCGATTTGGCTGAAGCTCAGCTCTTCCCACCCACCTGGGCTCCCCGCTGCATCCCTCCGGGGCCCCGCTGCTGGGCGTGCCACGCTGGGAGTGCAGTGGGGTCCCGGGCAACTCGTCCCGGGCAGGGGGACTCTCACCCCGTGCTGAGGACGCCGAGGTCCAGCCGCAGCTCGGGGTCGAGGTGTGAGAAAGCGGCGACGGGTCCCGGCCCCGAGGCGGCAGGGATGACGGCGATGGGGATGATGATGATGACGGGGATGATGATGATGATGATGATGGGGGTGATGATGGTGATGATGAGCCGTGGATGAAGCTCCCGCCGCGGCCGCGGGCTCCCCCTGGCGGCCCCGCCCCGCCCGGAGACGGGCAGGGATGGCAACACCCACCAGCAGCATTCCCGTCAGCAGCATTCCCATCAGCAGTATTCCCATCACCAGCAGCCCACCCGCCAGCTTCCCCCACCCACAGCATCCCTCCTCGGCAGCATTCCACACCGGCTGCATCCCAAATCGGCTGCATCCCACACCGGAAGCATCCCACACTGACATCATCCCACACCAACTGCATCCCAAATTGGTTGCACCCCACGCCAACAGCATCCCACACTGGCAGGATCCCACACCAACAGGATCCCAAATCGGCTGCATCCCACACTGGCAACACCCCCCCTCCGCCCCCCCAGTAGCATCCCACACCAGCAGCATCCCGCATTATCAGCATCCCTCCCCCAGCAGCATCCCCTGGTCCTCCAGACCACCAACTGCCCTCCTCTGAGCTGGCCCGAGCTGCAGAGCACCCCCCAGCAGCATCCCCCTTCCCTCCACCCAGCAGAGACTCAGTTTAAGCCCATCCAAATCATATTTCAAAGAGAGGGTGAATTACAGGGTTTATATCTGGGCCCCTCCCAGCATCCTGAGGGACCCGGCACACCAAGCACGAGGGGCTGGGCCCCTTTTTCATAGAATAGTTTGTTTTGGGAGGGACCTTTAAAGGTCATTTAGTCCATGCTCCCTGTGTCAGTGTGCACCCCTGCTTTGGGCTGTGAAGCCCCCACCACCCTGAACATCAGGAAATCCCTCTCTGTGGCAACCCCACAGCTTTTATAGCCCTCAAGTTCACCATCTCCTGCAGAGACCCCCAGACCCACCCAGTGCACAGCTGTGCCAAAGGTCCTTCACTCTGCACCATCTGCGGCGACTGAATCCACGGGAGGAAGAACTCCCTTGTAACTTTATTACTCCATTTCTATATATGGACCCTCTGCCCACCCCAGGTCTGTTTCCTCATCTCCCCACGTACCACACACACCCGTGTGACAGCTTCTAGCCACAGGGAACAGCCATGCTTCAAGCAGCTTTCCAGCTTGACCCTGTGATTCTTTTCCCACACACACTAATCTGAGCTCTGGCTCGCTCAGGACCACAATAATTTTGCTTTAGTATTTTCTTCTTCTTTTATCATCCATGTTGTCTGTCCAGCCGCTCACCCAGCCAGCCCAGGCACCCCCACCAGTGTACAAGGACTTTTGTCTCCACAAGACTAAATACAACAGCAATCAGGGAGCGGGAGCAGGAGGGGAGGGAGAAGAGGCACTATTTTCTTTTTCCAATTTGGTCTTATTAAAACTTCATTCAAAGAAATTAGACTTTTCATCTCAAATCTCATGCAAGTTTCATGGCACTGCAGGTGGTGGAGCGGGAAAATGCCCCTCAGGGAATTTAATAACAGCACCCAACCCTTGAGCTCCTCACTGGGGAGAGCTGTGCCAGCTGACCAGTGTCCCCACTGCGTTCCTAGAGCACACCCCATTTTAAGGACCATCCCCCTCCTCCTCTAAGAGCTTTGCTACATTCTCCTCAGTTCAATCTGCATCCCTCTCGCGTTAATAAATCCCCCTGGCTGTGCCAGATGTGGGCAGTGAGCCTGCTCACTGCTGCCCCTCAGGAGACCAGCACGGCCAGGCCGTGTCCTGCTGTCACCCCTCGGCCCCTGCCGTGCCTCAGTTTCCCGGTGTGTGGAGCAGGGATCAGCCCTTGGCTCTGCAGGGAGGGGAGGCAGCAGAGCCACACGCCAGGAGCTCCCGTGGGAGCGGGATATCAGCGTGCTAAGCGGTGTCTGGGTGCCTCGGATGTCTCCCGAGGACGGCGGAGCAGCTTCCCACCCCGAGGCTGCCTCTCGGGCTCTGTGGGAGCTGTGACTAAACAGCATCCCCAATACAGTCATTAATAAACATCGATGCCGCCCGGGCGCTGCTGCCTCCGCCGAGCCCTGCTCAGCATCGCAGGGAGGTGCTGATTCATCACAGGAACCGGCTCCCCTCGGCTCCAGCGAGCAGGGACGGGGCTCAGAGAGGCTGTGCAGCCCCCCGACCTGGCACATGGGAGCCCTCTTCAAGCCTGGCTGCTGCAGCAGCCACAAACATCACCAGGCAGATACAAAGCATCTCGTTCCTATACCAGGGAAGCCCAGGCTGTGCCCAACTCGGAGGTGGGTGTGGAGGAGTCAGGACCTTGGGTCCTGGCTGTGTCACACAGCTCTGATGCAGCCCCCATCTATTAGATGTGAATATCGGGGTCATCCACCATAAACTGGCTCTTCATCCCCCTCGTCTGTCCTCCAGCATCCCCTGAGCATTCCTGCAGGGATGAGGTGCACGGGTACCCAGTGGGGGGTACCCAAGGCTGGAGCATCACCCTCTGTGAGGTTGAGGGCAAAGGGGGAGATGGAGAGCTCGGAGCTCTGCTGAGCCCAGCCAGGCATCCCTGTGGCCACAGAAACAGCCAGCCCAGAGCCAGTTCTCTGCAGCCTGGCAGATGGTACCCGCACACCCATAGCCATCATCTCCTGGAGGATACCAGTACATCCATAGCCTTCTCCCGGCAGATCCCCACACCCGCTGCATGAGCCCGAGCCTCCTGCCACAAGGGGGAACTCCTGGGCTGGACAAATCCGTCCCAGAGACGCTCCATGGCTTTGTACCCTCAGCCCCGGCTTCCAAGGAGGGGTTCTGGCCGGGGAAGGATGCTCTGCTCTCCTCAGTCCGATAGCAAGGGGCCTCGGACCCCTTCTCTTGCCCCAAACTACCTGAAGGCATCTCCCATCACCCTGCCACAGGGGAGGGTTTTGGTTCATGGGATTCCTGTCTCTGACCTCCTTTTTGCAGCTGATCCAATCCAAGGGATGAGGGCCAGTCAGGACACACGACACACTCAGGATGTGAACAAAGGACTGTAGCAGGGCAACGTTTTCTAAGGCATCTCTGATAGTTACCACAAAAAACAAGCTACATATTCTGCGTGGGTGGCTCAGTCAAGCAAGGACAGCCTGGACACTCATATCACCACCATAAAGGAAAGCCAACAGGACTTCCAGGAAAAATCTAGCTGGCCTGGCTCGAGCCACTATCCTCTAGCACCCACACAGGAATATTGGGAGTAGGCTTTGCATCCTGGCTGGACTTGCCACACTCTGGAGCGAGCCCAGAGTCCTTCAGTGGGGCAGAGATAAGCACCACTGGTCCCCAGTCCTACTGCTGCCATCCAGCTTTCCATCCCCACAGCCAGACCAGGCTTTGTGGCCACTCTCTCCCACACGGACATGCACCTTCCCCTCCACCTCCCTAAAGGCTCCAGCCCCCTCCTCCAGCAGAGGATGGTGTTTGGCTTGGCTACGTGGCTCTCCAAACACCAGGGTAGTTCCAGGATAAAGCTCCCCATGGTGCTGCTCACATGGAGCCCACGGGAGTGTCTGTTTGGGTAAAAGTGTCAGATAAACTCCAGGCTGGGCTGGCTCCAGCACTGAGCAGGGCTGGCCAGACCCCACAGTGCCCCCCCACTTGTCTGAGCTCCCCAACCCCACATCTGGTTGATGCAGGGGCATCACTGATATCGTGGGCAGGACACCAAGCACACCTGGAAGGGACCTGGGCAACGCTGGATCACATGGAGCAGTAGCACCAAGGGGGGCAGAGGGGCAAGTAGGGTGATGAAAGCTACAGTGGGGCTGGGAATTTGTCTATCCAACACCTGTGATTTCCCTGTGGCCTTAATCTGCACAGGGACACTTTCAGGTGAGGGAAAAACACTAAAGTACTGGGAGAAGGGTGAGGGATGATGGGGAATTTGCCCTCCTGGTGCCCTGGTACAAGATGCTGTACCAGGAACGAGGGAGAGAAAGGCAAAGCAGGGAAAGGGAAAGAAAGATGCCAAGAGGATGGAAAAGAGAGGCACGGACCAGCAGGATTAGCATTGATAAACTTGCAGCTAAACTGGGCTTATGTCAGCATGTATTACCCAGGAGTGACAGGAATGATGGGTTTGCTCATCTGCCATTTATAAGTGGCAAATTCTCCCTCCATCCTGTTTACTATGAATTAGCTGGCATATGTCTAATCGTCTTTGCAAGCGCCACTCGACTGGCAGAGATTAAGGCCCTGCTCTTCCTCCAAACCAAGCACTGCACTCCACTGCAAGGCAGCAGGACACTGCTGTCACCAGCCTGCCCAGGGACAGTGGGAGGGAGGGCACCAAGGATGACACTCAGAGACACAAAGCAACTCCCCTTTCGTCCTCACAGCCCTCCAGAAAGCCGAAATCCTAACGCAGCCAGGCCTCAGACCAAGAAATCCTTGTTCCTATAAGCCACCAAGGGAGCCTGGGCAGTTCACTTCATGAGACAAGCCCTCCCCTCTGACTGCTTCAGGTGCAAAAGCATGGGATGCCCATCACATGCCTAAATCACCAGGTTGATGGAGATAAGGAAATAGCTCTAACAGGTCCCTGAGAGACCAAGAAGAAGTAAATCCTTGACTCCCAAGCAACTACTGCACTTGAGCACATCTGCCAATCCAGGACCCAACTGATTTCCAGCAAGAAAACCAGCTTTAGCCAGGGATCCACACGGAGGAGAGCTGGGATGGTGAAACCCAAGGCACTTATTAAACAATAGAGCAGTGCAAGAGGTGTGTGCGTGAGTGGGAGGTGTTTGCATGGCCAACTGCTTGCCCCGGGGCATGTGATGTTTGGCGGGCAAGGTGCTGCTTGGGTGGTGGGAGACCCTTGGCTGACATGTAAACTGCTAGTCAGGCGTGTCAAAACAATCTCGGAGGGCTTGGAAAATTCGGCTCGCAGACGAGGCTGCTCCACCGCAGCAGCAGGAGCCCTCGGAGCCAGAATAAACAGTGGCTCAGGAAGGGAAGGAGCAAAGGGGATTACAGCAGGAGGGGTTTGCTAGGAGGCTGTGAGAGTCACTGAGAAAGGAGGCTGCTCTTCCCCACACAGGGTGGATTTGTAGATCTGAATCCCCTCCTGCCGTGGAAGCAGAGCAGCTCCTTCTGCCCCAGGGCATGAGCAGCCTGGGATCAGGACTGTGTGAGCCCTGGGCTTTGCAGAACATCCTCACTCTCCTTAAGCAAATGTTTTTCCTTCTGTATCCCTCATTCTATATCAAGAACAGAGATAAATTCAACAAAGCAGTAGCTCTAACACTGATTAGCCTGTTTGTGAACCAGCATCTAGGTGGGATCAGGAGCGAGAGGAAACATCCCCTTCCCCCTGACAGTCCACCCTTGCTCCCACACCCCAGCCAGAGGAAAAGGGAGTTGTATCCACCTCCTCCAGGCAGTCCCAGCCTGGGGGAAGCAGCACTTGCTGTTGCCAGCGACGCGTCCGGCAGCGTCGGGACCTGAGCTGGGTCAGCAGCCCGAGCGCCCAACGTGCCACTCGAGGAGCCGGTGCCATCTCCCGGGAGAGCGCGGTGCAACGCGATAAAAGACCAGCTGGCCCGGGAATCTGCAGCTCGGCTTGGCTGGGGGAGGGAGCAGGGGAGCGAGACTTGGCTGTGAACTCGGCTGCGGGAGCGGAGCAGCACGGGGGGTGCTCGCTGCCCTGGGCCAGCCAGATGCTGCTGCCTTGGCAGGGAGAGAAAAGCGCTGCACACACCAACCGCGGCTGCCTCGCTCCTCTGCCTGCTGCTGGGATCTCGGCTTCCACCCGGGCTGTGGCTCACAGGGAGGATGCTGGAGCCGGGTGGGCAGGGTGCTCGGGAAGCCAAGGAGATCAGATTCCTGGCTGGAAGCTCCTGGGTAGAGGCCTTTTCTAATTAGTGTCGCTCTCTTCTCCATCCCTGGACCAGCACAGGGTAAGTGAGCAGGGCTCAGGGATATCCCCAGGGATGTGGCTCCTCCAGGTCACTGTGCAGCTCGGAGACAGCTGCAGGGAGCTGCTAGCAGGCTTGGCAGAGGGCTGCAGGACAAGGAGGCAGCTGTGGCCCTGTCTCAGGGGGGTTAGCTGGCTCCTCTTTATAGCTGCTACCCCATCAGGCTGCTGCAGGCAGAGCCCTGAGGAATGCAAAGCCTCCCCCCCCATCCTGGTCCCTGCTGCTGTATTTATTTAGCAGGAAGGTTTCCATGCATGGCCAGTCCCCAGTGCTTACTGCCTGCCCTGCTGACCACGGACATGAGAGCCCTTGTGCACAAAATATCCAGAGAAAAGTACCTCTAATTAGAGGGTAGAGTTAAAAATATCCATAAGTCCATAAACAGAGGGAGGCAGACAGGGAAAAGGCACATGCCAGTGTGACTGACGCCCTGGGAGGGAGACGAGATTAGGAGCAACTCAGCCTCACACATACAAATGATTCAAAATAGATGAGCATATGCCTGAGCAATGAACCAGGGGGAAATGATGGGGCTGGTGTAGGAGTGGGGTCATGGTCTGTGACACCAAGGAATCAACAGCTTGTCTAGACTGCAGCAGACAAAAAAAGAGATGCTGTCTTCAGCTAGGAGTGAGAGGCACTGTGGCACCAGGCCATCCATAAAAAGCTGCCCGAGCAGCAGAAGTGGTGTGAAAGAGGGATGGACACAGGCCAGATACCTGCATCTCTTTGCAGAGCTGCTGAGAATCAGCTGGGTAAATGGCATATCTGCAAAGGGCCTTGAGATCCTGAGATCAGGAGTGTATCAGTACATACCTGCAGAACCTAAAGTTAGTCTGAAAACTCTCCAAGACAGGTAAGACTTTGCTTCCAAACAGGAGAGGTCCTGTCCCCACAAAGGGGAACCAGCCCCTTTCAGCCAGGGGTGGGATACAGCTCCTACTCACCTCAGTGCAGCTCTGGGAAGACTTTCTGATGGCTGATTCTGTCACCAATTACCTACATCACCCATGACCTTCCCTCTGTCACACACAAAGGTGGTTCCACAGACACTTCAGATCCTCTAACAAAACTGTGCCTACTGGCATTTGCCCCCCTGAGAAAACACAGTGGTCCAGAACCCCTCTCTTTTGTGCAAAGAAGTTTTTTCTTTAAGAGCAGGTTCCCTCCAGTGCTTCTACCCTCCCACCAGGGCAGCACAATCATCTCCCACCTCTGAGAGCAGCCAAACCCTTGCTCTGGTGGAGGTTTCTGCCAGGACCTCCCTCTTTCCAGGCCAGCAGACCGGCCTGCCACAATCACAGCATCAAAGTTAAGGAGATCTGGAGCGAACCTGATCCTGGGGAAGGTCCAGATGGACAGCCCTGAGGACTCAGACAGGCTGCTCCTCCACACACGAGGTATGGCACAGCTCTCTGGCAGAGTCCTTGGAGCCCCAATGCCTCAGATAATCACATTCCTGTCTGCCATGTGGATTGCTATTGAAAACTCATCATGACAGGCACAGCCTGTTATTACAGGTTTGAGCAGCTTCTTCCCAGCAGGGCTTGAACCTCAGTTTGGGCCTCCAGGCACTACGAGCATCAAAAGGATCCATTTTCTCTGAGTCGCCTTCAGCTGCTTCCAGATCCCAAATACTTGGTGTACAACACACTCCATAGAACCTTTAGAAATCCCTAAGGTGTTTTTTTTTCCCCCAATTTAGTCCTTGGTCACCTTCCTTTTGTTCTTACAAGTGCCAGGAGCAAGGTCCTGCTGCCTTAATCTGCACCTCTCCACTGCCTTCTTGGGCCAGGTCATGCAGCACTTTGTTCTCCATCACTCCCCACCACAGGCCTTCCCTGGCAGGACCTGTGCTCCCTCCCTATCATCCTGCAGACTCTTCTTGCTTTGAGCATGGACTGGAATCTCTTCAGAGAACAAAGAAATCATAGGAAGAGGCAGGTTTATGCTGCACCTCTTCGTGGCTGAATACACCCCTGCCCTACACAGGGCTGCTCTTGGAGTGTAATTTATTCTAGTGACCTGTTTGACCATTAAATAATGAAATGGGAGCTCTGTTTGTGTGTGAAAATCCATGTTTTACAGTGCAGCCCTTTGCCATCCCTGTTTGATGGGCGCTACAATTCTTGCATAATATTTATTGTGGCTCCTTGAGCTTGTAGAGTTCCACGTTTCCAATGGCAGATTAAAAGGTAGAACCTGGCTGCAATAAAACCACGGGGGCAGCACAAAAAGAGGAGCTGGCACAAGTTGTATCTGCCTGAGACAAGCAATTGGCACATCCATCCGGTGTGGGATGGATATCCAGGATGATGCTCGATGTTTCGTGCCCTGCTGTTATCCATGAAGGTTATATCTGCTTGGACAGTTGATTCCAAACCTGGCCTCTGTCTGCATTGATTATTCACAAACATACCCTCAACACATGCCTAGGCCAAGCTCCAGCAGCCTGAGGAGGAAAATCAAGGCTTAGAAAAGCTCCTCAGTGTAGATGCAGCTCCCCCTCGAGTGGCCCAGATGGCCTGGGGAAGCCAGCACACCACAGCACAGTCCTCCTGTGCCTCTCCCAGCATGGGCTCATCCCCACTCACAGCATCACAGAATGGCTTGGGTTGGAAGGGATCTCAAAGATCAGCTGATTCCAACCCCCCTGCCATGGGCAGGGACACCTTCCACTACACCAGGTTAATCCAAGCACCATCCAAACTGAAATAATTTTCTTTTTTTTCTGCAGCACAGGGAGGACAGCCCAGCTAGAGACCTCCCATCCTTCCTCATCTCCTCTGTCTCATCTCTGCTCTTCACTGATCAAGCTGCTGCTGGAAGTTAAAGTGGATCCTGACACCTCAGTGATTGCACTTTATAGCTGATTATATTCTCTGTCATCACATTTTACATCTCCTGTCAGGGCAGTCCAAACGGACTGTGTTAAAATGATTCCTTACTCAACAGAGACCCAGCCCAGTCAGCCCCAGAGTCAGGCTTTAAGCCATACAGTCTTATTAGGAGATTCCTTCCCCTTCATCCCCAGGGAAATGTCCCATCTGGCCATTAGAACTGATGAGACTCCCTGTATTAATTTCACCGGGCTCAGATCAGCCCTTTAAATCTACTCATTAGCATCTTGAGTTAGATCTGCTGCGTTATCGAGTTAAATACATTTTTACATCCCTTCATTCCTGCCAGCTCTGCCGAGCTGGTTTACAGACCAGAGGAGAGCTTGGCTTTCATTCCAGCTGCTTGATCTTCAACAGCTTCTTAATTACATCCTCATCAGACACTCCTGACAGGCAGTGACGCATGAGCCAGCATTAACCCAGGCAGACTCGCTGAATTTGAGGCGACTGTCCCATGCTGATAATTTTTGTTCCTTTCTGTTAATCAAAGGAAAAGGTTCTGGGGCACTTTTGAGGGCCACAGAGCAGCTCTCTGTGGATGCTCTCTGTGCAAAGCCGTTTTTCAGGGCAGAGTCACTTGGCTGTGCCAGAAAGAATTTGGTCCAGCACGAGGACTGGGGGAAGGTGTTCGTGCCCATTACGGGGGGTTGGAACTGGGAAAGATGTCCCTGCCCATGGCAGGGAGTTGGAACGAGATGATCCTTAAGGTCCCTTCCAACCCAAACCGTCCTATGATTCTATGACTCAGGAAGCTCCTCAAGAGCAGTACTCTCTCCCCGGCTGCTTGTGTTTCTTGTTTGCTTTAAGTTGTTGAAAGTTTACAGGGAAATTCACCGCTCAATGTGAGTTGGTTTTTTAGGGAAAACGATCAGAAAAGTCACTCTTTAGGTGCTCTTGTTAAATACAGGAGGGAAACACCTACTTTAGAGCAAAACTTGGAGGGGTTTTAAAACCAAAACCTTGCCTTCAGGCTAACTTCAAGTTCAAAACCACTTAAGTTCTCCCAGCGCCTTACTCGGAGCGAGTTTCCTTCCCTCCATGGTGCTCAACCAGCGGTCGCGACCGGCTCCTCTCCCCACCCGCCGGGGGTCCCATTGCAGGGATCAACCCCTCTCCTGGAGTCCCACTGCCGGGATTATCCCCTCTCCCCACCCGCCGGGGGTCCTACGGGGGTCCCATTGCTGGGATTATCCCCTCTCCCCGCCCGTCGGGGTCCCACGGGCGGATCATCCCCTCTCCTGGAGTCCCACTGCCAGGATCATTCCCTCTCCCCACCCGCCGAGGGTCTCCTTGCCAGGATCATCCCCTCTCCCCAACTCCCGGGGGTCGCACAGGGGTCCCATTGCCGGGACCACTCCCCACCCTCCGGGAGCGCCCCGATCGGGATCATCCCCTCTCCCCGCCCGCCGGGAACATCGCGCTGCAGTAATCATCCCTTCTCCCCATTCCCCGGGGGTCTCTCTCCCGGGATCATCCTCTCTCCCGTGATCATCCCATCTCCCGGCGGTCCCACTGCCGGGATCATCCCCTCTCCCGGCGTCCCTCCCCCGGGGATCATCCCCTCTCACTGCGGGTCCCACCCCGTGTCCCCACGCCTCTCCGCCCCTCCGGGGGTGCTGTGGGTGCGGTGGGTGGGTTGGGTGTCCCCCCCGGTGCCGGTCCCGCCCCCGGGCCGGTCCCCCCGCGGTGCCCGGGCCGGGCCCGCTCCCCCCGCCCGCGGTCCCCGGGCATTGCGCAGGCTCGGCTCGGCTCCGCACACCCCATCATGGCGCTGCGGCGGCCGGAGCTGCTCCGGCTCCTGCTCCTGCCCCTGCTCGGTGAGTACCGCCCGCCGCAGCCCCCCCCGGCACCGCCCGGGCACGGCCCCGACACCCGCCGCGCCCCCGCCCCGGCCACGGGGGATGCGCTGTCCCCGGCCCCATCCCGGAGAAAGGGAGGAGGGATGCGCTGCTCCCGTCCCGAGCCCGGGAAACAGAGGGAGGAGGGATGCCTTACCACCGTCCCGATCCCGGAGAAAGACAAGAGGGATGCGCTGCCCTCGTCCCCATCCCGGAGAAACAGAGGGAGGGAGGGATGCGCTGCCCTCGTCCCCATCCCGGGGAAAGGGAGGAGGGAAGCGCTGCCCCAGTCCCGATCCCGGAGTAACAGAGGGAGGAGAGATATGTTGCCACCGTCCCGATCCCGGAGAAAGAGAGGGAGAAAGGATGCGCTGCCCTGCTTGTGATCCCGGAGAAAGGGGGAAATGCGCTGCCCCGGTCGCGATCCCAGGGAAGGGAGGTAGGAGGGATGTGCTACCCCAGTCGCGGTCCCGGGAAGGGGATGCGGGGAAAGGGGGAGATGCGCTGTCCTGATCGCATCCCGGGGAAGGGGAGGGATGCGCTGCCCCGGCTCCGTACGGGGCTAAGTGCGGGGAAGGATGCGCTGCCCCGACCCTCGCCCGGGGGAGGGCAGGGATGCGCTGCCCCCACCCCGGGGGGATGCGGGAGCCGCCGGGATGGGGCTGGCCGGAACCAAGGACCCGCCGGGAGAGTGGTGCTTCAGGGACTGTGGGACACACACACACACACGCGACACAGGGGGGAAACATCCCAAAACCCAGCTCAGCAAGGAGCGGGTCCAGGGCTGAGGGTGCCAGGAATGTGCAGGCTCGGCAGGCAGGCAGGGCGGACACTAGTGCCTATTCAAGACCAGGCACAGGCGCCTATTGTTCGGGGGGCCCCGCATGAATGTTTGCAGTTTTAATTGCAAAAACATTTGCTAATTCCGCTCAGGAATGAATTTGGGCTCATTTGTTGTCTGGCTATTAATAGCTGGGGGGGGATGAGGAGGGGGACAGCAGCCGGTGGGCTCGAGTGTCCCTCCCCCATGTCCACCCAGATGGCAGGAGGAGAAGATGGGATGGAGTGGGGTTGGGCTGACAACCAGCCCCTGAGTACCAAAATACACCCATAACCGTGTACAGACTCCCCAGTAACTGTTTTGGGTCAACTCAAGGCTTGAAGTGTGTTGAAATATTTCAAACAGTTTATCTAAGGACAAAACCCAATTCTCCGGTGACTCCAAACGGAGCCTCTCTGGGCCTCAAATAAAGTGAGGTTTGGGCACTATTTACCAGAGCAGGCGGTGGAGGGGTGAGGAGATGACTGTGACACTCATCTGCAGCGAGGAGATGGTTGTCACGCGCCCCAGGGTCTGCTGTTCATTTGCTTTCCTGTGGTTTGTAGCAGAAGCAGTTTCAACAGGAGAAGTCGGGAGCGCCTGATCCTGGAGCATCACACAGTTCTCTCCAGGTGCTAACTCTGGATTCGGCTTCTCCCTTTGAATGGGAAAAATGACAGGCTTAGCACAGCTTTTCCTCACAGCTGCAGGGTAGAAAGGTGCCCCGTTTCCTTCCTCTGTTACGCTCAAGTGTCCTGTTGAATCCAGCCTAGAAACTTTTCCTTGAATCCTGGAAACAAACTACAGATATTTCTGCATTTCTTTAGAGAGACAATAGTTGTTAAAAAAACAGCCAAACACCACTAGTTTCACAACTCTGCCTGAGAACATTTATCTGGTGAGTAAACCAAGTGGTAACAGCATTTGCTTTCCATTAAATTCAGATGGGTTACGGCCAAATCCAAGTATCCTATATTGATTTCCATTAATTTTTAAATTTGGGCTCATAAGTCCCAAAGAGTGGGTAAAAGTGAGGCTGAGCATAAAAAAGTTTGTTCCATTTCACTCGAGGTAGTGGGGGCACCCCATTCAGTCGGGGTTACACTGTCAGCAGAGTGCAAAATTAAATATGTACTGGAGGCTGCAGGGCTGGTACTGGATGGTGGGATGGGAGCGTGACTGGAAGGATGTGTTTGTGCCAACTGACTGCTTGGTGGGGGGGAAAAAAAGACATAAACAGAAGCAGTCAAAGCTCACAAGATGCTGAGATCCCAAGCTGTCAAACTCTGACCTGCTCTAGACTATGAGCTGCTGCTTTGACTGAAGTTTTGTGAGCTGGGGTCGCCTCCTCCTGTGTGTTATTGCCAGAACAAACCCTGTTCTTGATAGTGGCCTTAAAACATTGCCATGAAACAGGAACCAGTGAAGCATGGAGCATTCAGTGCATTCCCAGCTCCAGGCACTAAAAGCATCTAAAGATTCTGCACATCAGGGAAATGCCATGGCCATAATTAAAGCAGCAGAAGCTCTCGGCGACAGTGATGGAAAGTGGGGCTTCCAGCTGTTATCAGTGCTGTGCCCTTCCTTGGGGTCTCCTGTTTCCACCTTCCCTGTGGAAACAAATATTTGGATTTTGAGGATTTCACGGGCTGTGGAGACCTTCCCAAAACTGGCAAGTATTTCCTATCAAAAACAAAACATGCTGATAGTTTATAGCCCTTGATGGGGCGATCCCTCAAGTCCCGGGCACATTTCAGTTTTAAAGCTCATTATACCCAAATCTCCTTTCGATTTAATTCTGAGGGTTCGCTAATATGTTGGATTTCGCAAAAGGCTTTTTAAAATCTACGGAGTAGAAGTTCTCATTTCCTTTTTTTTTTTTTTTTTTAATATATGAAGTCCATCTGTCCCAGCCACCAACAACTGTTCCGAGTCAGCTGTCAGTGCCAAGAAACACTCGCTGGAAATGTTGTTAGCTCTCTTGCAGTGATGACAAGTTGCTTGTTGGTATTTTCTGATGGGAAGTATTTGCAGTATTGCTTTCTTTTCAACAGGCAGTAAAAAAAAATCGGGACAAACAGCTTTGAGAGCCCTGCCAAAAATCAGATGCTTAATAACATCTTCAAAAAAATTCCTGGGAAGGGCTTGGTGTTCCTATTTGGGTAAGCAGTATCTGGCATGGCCACCAAAGAGTAGTTGAATGCACATCTCCTTTACAGCTGTTGACAAAAGAACGTGACACCAGCACATTCCCTCTTGCCCTGAATACTTCTGACAATTAACTTGGTTGAAGTAGGTTCAGAGAGTAAAATGTGTTTTCTTTAGTGAGGAGAAAGAGCTGTGGACTGAGATGTTGCTCTGCTCGTGAACTTGGGTCCTTTTACTGTTTATTTTCACTGTACAAGTTGAATTCTGGGTCTCTTGGCCCCGCTGCAGCTGTTTTTCAATTATCTGTCCTCACACTGAGGATTTGCACCGGGGACACGCGTTGAGTTGCCAAAAAATCACCTAAACAAGTAAATAAAGTGGCATGAGCCGCTGCATTTAGCTCCACAAACAAGGGCAAAAACTACTCTATGTGAGGGCTGTGCCAGTTTGCCCCTAACTTTAGTCATCTCCAGAGGGCAAAGCAATGACTAGCCCCCACTTGCTCCTGCTTTCCTTGCAGCTTGCTTGGATTATCATTTAAGTTTCTCTTGCAAATTGGGCTGGCTGCTTGCTCATCCTCTGCCATGAGTGTTTGTGTGTTGAAGCAGAACTGGCCTCCCAGTTGTATATTTAGAGCTAATGCTTCACAGTTGATTGCATCAAGCCCTGATGATCCGGAGAAGGTTCGTGAACTCCTTACTGAGCCAGCCTGAAGTGGTGGGAGGGAGTTAGCAATGGGAAAGATTTCCACAGGCCAGCAGGATCCTGAGTCCTCAAGAGTCCTTGTCTGCAAAACAAGAGTGAGTGTTGCCAACATGCCCCTCAACAAAGATAAAACCACTGCTCTGTGCAAAAAGCCGGTGGCCTGCTTGGAAACTGCTGTTTACATTAAAAAAAGGAGATGAATTCGAGATTATAAAACTAATTAGGATAATTACATTCTCAATCTGGCTTCTCCATCGACTGGAATATGAACTGCACCATCTTTTCCCAATTGATAAGGGCTGGTTGCCTTCCCTCTGAACCCCCAGGGAGTATCATGTTTTTATGAGACACAGGATCAACACCAGATTCAACCACTGAACGTCAGATCCGTGCAGTGGAGGAGTGAGGGTGTGTGCAGCTGAGTCAGGACATGGCCCAACAACCACTTAATGGCTTTAATTGCACTAATGAATGTTCTGGACAGGGGCTGAAATTTCACCCAAAGGGCCTGAATTGCTGTTGGGTGCAGTTCTGGCAATAGCTGTGCTTGGGGCAGAGGAAATACCTGCTGGGTCACAGTTCTCGAAATCCCTGCTGGAAACGAGAGGTTTCAATTTCAGAAAAATAAATAATAACATGAAAACTGAGCTTTTTTTTGGCTGGAAAGCTCGGGTCTTTGTTTGCTCGTGATCCTTCAGAGCACTCACACCCACAGTAAAAAAAACCCCTGAGATGAGAGGTGTTGTTTGGAGAGTTTAATTTGGGGTTTTTTTTGGTAAGGACTTAGCAAAACACATCTGTGGGGAACAGGACAGCGAGGCACTCCATGGACTTCACCAGAATGTTGGTCTCAGGGATAACCAACTCCTCACAAGCTTTTGCTTCTCTTTTTAGAGGTCAGGCAGCTTCCTCAGGGAATAAAGGTTGAGGGAGGTGCATATTAGAGATGTTTCCTGCACAGGAATGGCCAGCTGAGGTCCTGTTATCACTTGGGTTGCCTTGCTGCGTTTCCTACTCTAAGGAAGCTTTGTGTGGCTCCTGTGCAGGAGCTCAGCTGTCCAGCACAAGGCTTGGGAGGGCAACACCAAGACAGCTGCAGAGCAGGGCTGGTGTTCTGTTCTTCAGAGCAGCATCCTAAGCCAGGCCTTCAAATGTCTTAGAAAAAAAAAAAAACCCAACATGTAAAAAAAAGAGAGGTCTAGAGAGGCTGTTCCTCTGCAGATCTTCAAGCTCCTTCTCTGCTCTGTTGGGTGTTGAAGGAAGTTGCTTTTGGTGCCTGTTCCAAAGCAGAAAACCAGCAGAGAAAAGAGCAGCAGAGGCAGAAGCAAAGCTTATAAATGGGAGTTGGCAAAAAAATAAATTTAAAAAATAAATTAAAACCAATCATCTCTACAATTTCCACTGCTCCTGTGAGAGCACAGTTGGGGCAGATTCCCATGAACTCACCTGTAAACTGCTGAGAGCTGTCAAATGGGAGTCCAGTCAACACTGGGCTGGCATTACCTAATTAAAAAGAAACGAAGCCACGTACATGTTGTAACCTGACAGCCCACAGGTACTTTAGATAAGCTCAGAAAATTAATGGGAATTGTTCTGTCATGCAAGAATCACTTGTCACTATAAATAACACAAGGTATTGGGTCCTGTGGTGCCCTCATGGGATGGAGCACGGGGCTTAACACAGAGTTGGTTACAAGGGGAAATGAAGGGTTTTCAGAGCAACAATAGGTGAAATTAAATTGTGTTCAGATAATGCTCAAGGTTTCTTTTTTTTTTTTTTAAGTCATAAATCCTAGGGATTTCAGAGTTAAAGCCAGAACATGCTCCAACCTCCTCCCTTCCATGTACCTGATTATTACAACACAAATGTAAGATCAGTGGGTTTTTAAGAGTCCTCTTAATTCTGTTGGGCACAGCTGGCTCATGTGCAGACACTGAGCTTTAAAACTGCAATGTGCCAGGGACTTACTATATCTTTGGCATGTGGCTAAAAGGCAGCAGTTGATGATGTTCAGCAGTATTTTAAGGTTTATTCTTTTTTTAATCACGCTATTAAAAATATATTTTGGTGGCCTAGGTAAGATTTTCTGCTGAGCTGGAGAAATCCACTGAAATCTAAGGGGATTTGTTCCAATTACTAGGCTGGGTTTCTAATGCCCATGACCTCTGCTGAAAATCCCTGCCTTAATAAACTTTGGGCAATTTCTTATGTAAGTGGCCAGTATTTTGCAGAGAGGAGGCAGATTGGGACACTTTTAGGCCCTGTTTTGAAGGGTGGAAGTGTAATATTTACAAAAAATCACGTCTGTTGAAAGCATCTGACTTCCCTTCTCACTCCCCCACTCGAGACACCTAATTCCCTTGCCATTTTTGACAGTCTTGCCCCGTGTATCTCAAGATGCACAGTCATCAAGTCCTTCAGTGGTTGCTGAAGGAGCGCTTAAAATTCCGCGTGTCCGAAGCGCGTCAGGAGTTGTGTTTCATTAGCAATACAGAATAAGGCTGGTGAGCAAGGTCGTGGAGGAGAGCCTGTTTTGAGAGCCAAGCTTACCTTTTAACGGAGGAATAGTGCTCTGCACAGCAGCCCTGCTTTTTATTCCCAGCAGAAAGGTTCCTGCCACTTCTCATCTCTCCGGGGCGTCTCCAGTGTTCTCCGAGACCTCGAGTGGAGGTGGTTGCACAGCAGAGGACTTAATGATTTTGTCTGCATGTAAATGTACAAGGCTCTGCTTGATCTTTCAGCCCAAAATCACCCGTGGAGACAGTATTTTTGTTTTGCTGGGATGTTATCCTTGAAAAACACAGGTTTAATGGATGTTACTGCTGTTCCCTGCATTACAGTAGCACGCACGGTTTCTGCACACAGGGCTGTTTGCTGGGTGCTGCCAAAAAAAGAAAGCCAAAAACAAAAGCAAGAACTCTGTACCAATTTGTGTCCTCTCACTCACTGAAAGCTCCCCAGAAGATTAATTCATGGTGCTGTTGGGCTGCCATAAAGATGAGCAGCATTCCTTGGAGAATGGGATGGTAATGGCTGCGTGAGCTTGAATCACAGCGGTGGAAAGAACCCCAGTGTCCACAGCAGCTCCTCCACGGACCCCAGGGTCCATTAAGGAGATTGTTGCCTGCTAATGGACTTCCTCCCCAGGCTCTGTCTGCTAACACTCTCCTGAATGATTTCCTGGAGCCTACACGGCAGGGAAGGTGTTGCAGAGTCCTGCAGCTCTTGCTGCTTCTGTGAAATAGCTTTTATCCCCTCGAAGGAACTTATCAGCAGCTCTTTTTAATACACACTTAAATCTTTGCTTTAATCTTATTCTTCTGTATTGATCTCTGCAGAAGCTCAAAGATAAATATTTCTTTATAACCCACCACGTTGTTTGGGGTTGGTTATTTTTAGAGCCTGGAAAACATCCGCTCTGTAGGAGCAAGGGCATCTTGGAAAGGGAAGTCCCAGCTCTGTGCTCTGGACCCCTGGACCAGCCCTGACTTTCCCAGGCTGTGGGAGTCCCTGGTCCTTGGAAGAGTGGGTTGTTGAGGTGTTTAGATACCAACAGCCAAGGTGGGAGGAGTAAAACATAACCCTCTAGTAGAGTGATTGCTCTGTGCTTTTCTGGCAGGACTGGACACACGTGCCACAAAACAAGTTGGCTTCACCCACTGTGGTTCTCCCTGATGATGTAGAGGCTCCTACAGCAGAGGAGGTGCTGGTTTCCCTCCCTCTTTGGTCTTGGCTGCTCTGCTGAGGTTGCACATCAGTGGGACTGGTCTGGTTTCTCGAGGAGCAGGGAGGCAGTGGTTTATCTCCTGTCTTGTGCAGAAGCAAGCAGCTCTTAGTTGGCTACAGCCTGGTCAGAGCTGGTGGGGTTGCCTTAGAACTGGTGATGTGGAGATGAAAGGCAGAGTGCCTTGTAATCACCTCCTGAGCCTCATGGGCTCTCCCTCAAGCAGAACAGGCTGTTTGAGTCGGTAAGTATCCTTATGGAGCTGGTGTTTTCCCTTTATTTTGGCCAGTTTTCAACATCCCATAAATAGCAGGGCAGCGTGGAGCTCTGCCTGCCAGAGCTGCCTCGTGCGTGCTGGAGGGGAGGTTAAACCAGGTACTAACGTCTCTCCTCTCCCATCAGAAATCCTCTGGTGGGCCTGCCCACCCCACAGCTGTCCTCACACACGGGCACCACGTGCTCTCCCACACCACAGGGCAAGATAAGCCCTTTGAAGTCCGTGCTGGGGCTGGCAGCAGCTTCTGAGGCACCCGGGGACCCCCCTTCTTCGGTTGCCAACTGCTCCTTGAGTTCCCCAAGCCAACAGCTGAGCTCTGACCAGGGCTGATCAGTCTGCGGGGCTGGAGCACTGGGGCTTTGCCAGGGGAGAAGAGGGGACTCCAGATTCCAGTTTATTTGTGGTGCTCCATCAGCATGGGAGGATTTGGGGGCTCTTTCCCGACACGGTGCCAAGGCGTGATCGTCGCCCATGAGCATCCCGCTGTTGATCCGCAGTAGGGATTGTTCTCCTCGCCTGGGCAGGCTCCTGGTGTTCTGCTGCAGGCTCCTTGATCCTCCTCTCTCTGCAAATATTTGGAACAGATCCTGTTTGGCTGTTTTGACAGTTTGACTCAGCTATTAAATGACAAAGGCAAGTTGGACCCAGGTTCACCCTGATTACAAGTAGCTCTACCAGGAGGGGAGATGAGGGTCAAATTCAGACACGGTGCTCTGGGGAGAGGTCCTGGCCTCAATGTGGAGAGCTGGAGCTGGGTTGCATGTAGCAGTTGTGCCTGCAGCATTCGAGGGGATCTCCTTCTTGGCTGTGACACTGCACAGTCCCGAGGAGAGCGTGTTTTTGGAGTGACAAATATGTCATAATTCTGGCTGCTTACATATTTCCCGAGAGCTTTTCAATTCCTGGCTCATCCTCGGTCACTTCTGAGGCACACATGCCACACATCTCACATCTGTCACTCAGCTTCACGTTCTGGACGTGAGGCAAAGTCTATCTTTGCTACAAAGGCTTCCCTCTTTCCAGCTTCCTTTTGGTGTCTGTGTCCCTCATTGAGAAGCAGTAGCTCCTTCCAAGAAATGCAAGGAAGCCCATTTGCAGAATTTACGGCTTCTTCCCCAGCCTTGAGTGTCCTCCTCTTTAGCAGCAAGCTGTTAAGCATGTTCTTAAGTGGGAAGATAAGTGATGTTATGACCCTTTCATCTTCTGGCTCAGAGCAGGCTGGAGATAACTGATAAGGGGATGACAGCAAGGAAGATGCATAGACACCTTTGGATTTAATTCCTACTTTGCAAGGCAGTCTTGAAAGCACATCTCTGGTGGGAACACAGGCTGGTAAAATAAAGCTGGTCCTTCTCTTCTCAGCATATGTCTTTCCCTCATGTCTCTGAGGCAGATCCTCTGTGTGTGCCAGCAGAGCTGGTGCAGAGGGAGCTGGGTTCTCCATTTCTGAGCCCTCCTTCTGGTGCTGACATTCGAGGGACTTGGCTTGGCTTGTCTCTAGACGCTGTTTCGGCTGGTGATTTCATTCCCACATTCCTGGTTTGTTTGTTTTTTTTTCAGATTTGAGCTGTGCTTTAAACAGGGCTGCATTTGCAGCCTCACACGTGACGGGTCAGGGTGCATTCCTGGGCAGGGGGCTGTGGGACAGCACCCATCAGCTTCACGTGGGTGGGAGGCTTCAGATCACTCCTGAACAGACTGTGCATTCAGTTCCAGAATTCCTGCTTTAGTCCCCTGTCTGCTGGCTGAAACAGGTGGCAAGCACATGCCTGTAAGGGTCTGTGCTGGGGGTGGTCTTCAAGGTCAGCTGTATCCTGCCCACATTCCTGCTGGGTCCCTCCACCTCATCCTCTGGCCTGGCTGGCTCTGGGCCACCCAGCCCAGAGGTTCCTGACCACGAACATGTGCTGGCTGTTGGACAGAAACCACTTGAAGGTGGTGTTTGTGCTGCCTGAGCCTGTGCCAGCCTGCTGCCTGTTCCTCCAAGGGGAAGGGGGGAAAATGGTTGGGGCAAAACATGTCAAAAATTCACCACTGCCTCCAGGGCACTCACACTGAGCATCCCACGTCCTCGGGAGAGGAGGCAGGTCCAGTATGTGGCAGGGGAGGCTTCTTCCACAACAGGACACTCCACAGTCTCTGCTGGTGGCAGTGGTGGCTGTGCAGGTGGAGTTGGTGAGCTCCTGGACACTCCAGACCTAGGGGCACAGGTAAAAGTTGAGCTGCTTCAGTCAGGGAGTTCTGTGGCAGGGTTTTGGCACAGTTTGCAGGCAGATCCAGAGAAGACAGTGCCCAGTGCCCTGAGAAGAACCCCACATCCAGGTGCTGCTGTTGAGGGGGCTTCAAAGGAGCCCTGCCTATTGCCAGGCTTTTCCAGTTTTTTTTGCTGCTGTTGTGTTTTCAGGGGCTTCTGTTCCCAGACCTCTGTGTGGTGCCAGACCTTTCACAGATGAGCTACAAACCTTCCCACAGCAAACCCCATCTATCTGCCCCACAAGCTTTCCCTGGGGAGCTGCTGCAGCTCAGCAGGGCTGGCTTTGGCACCCCAGAGCTCTGAAGTGTGAACAGAGGCTGCAGCTCCCTCTCGGATCAGCCCCCAGAGCCTCTGCACCTCTGCTGTTACTCAGCACTTTTCTCTGACAGGGAATTAAGTAGGATTTCTAGGTCATTGTGGGCCTGTCAGGAGGAATCGTCTCCTGTAGACCTCATTATCAAGGCTCTTTCTGCAATGCCAGACTTCAGAACAATTGCAGCCTGGTTCCCTAAACACTGACTAATGAGACAGAGCTGTTAGCAGCAGTTTGCTAAATAAAGGCTGTTTCTGCCTGAGACAGAATAAAGCCAGACGGGATTTTCTTAGCTGTCTCTAACACAGAAGGTATTTCAAAGGACCCTTATTAAAATAATGAGCTAGATGTTGCTCTTGTGGTGGCTGCACGGGGTCAGTGCTTGATGCTAGTGCCAGATGCTTCCCCACAGCAGTGGCTTCAAGTAACTTGTGCTCAGGAAACCTAAAAACCTCTCCAGCTCCTTTGGTTTCAAGGTATTTTGAGGGTTTATCTGAGCTCCTGTGCCTTGGTCCTGCTGTGATAGTGACTTGCTGCCTCTTGGTGGTCAAGCTGACCTTGGGTGCCACAGGAAGGTATTTTTTGATGTCCAGGTTGTAGCAGAGCTTGCTCAGCACTCATGCAGATGGGTTTGGAATGACAAGGGATCCAGCACTCAGAACAGGAGGGATGAGTGGGACAAGTGTGTGGCAGCTTCTGAAAGGAGCTGGAGGTTTGCAGCTTGCTCAGGTGAGAGCAGAAGGGATGTGGCCCCCACCTGGGTAGTGTGAAGCCAGGTAACTTCTGTTCATGTTCCTGCAATGAGATTTTTCATCCTGCCTCTCCTCTTACCGTCAGAAGGCCCTGGATTAGAGATAAACTCCGAAGCATGATGGGATGGGTCCTTGCCTCTGGCTGGAGGAGGCACAGGAGAGCTGGGGATTATTATCTGGCCAGTTTGCAGGTTTGTTTGCAAGGATGCTTTGATGTGGCAATGGGAATCCACGGAAGGCAAACGGTGTCTAGACAGGTTTTTCCTCACTCACTGTTGTTATCTCTGAAGCAGCAGAAATGTTGCCAAACAGGCTGAATGGCTCCAGAAGCAGAGCTATTTCTAGAAAGATGGAGTGTGTTTTTTCAGGAGAATCCAAAGGAGCTCTCACTGGATCCTCATCGAACCTCCCGCAGGTGGAACTGCTCCTCTCTGTGCTCCAGGCACTGCCTGGATCAGTTGATTGCAGGTAGATGCTCCTAAGAGTGAGCAAGCAGAGGTCAGGGAGGTGGCTGGTGGATTTCCAGGTGAGCTGGCATGGCAGAGAGGTCCAGGAGAGGTGCACTCAGCAGTGCTGTGGACAGCGGGTCGGGAAGCCAGGACAGCAGCCAGTTTTGGCAGCAGCACCGTGCTGAAAAAAGATGCCCTTGGTTTGGCAAGCTGGAGGTTTGCCAGGACTTGCCCAGCAGAGCTGGCCCATGTGCCCAGTGACAACTGCAGCCAGTGGTTCAGTGGCACTGGGAGGGAAAGCAAAGGCAGGCTGGGATCGAGAGAGTTGTCGCTGGCTGGCAAGCCCTGCTCTCAGCGCTGTCTCAGCTCTGATCTGCCATCTCCCCCGGGCTGTTTGGGAGGGGAAGTGGAGGCTGGATTCAAATGCCTATTGTCTGTCCTTCAGCTGGGAGCAGAGCCAGCAGAGAGAGCAGTGCTGGCAGCATCTGATACAGGGGGCAGATGTGAGGGGGAACATACTCATCCGTGAAACGCTGGCACTGGGATTTTCAAAGGAGCCTCAAAGGTTAAGTGCCATGTGTTGGAATGTGTACATGGAGGTCAAGAGAGGGATCCGGGGCTCCTGGGATTCCTGCAGGGCTTGGGGAAGCTTTTTGGAGGCAGATCTTGCCACTGGGACAAGCCCTTGTGCATCATCTGTCTGGGTTCCTGCTGTCCTGGGCCCCATTTGTTTAAGCGTGGCCGGGCAAAGCCACGCCATGCCAGGTTTAACCTCACCTGGGGGCCTTCAGGGGTGCTCAGGTGAGCTCAGCCTGGCTCCCCACTCCTGGAGCCAGCTGCCAACTTCTCCAAGCAGGAGCTGAGAGCAGAGTGTTTCCTGACCCTGCCAAAGGAGGGCTCGGCCACAGGTTTCAAGCGGAGCTGGAAACTTGGCACTGAGGCACAGAGCAGCAAAGAGCCCAGCTTGCTCTTCTATGTCAGGGCTGGCTTCTGTACTGCTGTGGGGAGTGCAAATATGTTCCCAATCTGTTTGCTTCACTGACATGACTCCAAGACACACAGGGAACAGATACACTGACCAAGAAGGGGCCATTGTTAGAGGGACCTTCCTGACTGTGGCTCTGCTGTGCCCGGCGCTGCTCGACTTCATCCCCAGCATCCAGAGGGCTCAATCCTCCCGGGGATCCCAGCTTGAACTGCACATCAGCACAGACAAGCCAGGGGTTTGTTCCTGTTTTTCTCAATTTGTCCATCCGTGTGTCCTGATCTGGCCTTTTGATTTACATGCTGATCTCTGGCAGGCAGGTATTAAATCAAGCTGTAGGTAAAAGCAATTACAAGCGTTGCTTCCCTGAGAACCACCCCAGACATCCACTGACACATTGCTAATTGCACCCAGGCAGACAGATAACTCCCTGTGCTGGAGGCTCAGGAGCCAGGGGAGGGAGGGGTGGGCTGATGGACAGGTTAGGATTTTGGCTAAGGAGGGATAAAGGCCCCAAGAAAAGCAGAGAAGAGGAAGGGAGTTACCTCATTTGTTTCCAGCAGCCAAGGCAGGGTTGTCCTCTGAGAGGTATTTCCTTAAGGTTTGTACAGTCCGAATTTAGTTGCAACTTTTATGAACAATAAAGGCTTCCATGGTTTCCCTTGGAGGAACTGGAATGAATCCAAATAGATTGCAGTGCTGAGAAGCAGATCCTGTTATTAGTATCAGCCTAATCGTTTCTTTCCATCTCCTTCCCACCTTTTTTCCCATTCACATTCCTAAAACCTTCAGCCAAGTTGCCAAGTCCAGTCTACCCCCTCCTTCAGCTGTTTCTGACCCTGCAGGCCAGATTGCAGCCTCCCCTGGCTTTTTAGGGTCTGTGGGGGCATTTAGTATGCCTGCACCTGGCTGGGGTGGGGACTGTCCCCCATTCCTCAGCAGAGACCTGGCAGGGTGACACAAAACCCCCAGAGCTGGCAGGACAGCGGAGCAGAGCTGAGCTGAACTGGGGACCAGCACGTGCTGCTGGGCCTGTGTCTCTCTGGGAAAAGGGCCTCTGACCAGGACTCGACTGGGAGCATTCAGCTGAGAAAATTCTCTGCTAATAATAGCAGCAGATGATGTTTAAAGAGGAAAACAAGTCAGGGTCTGGGAGAAGTTAGTTCCCAGATACGTGGCTAATTCAGCTCCCCCAGGACAAGCAATCTCTTAACCCCTCCGTGCCAAGGCTCGTTTCTGCTCTATTAAACAAGCTTGCCTTGGTCAGGAATCCAGGCTGGGACCAGCCAGGCTGGGTTTTGTCGTCACTCTTTGCTCTGACACAGCACTGCTCCCCTCCCTCTTCCCCTGCTCATTTATGCCAGCATCTCCCTAATAGCTCTCTGTGTCAACGCTTTTCATCTTTATCTGTCTGTGCCTTCGTTTGGGCTCCCTTTAATTCCCCGATGCACTTCCTAAGAAAATAATCTCCACTGAACCCTGCGGCGCTTCTCCCCGTGCAGGTTTGCACAGACTGATGTTAACAAGGTAAGTCTTCTCAGATCTGCTCGTGTGATTCAGGGCTGCCCCCAAAATCAGCTCTGCCCAACTCACACGTCTCCAGGATGCCTTTTCCCCCCGGTAGAGCCGCATCCTTTGTTCTGACAGATTCGCTGCAGAGCTTCAAAGCTGCCTTTCCAGAGGCAGGGCCCCACCTCTCCAGCCTGGAATGACGGCAGTGGAATCACAGGCTCTTGGTCTCACGCTCACAGGCAGATGTGAATGTTCCCTCAGTGCCTGCAGCCAGCCCCTCGCAGCGTTCATTTGTACGTGTTTTGTGCGGCGCATTAGCGAGACAATTGTGGTTTATACCCGGGGCTAGAATTACACACGCACAGAAAAGGACAAAAATTATACTGTAAAATTGGAGGAAATGTTCTTAAAACGAAATCTGCTTTCGGTCTTGTCATAAATGATTTCTCTGTGTGCTTGCTCACGCCCTCTCCTGTTCCCTTCTCCAGCCTACTCTCGGCTCTTGGCTCTGCTGACTGCTGCTCTCTTCCCAACTCCCATTTTCCACGGGAAGATGACATGGTTGGGCCCTGATAAGCAGAACTTCAGATCCGTGTTCTGCTGGTCAAGCTCTAGGCTGGAGGAGAAGGGAGGATCAGGAGATTAGAGTCATAGACAGAGGAATAGAGGATTAGAGGCTAAAGCCCTGCAAGTCTCTGTATTGATGGTTGGGACACAGCCAGGCACTGAGGAGCACTGCAAAGCCTGGTGCTGATAGCATATCCTCTTAGTTCCTGTCTTTGCTTTGCAGGCAGCTTTTGAGATATGTGTCCTCATCAAAAGCCAGGGTCAGGCAGGTACCAGGCATCCCAGCTCCTGGGGAAGTCAAATACCTGCTGAGATCGAGTCTGTGCGTTGGCTGGCGCAGAGCCTGGAAAACGTCACCCTGGCTTATGAGATTCTCAGCAATCCTGGAGTCAAATTCCCACACAAGACAAAAATAAAGGAACTTGCCCCTTTTCCCGTTGCAGCTCGTTCTGCCTCCCTGATCCTGGCCACAGATCCCTGTCCTGTCTCGCTGCCCCTGCTCTGTCCTGGAGACATCCCTCAGCATCTGTGTGCTCTGAGTCCTGCTGGGAGGGAGGGAGGGGATGGGAGGAGGACCATTGCCCCTGGCTCTTGTGACAGTTATCTGCTGGTTCCCTCCCACTTTGCACTAATTTGGTATCAGCATCTGCCACTTTGGGGAGGAAGGGGACTTGCTGAAGTGAGAAATAACGTAGGATGTGCCTGCATGGCAGTTCTTGGGGCTGGGAAACAATGGAAGGCAAGTGGGAATAGGCAGGAAGGGTTGGTTTCGAATCTGCCCTTTGCAAAAATTCCCACTTCTCTTCAGTGCTCACTATCTTTGTTCCTGGGATTTGCTGTTGCAAGGCACTCTCATCTGGTAAACAGGTCACACAGAATGGCATATCCACTGCTGGCTGAGATAGCATGTTCCTTGCTCTTCCTGCCTTTCATTCCTCAGTTTTTTCCTCCAGTGAGCTGGAACTGTACATCCTTACTGAGTTACAGGGGACACTGAATTTGAAGGGATTGAGGCTCAGCTGAGAAATGTGCAGCACTTGGACAGATGAAGATGGTCGTGGGGACAGGTTCCTCAGGGTTCCAGGGGCCCATCCAGCTGCATCCCCTGGGTTTTCACGCCCTAAAGCAGAGGTGGGGATGAGTTGACCTCCTGGGATCCCCTCATGTGCCATTTTCTGTGACTGCTCCGGTTTTCATGGGCCTTACTGGCTGTGAGCCAGCCCAGGTTGAAGGTGCAATTACACTGTTAATGTACATTTGTTAATGAAAACGGCCAGACCAGTGCTCAGCACAGTGTGACTGGTTTGATACGTTCCTGGTCAAGCAATCTGTATTTCTCATCTGGTTTTTGCCAAAACCTTGGTGCAGCTGTAATTAGAAGCTCTGCTGCCTGATGGCCATCCCTCAGAGCCACCCAGCAAGGCCACCTGCCTTGGTTTTTTCCTCCTGGAGAGTCAGCCTAGCATTGGAAGCCCAAGGCATCTGTGTGAGGGGCTTGACCTCCGAGGCCAGCAAGGCATAAGAAGTGATCTGGGCAGGACTTAATCCCCTGGTTAGTGGTATTTAATGCAACACAGAAGCTCCATGCCCTGTTCCCTGTTGCTTACACAAGGAAAACAAGACTTTCAGTTCAGCCTCACAGGTTTTTTTTGGTTCTTTGGGTTTTTTTTAAATGGTGGAAGTAATTCAGCAATGCAAGGGCTGGTAGTAACAGCCTCATCTATGCACAGCTTACTTATTCGTGCTTCCTTTCTGGTCCCTTTCCATCACCCTTCATCCCAGATTTTCAAGGGCAAATTCTAACTCTTTCCCATCTTCTCTTAGATTATGGAGATGGCCTGAAATATATTCCAGAAGGAGATGCAATCTGACATGCTGGAAACTCTCTAGCTCTTGCTGCTTCCATCTTAATCTCTTTTAAGTATTAGGCATTAGTCATCCACAGAAATATTGCTTCCTTCCCATCTTGCATGTACAGTCAGTCCTTTCCAGGAGAAGAGCCAGAAACCAGGGAATGAGATTGGGAAAACAGGAGGGCTAGGACCAGATATTCACAGATTAAGATGTTGGGCAAGGCTTGTACATCCACATCTGCAAAATATTAAATGTCCATCTTCTCCTTGGTGGCAGCAGGGTGTAGATCCCTTAGTGGAGCTCGTGTCTCCAGCCATGCCTGTTGGGACAGGTGAAAACCTGTTTGAATGAAATGGGATCAGTGTGCTAAGCCCTTCAGCCTGGGAGCTTTCTCTTCAGGTTGCCAGCCACCAGCTCACCTCTGCTCCCTCCTAAAGCATCTGTGCCCTCCTGAGGAGAGCAGGGAACGAGAACATGCTGGAGGATGAGGTCCAAGCTCAGCAGGTCCAGCCAAGAGCTCAGGCTCAGGCCAAGACCGTAACTTTGAGCTCTGCCTGCTCATACAGCTCTGCAGCCTGGCTCAGGGTGCCTCCTCCTAGCCTGGGCCCAGGGCTTTGCTGAGTGGGTGGTGTGTAGATCTGATCCTGAGAACAGGCTGTATCATTTCTGTGAGGGTGTAGATGTGTAGGACCTTAATACCTCACCCCTAACCACGCTGCGATGCCGTGAGCACAACAGCAAGCTGAGACTGCGAAACTCCTGCCTCCAGAAGCCCTGATCAGATGGTGATTTGAGACACTCTGTCTGCAGCTGCATCCCAACATGATGAAACCAAGCTTGGGGAAACCATCAGAAAGCTCTGTGTGGTCTTCACAGGCAACACCTACTCTTCCCTCCCTGCACGGGAGAGAGGGGGAGTGTTTGGCTGCAGAGGGAGCTGCTTTGCAGAGAGGCTTTTGTCCTAGGAGGGCTCTAAATCTCCTCAAGAGCAACCTGTTTCACTCCTGGGGGTGGGTGTGCTCTGCTGTCTGATTAGGAGGTGGAACAGTAAATCCTCCTGTCCAAAAGGGGGAAAGACAAAATAAAATGAAAGATGAAAAGGAGGAAAGGGAAAGAAAAAAGGAGGAGGGAAAAAAGACTGTGTGCATGGCCTGGATGCTAATGAGCCTTCTCTGCAGTCAGAGAAGGTCTTTAAGGTCCCAGTTTAAGTCAGGAGATTTAAATCAGGAAATTTAAACAGGTTAGGATTTTGTTCCAGAACTGCACATACTCTATTTGAAAGTCAGACATCTCCTCACCTTCTCTGCTGGTGAGCAGGAAGAGAGTGAATTCAGGGCAAAATCCCAAATTCTTATATCTTCAGATGAACACAAATGCTTGATGGTCCTCCACACAACTTCATCCTGTAGAGTCCTGGTCCTGCTGGGACCACCAGACCCTTGTGATCAGCATTTCAGAAGAGAGGGCCACCGGCCAGCTGCCTAAGAGAGGAGGAAAGCAAAAGCCAGGACCACGTGGAATGCCAAAGAACTGCTCTGTAACGTTGCATTTGCCTTCTCTGGGTTAATTATGCCTCATGCTCCCTGCCCAGGCGGGCACATCTCCCCTGTTTGGAGCTGGCACCCTTTTAGCTGAGCGGTACAAGCCCTGCATCTAAAATAAGCCATGCTGGTTTATGATAGCTGGTAAAAATAAAGCCTTACCAGCACAAGCAGCTATAACAGCACAGAGGATTTACGACTGAGTGGGTTTTTTCCAGGGTGGGCTGGCCACAGTCTGGTGATGGCCTTTTTATAACTGTTATCAGCTCCCACACAGACCAGGTCCATCTGTTACTTAATTTGAACGGAGACACTCCTAAGCTTTTGTTCACTAATCACTCGCTGCACATCTACATTGTTCTCCCACCCTGGAGTCAGGCTTGGCTTGCTGATCTCAGGGAGACACCATGGAAAAATGGAATAAAAAAGGCATGCAGCTTGCTCAGGTCACTGCACCAGCTCCCTTCTATCAGCTTCAAGGGGCTTTGGAGGACCTGCAACTTGGGTGCCAGAGCAAACATCCAACCAGCTCCTTGGGGCTGGAAGTTAAGACTGAGTGCTACAAAACGTTTATGCACCCTTTATAAATCAAGTCTTTATGTATCACAAGTAGGTTTAAGTCCCTTGAGCTATTCCTGAAGCTCCAAAGACAGACAAAAGAATCCCCAAAAATATAACCAAAAAATGCCAAGCACGCTCTGGTCTCTCATTCCTGTGCCATGCTGTGTTGTCTGCCCTACACCACCTGGCACAAGTTGTGTTGTATAATCACAAAGAGTCACACTGGGGATAGAGAGTAGGGGGGATAAAGAGCCTGGAGCATTGGGAGACAAAAGGATGGATATTTCGAGGCAGATGGTCAGATGTTCCTGAAAGGGCTTATGGTGATTTCCTCAAAATAAGCTGCGGGCAGAAACCCGGCCTCCCCCTTCCTTGTCTTATCCAGCCCAGCTCTGTGTGGCTTCCTCCCTCTTCCTCTGGGTGTTTCCCCCACATTTCACCTTCATCTTCCTCCCTGCACACCCCCTGGGAGGCAGGGACAGTGCTGGGGTCGCTGCCCCTCACAGCTCTCCTGCCTGGGCTGGCCTCGTCCCCGCCACTCCCAGGGTGATGCTCCAGGGGCACCTCCAAAGGGGCAGCCACAAACGTGCTGACATGCAGAGGGTTCAGCTAACATGTTTTAACACCTAACAACATATCACTCACTCGGTAGCCCTCCTGCTACACTGAGTAACCACCCAGAGAGCCAAGATGCTTAACAAGGCATGTGGTTTATCGCAGCATTCCCACATGGCTTAGACACGCTTTGAATTGCAAATCAAGCAAGGGCTTAGTGATGATGGACACCTCAAGCAAGGCATATTTTTGTTGGTTTAGTGGGCAGGTGTTTAAATACAGCTGCGTGGTTTTGTACTGCTTGTGCCTGACAGTGCATTAACTAAAATTACCGTATCAGATAACCGCGATATCGAGCGATGCTGCAGCACAGACTGTTGGCAGCAACTTATCCCAACTGTTTCCTGGTCATCCTTTTACTTTGCCTACAGTTCTTCAGGAACACTTCACCCCCTCTTCAAGTTTCTGCCTGGAGTTTTCAAACAGAGACGGGGATGGAAGGAGATGGAAGGTCAGGCTTGGCTTTGAACAGTGCAGAGAGAGGAGATTTAACACATCAAGTTGTCTACAAAGCTGCTTTTTTTTTCAGTATAGCATTTTAAAGTGATTCAGATAACATGAGTCACAGTAACAAGCATGGGTTGGATCTCTTTAGCTGAAAGAAAAAAGTGGCATAAGAATATGCTATAGACTTCACTGCCTTGTCCTGGATTCTATTTTGGAGACTGATGACATTTGGGATTCAACCATATGTCTGGCTGATTCTGTAGCACATACAGATCTGGTAGGTATTCAGGAGCATAGAACATACAGATCTGGTAGGATTTGGGAGATGCAGCACACAGAGATCTGGTGGGAATTGGGAAATGCAACACATACAGATCTGGTAGGAAATCAGGGATATCGAACATACGGATCTGGGAGGAATGTAGGGATGTAGAACATACAGATCTGGTAGGTGCCTCTGCTGTGGCACATATGCTGCTCTGGAAAGGGAATTCATGGCTATTCCTGCTGTTCTCCAAACCCTGGGTGAAGTGAGATTTACATAACACCAAACCTTTGCTGCTTATTTGCACTGGGCTAAAAGAGGCCTGAAGGAACACCTTTGGAACACTCCTTTGAAAAGGTGGCTTAAGCACTAATGATGATTTAACAAGCAAAACAAAGCAACCCTGAAGTGTGGCCACCAGAGGGACGAGCCTTGGCCACAGCAGGGAGATGGGACAGAGCACAGATCACCCTGGCACTGATTTACAGACATCTGGGGAGCACTGGCTTGGTGCATCATCTTTACCCTGCTGCTTGATCGATGCCCAGCTGGGTCAGTGGGCATCCATCCATCCTCCCTTAGCTTTCCACGACCTTCTGACGGGCTTTGGCACAGCAGAGCTGCACGTGGGGCCACGGCAGACCCCTGCAGCTGATTGTTTTGGCACTAATTAAGGTGTGTGTCCTCCTCCTGTGTAAGACAGGGCTTTGGAGCAGCCTGATTCGTGAACACCAGAGTCTGAATGAGAGGCTTTGTAACAGCCAAAACACCCAGATGCAAAATATCCTCTGTGATGAAGGTGTTTGGTTCACTTTTTTCCTCCTGTGCCGTGCCAGGCACTCCCTGCTTGTTTCCTTCTCCCTCCAGGGAGCTGTTGGTGAGTTGGGTATCCAGTAGAGCGTGAGTGTTGTTGGTACCTGCTCTGGTGGAATGAACAGAAGGGACATGGAAGGCAGATTTATCAAAACAAATAACACATGAAGGAGGGAAAATGACTGGATTAATTGGGAACACTTTGGTGCTCAGAGCAAGAGGGGAACAAGCAAGCTGGTGCTACAAGGGTGTCTCAGTGTTGCAGGGCTGAGCTTTGGCCCCAGTGTGGGTCTGGCTGGGGCTCTACAGAGAGAGCTGAACTCCTGTTTTCTCCTGTCATGATTTACTACCTCACATTTTACATTAGCACACTCAAAACCCTTCAGATGTAATCAGCATATGTTATGGGCCAGGCCTGGCACTTTTCATTTCCAGGCACTGACCACATCTCTGGAGGTTGCTTTGCTTCCTCCCTCTTCCTGACCAGCAAATTCATTTGCAAAATAAAGGCTTTCACTCCTGCATTATCAGTGTTCTTTTAGCACCTAAATAAGCACAAGGCACAAGGAAATGGCTCGTGCTGGCACTGCTTTTGTGCCATTATGTTAATCCTCCTCTTTAATTGCTACTTCTAACAATTACATTTTCCTGTATTTACACCACAACTCCTAAATAAACTTAGTCCTGCTGGAGCAGCGTTAGTAGCCAGGAAAAGGTTTTATCTGGGGAAGCCAGTCCTCAGAGATGATTTCTCAGCAGGCAGCGTGTTTCTAGCTGGGTGACTTATGAGCTGTGCTATTTCTTATTCCCTTCTGTTTGTTTTTCCAGGCTGCAGACTCTTGGCTGTGGAGCTGACATCCAGCAACACCAAGCCCGTGGTGCAGGAATTCCAGAGTGAGTGGCTGTGCTGCCTGGGGATTTGCATCAGGCCAAACAATTGGGGAAAATTCCTGTTGGTATCTGGTTTCTCGTGGGAGGCAGGACCACGATTCAGGGAAGTGCCTAAGAACATGTCTTTATTTCACCCTGTTTAAAATGGTTTATTGAGGCCCCCTGCAAGCCACTGGCATTGCAAAGTGTCTGCCTAAGTGCTTTGTTGAACTGGATCCCAAAAGGAGGAAAAGCAGTTGCCTTGCAATTAATCCATTGAAGAGGGAGTGGGGAGATTTATACTTTATCTTGGTCCTTTTGAACCTGCACTGGGATACTGGGAAGCCACCTCTCATGCCCTGTTCTGTGCCAGCTTCAAAGGGGAGGGTGTTTTCTGGATTTATCCCCAGGAATCATGGTCTCAGCCCATCACCAGACAGTGCCCAGGGACACTGTGCCTCCCTGACTCACGTTGCAGCTCAGAGCAGCAGCAGGACAGTGCTGTGGGCTCACCCTGTCATCAGGGCTTGTTTGCCATAAGTCACAGCCTGCAGAGAACAGTGTGTTCATTCCTCTCCACAGCTGATAGCTGCTTGACTATTATTTTTGCTGGCCAAAATCCATCTTCCCCAATAGCTCCTGGAACCCAGCAGTGTTTCTGTTTGTCAGATGAAAGGGAAGGCTCTGCTTTGTGGGAAGCATCTCCTAATAAAATACTGAGTGAGGCTGCTTAAAGCAGAGCAAAAATACAGCTGCTTCCTATTAATCTGTATTCCCATTGTTTCTCCTGCTAGGTGTTGAGCTGTCCTGCATCATTAAATCCACTGTAACACCAGATCCCAGGATCGAGTGGAAGAAAATCCGAGATGGAGAAACCTCTTACGTGTTTTTTGACAATAAAATGCAGGGTATGAAGATTCTTTGCTCTTAGGTTTCCAAAACAGCCTCAGAAGCAGTACAGTGGAGAACAAACAAGGCTGTGAAAGGCAGGAGCTTTGGCTGTCTTGCTGCTTTCTTCTGAAACAGAGTCCAGCAGTCAAAGTGCAGGATGGAGAGAGGGCAGGATGTTCTTTCCCCTGCCCTCATTATTGACAGGTCACAGTAGGGAGCCACAGAGAGCTGGAGAAGGTGAAAGATACCCCATGGGTAGGAAAGCAAATGCTGCAGGTTCCCTTGTGCAGAGCCTGTGTGGTGTCTGAGCTCTCAGGACCAGGCACTGACCCCTCCTGTCTTTCCATGTGACATCCAGGGGCTCCACCTGCACTTCAGAAGGGATGTGTGTGTTGAGCTGTCAGTGCTGAGGCAGCACAGGGCTCTGCAGCATCCTGGGAGCACGAGATTAGAAGCCAACTACATGGCTTTATAGGAAAACTCCAGTGCCAGTAGGGCCTGACTCCATCTGGAATTACTCCAGCACTTTAGATGGGACCAACAGCCACATCCAAATGAATCTCGCAAAGGAGACAAGGCCTGAGGCTTTCTTGGATGTTGAATTTTGCCACTCTTTGTGAGATTTGGAATGGTGCTTTCCAGTTCATCCTCTTCCATGGTTGGCAGCATTACTTTCCTTTGTGGCCTTTCAAGCATCAAGTTCCTTTTAGGTGCTTCCCTTGACTGCAGAGTCAAAGATCAACCCCTTAATTTATATGCCCAAAATGAGCCTTGTGTGACTACCCTGGTTTTTTTCCTCCCTCTTTCCTCTGTACTAGGAGACTTTGTGACCAGGGCAGAGATCCTGAGCAGGACATCCCTGGTGATCAAGAACACCACGCGCATGGACACAGCCACGTACCGCTGCGAGGTGGCAGCGCCCTCCGACACCAAAACCATCGACGAGATAAACATCCAGCTCACGGTCCAAGGTACTGCACCCAACCCAGGCACCTCTGCAAGAGGTACCACAGGGGGCTGTGGGTCTCTCCAGCGTCCCAGCTGGAAATAACAGAAAGTTTTGACGCTTTCTTAGCACGGTTATAGGAAGTAGGTCAGAAATTCCTTAGTTCTGCTCAGCAATGCCGTTCACCTGCTTTGTGTCGTCCCACAGTGAAACCCATGACTCCCAGATGCACTGTGCCTAAAGCTGTACCTGTTGGCAAGTCAGCCTCTCTTCACTGCCACGAGAATGAAGGTTTCCCAAAGTCCACTTACAGCTGGTACCGCAACAGCGAACCTTTGTCACCCGACGCGAAAGTGAAACCCCACAACTCCTCCTACACCCTGAACCCCGCCACAGGCACTCTGGTAATGCCCTGACAGACAGCATCAAGACTTGTTTGGTTGGATAGGTTATTTTTAAGGTCGATTATAAAAGGAAAAAATAAAAAAAAAACATTGCCTGGCTTTCAAGGAAGGAATAATTTGAAGAAGGTGAGGTGTTCCAGGATCTGGGTGAGCTGGGAAAGGGAAGACTGATGGAAGGACATCCTAGTACTTTGGTTTTGATCACTGCTGATGCCACTTACCTGTTTAGAAAGAGGGAAGATGTCTCATCATGAAGCCTAGAAGAGATGCAGTTTTAGATACCTGTTTATGCTCTCACAGTGCCCTGTTTCTCATGTCCTGCTCCCTTCCCTTTATCCTCTTCTCCCTGGCAGGTTTTCCATGCAGTGCACAAAGGTGACACAGGACGTTACTCCTGCATAGCAACAAATGATGCTGGCTTTGCCAAGTGTGAGGAGCAGGAGATGGAAGTCTGTGAGTAGCTCTACATACAGTTTTCGTCAGTGCTGGTTGATACATCACCATAAATAAATTGCCATCACCACAAGGCATGAAGGAGGACACCATAGGCCATTAAGCCTTTCCTGCTTTCTCATAGCCCCAAACATAGGATGAAGAAAAATAATCTCAAAATTCAGGGCAACATTAAAACACTGTTCAGGTCATGAACAGATTTCGTCTTGAAACCAGGGATCCACTAGAAATTATTGGGATTTGCATAAAACATTTGAGAGATGTCATTTTAGTGTATGTAAAGCTAGAATGTCACTGCTGCCTTAAAGAAATACTGGATGGTGGCTTCTCTCTTTGCCAGATGACCTCAATATCGGTGGGATAATCATGGGAGTCCTGGTGGTGCTGGCAGTTTTGGTGCTCATCACCCTTGGGATCTGCTGTGCCTACAGGAGGGGATACTTTGCCAACGGCAAAGAGAGCGGGGAAAGGTAAGATGGGGTCCCACGTGTTCTTAGAAAAGTCCCTGCACCCACAGCCAGCATGGAGGAGGCTGAAGGGCACCAAAAAGTGGAATTTTAATCCCTGACTTGGATATATTTCTTCCCAATTCCCTATCAAAGCTTAGAGGCCAACCCGGTTCTTGAGGCATCCTAATTCCCTGCTGTAAACGCTGCACCATCCAGGTTTGTCTTACAGAATCATCACAGGATGGTTTGGGCTGGAAAGGACCTTAAAAATCATCTAGTTCCAACACCCTGTCGTGGACAGGGACACCTTCCACTAGACCAGGTTGCTCAGAGCTCCATCCACCCTGCCCTTTGAACACTTCCAGGAATGGATAGTATTCACTTAGGGGAGAATTTTGGTGTGGCTCCTCTTGTGCCTTGTGCCAAGAGCAGCCAGAGGATGAAAGCTGTGCTCTAATATCCTCATAATTTGCATGGGAAGGGGGGGACCAGCACAATTAAAAGCCTAGAGGTGTTTTTCCAATAGATCATGTGCTGCTGGCATAACGAGGTCTTCAGTTTGATGATCAGAGCTCGCTGCACAATCAGTTGGAAGCATCAGGACGTGCACAGGGAATGTATGCAGCAGAGTAGGCTCTCCACAGGAAATCTCACTAGTTGTGAGAACCTAAATTTGGGATGAAAAGCAGCCATTCTATAGCACACATTAAAATGTTAAAAACAACAGCAGTAGCATCAAAGCCTCGATGTCCTTACAGAGTCTGTGGAAGAGATAATGTATGTGAACCCGAGATTCTCACCAGATAGATTTGTTCTGTGCTAAGTGTTGCTTTTCAGCACAAGCCCTGTCTTTTTTTTTTTTTTTTCCTCTCTGGTTTGGTTTGTTTTTCAGAGAAAGCTCCAAATACCCTATTTAAATGCAGCTGAGGGTTGGCATACACCAGGCCTGACAGTCGTATATAAATCCTGAATTCCTGTGGGATTGCAAACAAGTGGTGCTTCCTTATAACTAAGAAAAATGCTGAAGGCATCTGGCAGTGAAGGATTAAAATGAACTTTATAATTGCCACGGGAAACAGTGCAGGAGGCACAGAAAGGTAGTGACAGGGACCAGAGCAGGAGAGCCCAGAGAAGAACCAGTTAATCTCTTTGCAGAGTCCTGTGGAAACAGGCAGCAATCTTTTTACCCTGTGCTGAGGGGGAAATAGAAAAATATCCCAGTCATGGCAAATGATGAAATAAACACAGACCTCTCATTTGAGAAACCAACTGGGTGTTTCTCTCTGCTTGCTTTTCATTCAGCTGCTCCTCCTCATTTCCATCTTTCTCAACACCTCCCCTCCAAAATCCTGCAGTCTTCCTGTCCCAGAAATGAGATTTTTTTTTTTCCCCCCTTTATTTCAGCTACAAGGCTCCAGCAAAACCTGATTGCGTTAACTATATCCGGACAGATGATGAGGTAACAAGTGATTTGCATTTAACATCGCTCTGCTGAGGAGAGGAGGAGGGTGGGCAGAGGACAACCCGCTTTTTTAGGGCCCACAGACTTTCTTAGAGTGGGCTCCACTCCGAAACAAGGCTGGAGAACACAGGGAAAACAGAAGGGTGAAGGCTGAGTCATTTCCTTGGAAATGATGAACAGTTTAAGTTGCCTGAAGTGGCTGATGCCAGGAGCTCTCAGAGGCAGCTCTGCTCTGAGTTCTCTCGTGGCCTGACCCCCTCGGGATGAGTTTCATTGGATTAAGTGGGCAGGACATGATGCTTTTTACGAGAGAATTTGTATTTTGGGATTTGAGTAGATCACTAAAGCTTAAGACCAGAAATAGCCTCTCCCATTAGCAGAGATACTGGTGAGGGAATGGGAAAGTCCCCTGCCATGCCTTGGTGTGTGAGGACAGGAGGAGGAGGCAGCACCTCACTGGTGCAACTGGTGCCTCCCTCTCCTTCCCTGGAAGATGGGGCTCCCTAAAAATACTCTTATTTAAACACTTTGGATCTACACTTTGGGGGCCAATTTGCCTGGAAAGCTCCTAAACCCTTCCTCCATCCCAAACTGTTTCGTTGCAGGGTGACTTCAGACACAAGTCTTCGTTCGTCATATAGGACACCAAAAGAATACTGCAAAAACCAGCAAAAGTGTGAAAATACCTCCTCCAGGAACTCAAAGCAAGAGCAAAAGATTAATTAAGTGCGCTTGGAAGAGTTTGGAACACACAAGAACTCGATAGCTAGCTATCTGTATATCTTTTTTTTTCTTTGCCAAAGTTTAAAGTAACTCCTCACTGCCCAACTCGCGTCTCCCCTGCCTCCAGAGGTACCAACAGGATCACCTAAACCTGCCCTTGGACTGAGGGAGCATTTTAATACTTCCCAAGAGACTGGGCTGTGGAATTGCCTTCTCTTTGTGCTGCAGGGACATGGCCACAATGTGCAAACCACCCAGGGGAACAGCATTAGGTAAACGTGTAGTAGACATTGCTAGTACGTGTTACTAGGAGACAAAAAAGGTGCTGATACAGCAGCAGATGGACTTCAAAGAGCGAGATTTATCCATGCAGGGGGGGTTTTTTTCCTCCCAGCAGCTCATTGCCCAGGCCTGGCTGGTGACTTCTACACATTTGTGACTGTCCTGTGCTTGACTCTGACTGCTCAGGTGGACAGGGGGTGTCTCTGAACACCACTAATGTTCTCAGCCCTCGTGTAAACTTAATTCTTGTTATTTAACACGATGACCCCCCAGGCCAGGACTGCTTCTGTTCCCTGCTTTGTAGAGAACTCAGTGCACGCAGGTAACCCCTCCATCTAATCTGCACAAAGCAGACTTGCCTCCTGACTCTTTCCGTGCTGAAAGAGGCTTAGAGGGGAGGCACAGAACGAGTGCTAAGACATCCCTTTCAGGAAAATTAAAGCCAAATACTTTTCCTGGGCTGAGATTGCCATAAAAGGTACTGAGATATCTTCCAGCTTTTTTTACCTTCTCCATTTCTTTTGTAAAACCCCACCTTCTAAATTTTTTGCAAAGATCTATTTTGATTACTTCAGAAAAAGGTAACATTTCTATTTAAAGTGTAAATACGTGATGCCAGCAGTGTTTAAGTAACGGAGCTATTTTTTTACTGTTGAAGCTACAGAGAGGAGCTCAAATGTTGCTCTAATATGGCACTGTCAGAGCATATCAGTATTAGTGCAAACTGTATTAACAAGCTGCAGGTGGAACAGCATCTCTTTCCTCTTAAACCAGCTTCAGCCATTTCCTTGTCACAAGAGGTCTTACCAGACACAGAACAGAGTCACTCAGGGATAGTTTTTGTAAATTTATGGCAGGAGCTATCAACTTTTTTTTTTATATATAGGAAACTTCTCTTGCCAGTGACCAACACTTTGTTTTTGTTGTTGCAAGAAATATCCAGGGATGGCTTTTGGATTCAGTTCCAACGAGGTGACAGAGTGACTTCAATGTTTGCTGCCCCTCTGCAAGTTCCCTAAAGCACTAACACAGTGCAGCAACCCAACAGGTTTAAACTGTTTCTGGAGTTGGGAAAGCAAAAGCTCAACACAAAAGCACTTTCATAGTGTCAGTTGAAACTTTTCTCTAGGTGGTAAAAGAAAAAAAAAAAAAAAGAAAAAGAAAATGAATTTGGTTCTCTTGGCTTGAGAGAGAATAGCTGGAAACACATGAAAACATCCACGTTGGTAGTGTTGAACAGCACTGGGTGATACAAGATGTGGATGCAACACTGGAACTGTGCTGTGGTTTAAGTTTTTTTTAATGTAGCATAATTTAGTGTTCTTGTATTTCCAATATAAATTGAGTTGTCTTAACTTTTCCTGTATACAGTATTTTGGATACTTGACGATTTGGACTGTCAGTGTTATTTTTTAGTGTTCTGCATTACTCTGCTTTGTTTCCTAAGGCCCTCGCTGGACATGCCATTGCTGCATTTGTTTTGCCTAAACAAAGCATTTCCACTCGTCCCTCTGCTGATGAAAGTAAAAATAAGGATGGGGCAGCAATAACCAGGTGTTCTCTGTGTAATTCAGGCATTACCACTGCTCTTCTGCAACTGTACTCTGGTTACCTTCTTAAGACAAGCTCTTCAGCCAAGCCACCCAGTCCTGATTGCTGCCTCTAATCATTCTGACATTCCTTGGCACCCTCTGGATATCCACTGCTCCTTCTCTATGCTGCTGCAAGGATACTTGTAATAAAGGGAGAGAGAGGAAAGGGAGGAATCAGGGGAGCTCTGGGCACTATGGGAGCACAATCCACAGTCTCACCAAGCAGCCTTCCTGTGAAAAACCAGCAAAGCTAAGAATCAAAACGTCATTATTTTCAGTTCTAAAATGCACAGTGGCATCTCTAACGAGAGAAGGGGAGGTGATCCCCCTCCCCACACAGCTCGTGGGAGCTGATGGATGGAATTCATTGTACCGTTGTGAATAATATTCAGGTTTGTACTAATGTATTACGTTTAACTTTGCCAAGAATGTTTTACATAAATTCCAAGCTATAAAGCATTCCTGTAGGGGTTTTTCTTTGGGTTTTGGTTGTGTTTTTTAAACAGCCAGATTATGGGAGGTTTCTGTTTTCAATTCAGTGAAATAAGGGAAGTGCTTCTGTCAGAGCACACACTTACTGGGATGAAGGTGACAAAGCCCAAGATGTGTTGCTGTTAATCAAGTTTTTTCTTGGACAGTTGTGTATTCCTGGTTTTTCCCTAGAGAAGACTCATTAAGGCACACAGGGCACATCTCAAATACTGCTTGAGGACAGAACAAAAACAACAGAAGCACAAAGTAGGAAATAAACTATCCCAATTTACCATTCAGAGTGGCTAAATGATAATGTAAGGCAGGAGAAAAAGTATGGAATAAACGGATGTGGCCATAATCGACCATCACTTAAGCCAGAGCCATTCCATACATCCTCTATTCCCAGGTTTTGACTTTGATTTTGGGAAGAAGGTTTAACCTCACTGGAAGGTTTCTCTGATCTCCAAAACAGAGTAGGGAAAGTGAGGGCAAATGATGGGATTCCAGGGCAGGAGGGAAGTGTCTCTGTTTCCACTCCTGCAGCAAAGCCTGGGTAAGACAAACCAGCATGAATAAAACAGATCCCAGTCTCAAGTCCCAGTGAAATCCAGGGCATAAGCTCTGCCATAGAAGGTAACCACAGGAAAACTTCAGTGAGGTTCATATGGCATCAGGGAGACTCAGGAATGCTCAGATTCCAGCATTTCCACCTGCACAGGGCACACGGCTCTGACTTACCCACTGTGATTTGAGTCATATCCTGCTTGCAGTTAAACCAGAGGCTCTATTTAAAAGCTGATGGGTCCAACATTATTAATTGAACTGAGGGCCCAAGATACCAATGATGTGGTAAAAGAGACTTAAAGAGGCTGTAAAAATCTATAGGAAAAAAAAATCATTTCTCTGTCAGCTCAACAAGAGGGGAGACGGCGTGGGCGGAATTAATTCTATAACCATTTATTTTCATCAAATGCTAATAGTTGGAAATAACATAGTTCAGGAATGGAAATATTCCATATAAAAAGAACATTAAGGCTGCTCATACACACAGGAGTTTGTGCAACAAATAAGAGGTGATGTAGCGTGCAATTACCAGATTTAGGGGTGTGGCAGTGACAAGCTGTTTTACCTTTTCACCAAATTAAAGTACCTATTATACAACCAAGAGGGACCACGAGGGGTTGGGTGAGTAAGCCCAGACACTCACGGCCCTGCAAGCTGTGATAAATCCATTTATTGTGGCAACACTGTACACTCACTTTTTCAAATGGACAAATTATACATCCTGAGAGTGAAGAGCAAACCTCCCCTTATGCTGCAGCTTCCCAGCCCGCCACAGCGAGCTCTGTCAGGAGCAGCAGCTTAGGGTGTGCTAATGCAGGCTTTGTCTGCCCATATTCTGGGCAGTGCTGTGGAAAAGCCAGCTAAGAACAGATAGATAAGGAAGGACATGTGTTCCCAGTTTATAATTGCAGAGGGGAAGGTTTCAGGCATCGCGGTGATCCTGTGCACAAGCTCGGTGAAAGGCTCATTCTTTTGATTTCAGGGAGGCTTTGTGCTGGGACTGGCTCCGAGTGACTTTCTGGCTGCTCCTTCTCCTGGCTGGGGATTCCACCTTCCACTGCCGAGGTGGGGCTGGGCTGGAAAAAGGAAGCAGAACCACCATTTATTTCCAAGCACTCGACCAGCCTTTCTCCCTGCAATTTCTGGGCTGAACTTACGGTTCCTCCAGCGACGGCAG
>JAWWLV010000075.1:3163652-3191743 GCA_035041135.1 Platyrinchus mystaceus
ATTTATTTCCAAGCACTCGACCAGCCTTTCTCCCTGCAATTTCTGGGCTGAACTTACGGTTCCTCCAGCGACGGCAGACAGATTATATCAGTTGGCTTATCCTCATCCTCATCCTCTGCAAAGAATACACACATTTTCATATTTTAAAAAAGTGCCACAGGTTTGATCATTTCGATTTGGTTGTTCCCCCCTCACCCCCCTCAGAGGGGAATCCCAGAGATGACTTGCCTGGAGCTAAATGGGGTGTGTGCGTCGAGCTGATGCGACTGACCCCAGCACCGAAACTCAAGTCATGAATGGTCTCTGGAAAAAAGAAGTAAAAAGGCAAGAACATATTAACAGTCAGCTTGTGACACAGCCAGGGGGCAAGGCATGCTGTGGAATACTTCAGTGTCACAAAGTAAATCCAGTTAACTGCAAACACACACATATATCTTTTCAGCCCACCAGACCTCAGTGTCTCCCATCCAGCCTCTGTGCTGAGTCTGATGGGCCACTGTGCACATCAGCTTCACACTCCAGCTTTCCTGGGTGGAGGAAATTCCTTAAATATGGGATGGTGTGGCTCCTTGTCCTGCTCTGGAGGGAGGGCCACACCTCCCACTGAAGCTTTGCCATCTTTCACAGCAACATGTTCGACCCAGACCAGTTGCTCTGCCTGGTCAAGGCAGAATCTGGGGCCCCTGGAAACAGCCAAAGGACCTGAGCATGTTCCAGGAGGAGCTGCCTGCAGCCAGACAAGAGGAGTCACTTGACAAGGGAGCTGGGTAGAATTTAGCTTGCCTGAATAGGCCCTAGTTGTCAGCTGTCTCTTTCCTGTCATTTATCTCAGGAGATGTGTCACAATATTCAGATTTTACTTAACTCAACGCTCTGTTTTATGCTCATGTTTCTCAGAACCTTTCACAAGGAATTAAGGTAGGAAATGTTTCATAGGGCAGGAGTTGAAAACTCAGCTAAAAGGACTTCTCTTTACAGCTTTCACTGGGTTTGCTCTTTAACTCCTGCCCTGTCCTGGAAGGGAATCACTGAAGCTTAGAGTGGAAATCCAACTTGATCCATCTGCTTTAGCTCTTCTCTGCATCTCTCAGGAATGGTGTGTGTCAGTGTCCTGACTTTGTGCAGTGTGTGCCTGAACAATTCACCTTGGTAATGAGACATTTATAGGGGGCAAAGAAAGGGGGGAGCAAAGAAGTATCAAGTAGGGCTTCCCATGCAGTGTGGGAAGGTGGTATCTTCACACCACGTTTGTTTATGTACAATCCCCACTCACCCAGACCCACTTAAGCCATTCTCAAAGTAACAAGCAGGAGCTGAGTCCCAAAGACAGAAGGGAAGAGAAAGACAGCCAGAACAGCTGAGCAAGGCAAAGAGGAGGGACAGCTGCTCCCAACTTCTCAAGTACAAAAGTGTTTACAAAGAACTGCATCTCCAGTACTTTTAGAACGATCTACCAGAGTAATGAACACGTTTTATTCTGATTGTCTCTCAGCCTGCGAGACCCAGCGCCACCATACAGATGGCTCAACACACGCCAACTGAAGTGATGATCCTGCTCTGTACAGTTTGTCTCCCTGCTGAAGGACACATGCTGCCTCCAAGCAAAGCAGGAATTCAGCCCTAGTACCACTGCAGATTAACATTTTTTCCTCTTTTTTTCACCATATGGTGCTTAGGAGAAACAGCCGTGCAGCCTTCCAGAGACGTGGTGCTTGAAGAATTCTGCTCTCTAAAAAACACATCCCCAATTTTTTTTTTTTGCACCAAGATCGTTGCTTGTTGCTCAGGCAAAGAGAAACATCAGGGCAGACAACTCTGAGCACAGAGGGAAGAGTGGGATCAGATTTTCCAGTGGATGCACACCACTGGTTCGCTCCTGCCCGCTCACGGCTGTCAGGTATTCCCAGACTGCCTTACTGGCTCCATGTCTGCTCTGCTGTGTGTGTGCAGGGCAGGGGGATGCAGACACAGGCAGAGACAGCTCAGACAGCTCTGTCTGGGAGTGCCAGACCCTCCCCACAGCAACCCCCAGAGCTGACCTGTCACACACCCAGTTTATGCGGATCTCTCCCCAGAGCACGTGAGGGTTTTCATCACACAACTCACACCGCAGCAGAGATGCCCTAAAATTGACAGCAAGGAAGGGAATCTCCTGCTGGAACTCAGATCCATTTGTGTTTTACTATAAGTGCCTCCTGTGCTTGCAGGGCTGTCAGAAAGCATTCCAAGGCCTTTGGATGGTCAGGCCCTGTGAGAAGGCAGTTCAGCTGGACATAAGCACAGCAGACAATCCCAATTTGTCTATCAGATTTCTCTCTGTGTATTTTTACTTTCATTTCCACAGCAGTAAGAAAACCAAATCATTCCTTCTCCGGTGCTCAGCTCAGTTCTCTCTCGGTGAGGAACACACACACAATTACTGTGCTGGTTGTTAATCCCTTTGGGCAGATCCCTGTGTTCCCCTGCAGTTGTCTCAGCCCACTGCCTGCTCCAGCAGCAGGGTGTAGCTCACCCCAGATCCTGTTTGGACAACAGGAACCCCCTTAAAGCTGAAAAGGGCCAGACCTTGAGGATTTCCCTCTGTAGCAGGTTCTGTAATTCAGCCTAAAAATACTCAGCTCTGCTTCCAGAGCCAAGTGTGCAGTCTTGCAGATTTTGGGCAGTGGTGGTAAGGAACCACCACAACATTCCTCCTCAGCACTCCAGAGTCGATGAAGGAAGACAGGGAAGGGGCTCTGTTACTTCAGCATCCCAAAATAAGTTCTCTCCTGCCCTGACCCAAAGCTCTGATACCCTGTGACATGCACATGGGGACTACTGGACTGTCCCTTCCCATGGACATCCTGCAGCTCAAACCACTCTGTTTCAGGGTGGCTCTTCTTTACTGCAACCCCTTAGATAAATCAATGATCTACAGCTACCAATGGCTGGTTTTCTCAGCCCTTTAGGGGAGCCCTGCAGTGATACCTCTCTCAGAGAAGGAGTGCTCAGCCCAGTTTGGCAAAGGCTTCCTGGGTTATACTCACGCTCTGGGGTGCTGATGGCACGGCCTGCCAGGGCCACGTTGTCTGCAGAGGACTGTTCACTCAGGTTTTGGAAGGACACTAAAAACAGCAAGGAAATAATTACGAACAGAAACACATGCAAGACTCAAGGGCCTAACTAGAACTGTGTAAACCTGGATCCACTGCAGTTTGCAGCCATGTTCCTACCCTGCTTGCTGCCTGCTGTGCTTGGTGCAGCTGATAAACTCCTCCCAGCACGCCTCCTGAATTGCTCTTCTACAGCCTTCTTGGCAGAGTTCAGGATGGCCAGGGTGTTCAGGGATCGTGCCCTAAGGACAAAAACCAGGACAGAAAACAGGGATTTCCTTCTGCAAGCTCAGATGAGATGCCTGTAGTGGAGAGCCCTGTGTCCTCCCCTTACAGCAGCAGAAACAACTGACTGTAACCCCCATTCCCATCTCCCTGCACCGCTGGGGGGGAGGTGGAAGGAAGGAGGAGTGGGGGGAAGGTGTTTTTAAGGTTATTTTACTTCTCACTCTTTTGCTCTGATCCTGTTAGTAATAAGTTTAATTAAAATCCCCACTTTGAGTCCATTTTGCCTGTGATGGTGATCAGCCAGTGACCTCTCCCAGCTCTTAACTCACGAATCCTTTGCTGTTTGTTTTCCTCTCCTCTGCCCAGTTGCCGAGGGGAGGGAGAGAGTGGCTTTAGTGGGTCCCTGGCACCCAGCCAGGGCCAACCCCCTACAACTGGTGACCTTCAAACCACTCAGGAGGGCAACAGCAAAGCAACAGCCCTGCAGAGCATCCCAACATGCAACAAAGAGAAACCCCTACCTGCGATGCAGTAACTGCTCCTTCAGAGCACCAGCACGAGCTGCAGCCAGCTCAGAAGGCACAGAGCAAGGGACTGATCCAGGAGGCTGAGCATTATTATTCTGGCCACCAAGAGATGCAGCTCCCTCCAAAGATGGAGATGGCTATGCAAAACAGGAGAAGAGATCATATGTCAATGGATACAAGAGTAGAAAACCCTACAAGACACTTAGACCTACATGCTGTGTGATGAAGAACTGCCCTTTGTGTGATGGATGTAGAGGGGCGCAAGGGAAGAAGAATTTATTGGCCAAAACTTTAGAAGAAAGTTTTGCTGAGACACACATGTCCTAGTTTACAGGTCTATATATAGGTGCTCTTCTAAAGTCTGCAGAGAAATGTACTTCCAGGCTAGAAGTCACCTCATCTTAAGGTAGGTATCTAAAATAGTTCAGGACAATTGACTCAAGCACATACTTATTTCTTTACACTGACTTTAAAAGAGGACCTGCATGACGAGGACAGGTATAAATTTCCACTCTGTAGACGCCTAAAGTCAAAGTGAACTCTCTGGCCAGTCTATCACTCTGGGAACAGAGAGCAATTAAGCACAGCCAGTGCCAAATTAGACTTAGTTTTCCCTTTAAATTAAATTCTTTCTACATTAATCATTTGCTGCTCCTCTTTGCCTAACACGTGTTGATGTTCTGAGCTCATCAGTGACTCTGAAACCAAAGCTTCTGCCAGGAAATGTGAAGAGATACAGCAGAATGGTTATGGAATGTTCTCATAAGCGATGGAAGAGGGTCCACAGACAGAGTTTGGGGGTTATGAGCACACTAATTTTAACAGAGGAGACGATACATGCACAGAGTTAATGGCACCAACAACCTCTGCCTGCGCTGGGAGGACCTGCTCGTGGTCTGACTCCTCCTCCCTGGCCAGCTGCTCCTCATATTTCCTCATGTCATACTCCAGCTCTGCTGCCAGCCGCTTGTCCGCGGCGAAGATGTCTTTGATTTCGTTCCGGTAATCCTGCATCGTTTCCTGGAGCAACGAGGAATGTTTAAACCCTCTCAGAAATCCCTCCTGATTCACATCCCCATTCAGATCACAGCTGCTCAAGCGCAAAAGGAAATACCAGTTGGTGGAGCAGAGGTGTTTTTAACAGACTAAAGAGTTTCAACTCCAATTTGTACTTCAGAACATAAAAAAGCTTTTCCAGCATTCAGGCTTTCTACCCACGTTCCACAGAGGAGGCTCACACGTAACACAACCAAGAGCCTTATCTAAAATCCCTTCACCTCCTACATTATTTAACACAGTGGCAGTGTCACAACATCATCTGTCTGCTAAATTTCCCTCTAAGAAGGCTGCTCGTTCTGTCACTGGTTGCACATCCAACCCATTAACTCAAGAGAGGATTAAAACCCCCAAGCCAGCAGGAAAACACTTCCCCTTACCCGCAGGTAGTTCATCAGGTCCTTAAGAGCTGCCATCCTCTTCTCCTCCATCAAAGACTTCAGTGCTGTGATTACTGGGATGATGTTTTCTATGAGATTCTTCTTCTGAACCTATTTTTTTTTTCAACAAGGCATGAACAGTTAGATGGTGCAATAAAGGAGAAGCCACTCTGGTTAGATGAATGGCCTAAGTGAGAGGAGTTATCCCTCCACAGCAAGGGGATTACTGTAATTAAGGCTGCTCTTACTCATGCACAGAGGCTTTTAACCTAAGTGGAGTCTTTTCAGATATATCACCAAGTCACTCAATTCTCACACTGAAGGCAAATTGCCCAAAAGGTGCACCAAAAACATTGTTACGCTCAAATGCTTTACCAACAAGAGAGCTGGGGAGGAAATTCAGCTTAGCACAGCTTCACTGGCCTCTGAGGAAATGCACTTCTCATCACTCCAGCTCAAGGACAAGAATCCTTCACAAGTTTTCCCTCAATGCTTTGTTTTTACAAGACACAGAGCTCTCCCACATGTGCCCATCCCTCCTGCCACACCAGACCAAGAGCCCTTCACCTGCGAGATGAGCTTCTTCTGTGCCACCTGTATGACAGCACTGGCCACTGTCGCTTCGTCTTCATCAGCCTCAAGGTCTTCCTCGGGTTTGGATCTCATAGTTGAGAGCTTGATTTCTTTGCAGCTGAGGACTGTGAATGTATCTGAGAGCAGCTCATTGGCTTCCATGTCCAGTGGAAGGATCCCATCCACAAAGCAAGCTGGAACACCCAGGGAAGAAACGAGGAGCGAAATAAGAAGTATTTTCCCAGAAGCAGCAGTGACGAGGAAGGCAGGAAGATAACACACCTGGGTTATGAGCCTGAGGGGCTTTTCTAACAGACACCAGTTCTTTGTTTGCTCAATTTTTAAAGCCATGCCTTACCCAGGATGCTGTCGCTGATGTTGGTTGTAATGCGGAACCTCTGCTCGTCTGTGAAATGCTCCAGCAGGAAGGTGAAGATTCGCATCCTTTTTTCCCTGTTATCTTTCCCCTTCAGAGAGAAGAGACACTTCGCCCTGTGGCAGAGCAAGACATTTTCACAAGGGCCCGAGTCACGTTATGCCAACTCACAGGAATAATAAGGCTTTGAATCAGTGAGGAATATTTGCATGTCACTCTGAAAACCCATAAACCTGTTAGGACACCACACAGTCCCACAAATGACACGCAGAATTCCTCCCAGAAGCCTCACGGGGAAGGCAGGACACAATTTAACACTGTTTCCCTCAGCTGTTTGCAGCCTGTTGCATATGTAGTGATGAAGTGACACAAATGCTTTGCTGACAGTGAGAGCTGCATGGCCAGACAGCCCATAATTTAGCAAAAATTAGACAGAAATGTGCTTAACTGACCGTGCACTCTGAGGGAACCTGTTGTACTTCCCGTGTTTCTCATAGCCATTGAAGTGGAAGATGCACTCAATGAAGTGTTGGGAGAACATGACTGGGTTCCTCTTCAGTAAGAGATGCACCAGGCAGAACTCTGCCAGACTGGAAAGGAGGAAAAGAAAGATCTTATCATCGGGGTAGTTTCTAAAAGCCACCAGTGAAACACAGCACAGGGCTCTCAAGGCAGGAGGATGGTTTTCCTCTGCCAAGTCTCCCTCAGTAACACATTTAATTCTTGCCCAGCTCCATCTGGGATGGAACAAGGATATCAAGTTCACTGACTTTCAGTCTTTTCTCACCCAGAAAAAGACAGACATTTCCAGCACCCACAGTCCTACTTATTCTTATGGCCATTAAAGTAAACAGAGTCAGAAATAAATTTGAACTTCAATTATTTAAATAACTTAAGTTCTGCTGTGGCTGAGACACAGCAATTAGCAACAAGTTAATCACCAAAGGTCCTGCAAGAGCTGCAAGTCAACCCCAGACCTGAAGAATGTGGTTTTGTCTGGATGCAGTCACTGAATGCAGATGCAAAGAAAAAAGGCTCCCAAAGATGCAGCACCATGTTCCTGGGGGAACATGATGCTGCAATGTCACCATCTACTGGAAAGACATTTTTAGATATTAAAAACTCAATAAAGAGAAAGGAAAGTGTGACTGTGCACTAGTAAGTGACAGTAGGTTGATGGTCCTGGAAAAATCCATCTTCAGACTGATTGTTCCAGGCAGAAACAAGCAGCAGGGTGTCCAGGCCTCCTCTGCATCCCTCATTCCTGCACGACCTCCCATCCTTGGAGAAACCTGCCCCACTCATTTCTCAGGTAGCAGAGCAGCTGGAGACTTTGAAACCTACAGAGACTCCATAAACATTCACTCAAAGACAGGGTGCATAATTCCTGGTGGCAGAAGGCTGAAGAGGCAGGGCATATCACATAAGAAAATAAAGAAAATATTTAATCCTAGTCCTAAAAGAAACTCAGCACTTGAGACAGAGCCTATCAGAAAACCACAAGAAAGATTTCACAAAGGCTTGTTTCAAAAATTCCTTTTTTCCTGGAGTCTAAACAGAGCATGCTTTGAGGACAGCCAAGGACACACAGCTTGCTACTTTGGGACCTTCAAATGACTTGGACAGAAGCTCACCCCTCCTTCACTACCACAGAGGATCCTAAAGCCTGAACAGCTGAGGAAGTGAGGAGCTTTATGGGATAATCTGCTCTCTCACTGGAATTTTTATTCACATGTGGAGGTGCAAGGCTGAGACTGGTTTTGAGCACCTCTCTGACCTTCTCCTCCATTATTTCACAGGTGAGGATTTTACCTGGCGATGTCTGGGACTGGATCCACCAGGACACTGACAAAACGGAAGAAGAGACTGTCCTTCCACTTCACATACTCCTCCTGCCAGAAATCAGCAGAAAACAAATTATCCATCAGGGAAACTTCATGTGAACCTTCAGACTGTAGTCAGGACAGCATCTGATGGAGCCTACAATGCACATCAGGCAAAGGAAGCAGCTATGGAAACTCATTCATCCATAGACAAAATAAACCCCAAAACAACGGTGTTTGGGAGGATGTTTCAAGCAGCATAAATGCCACAGCAGCATCAGGTTAGCCACTGCAAAAAGTAAAAAAATGAAAACTCTGTTCTCCCACCCAAAGGCAGACACTGTTTTCAGAGTTAAATGCACTCCAAACCTGCCTTGAGTGACTTCATGTGAACACTGGGAGGGCAAACATCTTGAGCCTCTCAACATTCACATCTCCAGAACAATAAGCAGAGACAGCAGGAGAAAAAGGTGCTGTGGTACCTGTTGTAGTCATTCATATAGGAGTGAAGCTGAAGGGAGTTCAAAGAAACCTCAGTGAGAAAAGAGGTAACCACTGACTAAAAATAATCTCATTATCCAACTTTAAGTGTCATTGATATGATTTCTGTCTAGCCAGCAAAAAAAAATGCAGTAACAAAAGATATAGTTCAAAGTCTTCCTAATTAGGTGTAGATTCATGAAGGCATGAGCAATACAGCCACTGGACAGGCTGCCAGGATTCAGCACAGCTCAGACCCTCTCCTTACCTGCAGGAGGTTGGTGAGCAGGATCAGGGTCTGCTTACGGATGAGGGGACTTGGGTCCTTCAGGCACAGGGAAACGTTGGGAATGTATCTGTCCACCATGGATGTGTAACGGATGCACAGGTCACACAGCACAATGACAACGTTATTCCTGACCGCCACGTCCTGGGACACCTCCAGCTCCCGAGCCAGAGGTGCAATGCTGTTCTTTGCCAGGTCCTCATGCTGTAAACACAATTTACCTGGGAAACATGACAAGACTGTGAATATATTTTCCTTCCCAACCACCCCAGCCCAGCTTACTGCTTCCTTCGAGTCCAATAGGAGCCAAGAAAGGAATCAGGAAGTAAACAGGGGAATAAACAAGAAACTCATGCTGAAACTTGATGAGCAATCTGCACGATCTCTCAAAGAGATGGTACTTCAAGTTCTTCCAAACTCCCCTTAGACCTATAGAGTGGGTCTCTATGCCAAATTCCCTCCTTCACAGCAAACTATTTCTGTGTACAGGGTATTATTCAAAGCAGCTAAAAAGAACAGCCCCAGCTGTCATAGGCATAGCAGGGAGACACCCACCTCTGAGAGCATCACTGAACCAACTTAAAATAAAATAGCCTGCGTTCTAACATCGCTTCTCCCTGTTTCTAAGCTCTGTACAAAGGTATTAAACTTTCCAAAGCAGTTAAGGAAAGAATAATGCTGTCTATCTCCAAGAGACGAGACTTGTTCCTAACCACAGTGGTATTAAAAACCAGAACTTGCACTTAGTATTCCTCATAATCCTGGGGGTACAGATTGACAAGGCTTCTCCTCACTCATGCTGGGGAGAACAAGTAACCACATACAGTCATTCTGCTCTAAACTACATCAAAAGCACCAAGTTTTCTTCATCTCTGTTGAGCATCTTACATGCAAGATGATCCTTCAGCCAGACAGCAGCCAACTCCAAGCACAAGGACAGCACAGCACTGAAGGACACTGCTAATTATTGATCACTATTAATGCATTAACCACCTGGAGAAGCAGTCACAGAGCTGGCAGGGTTTTTATGGCTTGCCCAATTTGTTACCATGGATATTTGCATTGCTAAAAGCTGCGAGCTGAGGTAATGCAAACAGAGCACTGTGGATATCTGTCACAACTGACACAGAATTATTTAGCAAAAGACCTCTGAGTTCATCCAGTCCAACCTGTCACCACCTTGTGCCCCAGCCCAGAGCACTGAGTGCCACGTCCAGTCATTCCTTGGACACCTCCAGGGATGGAGACTCCACCACCTGCCTGGGCAGCCCATTCCAATGCTTAACAACCATTTCTGTGAAGAAATTCTTCCTGATGTCCAACCTGAACATCCCCTGGTACAACTTGAAGCCATTCCCTCTCATCCTACGCCTGTTACCTGGGAGCAGAGCCTGACCACCACCCGGCTCCCAACTCCTTTCAGGGAGTTGGAGAGTGATAAGGTCCCTCCTGAGCCTCCTTTCCTCCAAGATTTTGAGCAGAACTTCACCAGAAAGGCTGAGACAGGAAGAGGCACATTCCTAGTGCAGGGTGGCACTTACCCAGGGTAATGAAGGCATGAGCCCTGACCACGGAGGGCATGGCCGAGCCTCGGAACTGGGACAGCGGCTGAAGACCCGGAGTTTCCTCACTACCCAGAGATTTAGACACTGGAAAAGAACAGGCCAGGAATGAAAACACACTGTGTGCCTGTGAACACAAAGCTGAAGGCAGCAAGGGGAGTGCCTCACATTGGTCCTTGTTGACAGAAGCCAGAATGGACTGAACCAGAAGGAAGACGTGTTCGCTCACCCTGGCTGGGCACTGCTGGGCAGCGTGGCCCAGGAGGAAGAGGTGTCTCACCTGCAGAGATAAAGCACCACTGCAGTCAAAAGGCAATGGCTGAGCTGCAAATTAAGTCAGCAGGAGTCGGTGCTTCTCCAAAAACAACTTCAAATTCCCTCAGTCCTTTCAAGAAGGCAGTGGCTGAACAGAAGGTGAGGCTTTGAAACAGAAATCCTGGGTGGGTGTGTTTAATATGCTCTAACCCCCCACACTTCTAATAATACTGAAATACTCCTCAAAGCATTCCATGCCTTTTACAGACTTGTTTCCCAAGCAGCTCATCTAAGAAGTTGGAGTGGAAAAGCAAAGAAAAAAAACATATAATTTTATTAAAAACACATGGGGTATCACATCCTTAAAGTAATTGCTGACATGTAAAGCTGCTGTATGCTCCCAGGCTCATAAATACAAGATTTCATTACACACTCAAGGCATGCACATTCCCATTATCCCAGTTATTGGCATGAACTTTCAGAAACACCAATTCCAAGCACACCTACATCCTTTGAATAATCTGTGAAGGGGAACCAAACTTACCAGGAGATCTTCTTGCAGCTGCTTTGCTCCATCCTCTTTGAGGACTATATTGGAAATATAGCTCTCACAGGTGGATACTAAATCTCCAAACACCTGGTTGAGCAGCTCCTGTTCCATAATTAAACAAAATTAATTCAGCACTTAATTAATTAAACAAAAGGCAGCAGTAATATCTGTCCACACATGAATCCCTAATATCAAAGTCCTTATATGCTTTTAATAATCCTGATCCCATTAAAGTCAATCTGACAGTGTCTTAGAGCTTTAAAATTCTTCCTGCACATCAAGGGATGTGTGCAAGTGTCAAAACACCTTGGAAAATTTGGCTTTTAATGATCCACAGGTCTAAGTTTACTTCATTATAGAAATCACAGAGACTTAAACGAAAAGGATTTAGGCGACTGTTTCATGTACACCCAACACATTCCAGGTGTCTGTGTGAATTTTTAGATGTTGCTTGGAAAGTTCAGCTCCATGACAGTGAAAACACGGTGTTTCACTTCCAAGGGATGGAAGGGAACTGGAAAAAGCTGATTGTCTGCTAGATTGTGATACATATCACAGAATCAGCTAGGCTGGAAAAGATCTCTGAGATCAAGCGCAAGCTTTGACCCAGCACCACCTTGTCACTGAGTGACAGGTCCAGTCTGTTCTTAAACACCTCCAGGGCTGGTGACTCCAACCACCTCCCTGGGCAGCCCATTCCAGTGTCTGATCACTCTCCCTGGGAAGAGCCTTTTGCCCTCCATGGACATTTGTATTGCCATTTATCTGAGCCATTAAATTTCCACAGTACGCAACAACAAGAGCCTCTTATTGATGGTTCAAAACACAGTACAGCTCAAAGGAGGGTGTCAGGTCTGCCTGAGCTGGAGTTCTTTTCCCCAGAGCTTTTCCTCACAGTGCTGTGCTTTGCATTGGGAGCCAGAAGGGTGTTGATAACACACCAGATTTTTGGCTGCTGCTAAGCACAGCATCAGTGTTGGAACACTCCTTCCCCAGTCGAGGGCAAGACTCTGGGAAGGGACACAACCAGTCCAGCTGACCCAAACTGACCAAAGGGATATTCCAGACCATGTGAACTCAGCTCAGACACAAAAACTGAGGAAAGGAGCAGCAAGGGTGGGGGGGGCATTCCTTGTTTCCAATTGCTGCTTCCCAGGATGTGCCAGGACATTGCTGCTCATGGGAAGTAAGGAATAAACCTTGTTGGTTTTTGCTTCGGGCGCTCAGGCTTTGATTTTTGCTTTAGTAAAGTGCCTTATCTCAGCCCACGAGTTGTTTTCCATCTTATTCCCTCTCTCTTTTCTGGGAAGGGGAGTGATAGAGAGGCTGGGTGGTGTCCAGCCAAGGTCAGCCCACTACAAAGAGATATATAAAACATGCACAAAGAGATATAATTAGGGACATCAGTTTTAGCTACTTTGCAACTGTGCTCAGGCTGAGATCTCTGTTTTACCAGCAAAATATGGCTTAACATCCCACTGTGGGAGCAGAACAAAGTTAAGGCATAAAACAAATGGGGCAGAAAAAGGTTATGTGCAAGTTATTAACTCCCTGTTTAGTCCCATGAAAGAAATCTAGAAAATATGTGGATGTCCAGCAGCTCTGCTATAGAATAGTCAGAGATTAGGGTTTAAATCTATGGCTTCAGACTGGACCAAGACTGAGAAATAGCTGCTATAATAAAACCACAGCAACAGGTCTCCTTTAGGAGTTCTGTAAACTTGGACAGAAGGCAAAGGCAAGATATTTAGAGGTGTGTTGGGAGATACTCTGGAATAAAGAAGATTTCTTACAAGTCCACCCTTAGCTACAGGATGTTCTCCAGCACAACTGCAGCAGAGCAAGTCAGAGCTGAGCAGAACAGGCTTGAGATGATGAAGTCAGATCCTCTTTTTTAGAACTAATCAACCCACAAACTGGAAACAGAAGCTGCCTCCAAGACACAGCCCCCCCTGCGTGGGGAACAAGCTATTTGAAAAGGCTATTTTAACAGGCTATTTTAAGTCACACCTGAGTCTTCTCTGACACATATGCAAACCCATGGCAGAGCTTCTGCAGGGTCTCCACAGCAGGGCTCATCACCTCCAAGGGCCACTGGAACTCCTTCAGCCAGCACTTGATATTGTCTGGAACAGAGACCACACATAAAATGAGCATTTCCTAAGCTTATCAAGTGCTCACACAGAGGAGAAATAACTGCTGGTGGGGGGAGGCAGGAAGCCTCTCTTCCCCTCTGCAGCCCCTCAGGTCCACTCACCAATCAGCCTCTCACAGGTGTTTTTTGGGAGGTGCTTTGCCACGTGCCCGATGGCACCCAGGACGTGTCTGGTGATAACAGCGCTCGTGTTCTGCTGCCTGAAAAATAGGGGAGCAGCCAAACCAACGTGAACAACAGCTGAGGAACAAACCACAGCTGAAGAGTCCTTTCATCTGGGATATGCATTATTAAGGCAGAGCTGTCAAACTCAATGAAAGCTCAAAAAGCTTGAGGGAAGAGTTGGTTACTGCACGAATCTCGAGGCCATTTCTTGCCTCCCAGCTGCAGAACCCACTGCCTGAAGAAGGAACTGTGATCCAAGCAGCTAAGCAGCAATCTGCCTGTGGAAGGACACACAGTGCCCCCTTGCTTTGCTCCTCCTCTTCACTCCCACCTCCTTCCTGCAGAATAGAGCTTCAAGTACACACACAAACCTGCTCACACTGTCCCAGGACTCGATGATCTCTGAATAATCCATCTTGGGGGAAGAACTTGTCACCTCAGCAAGCAGCATCCAAGCTGCCACAGCACGTTCTGATTCCACGTGGGACAGGACGTTATGGATGAAAGTGGAGGTGAACTTGTTCTGCTGGGACCAGACACTGAAAGCTCTGCTCAAGTAGCCACTACAGAGAAGAAAGAAAAGTAAATTGAAGGAGGAACGAGCAAAACAGTTGGTAAAATCCACGAAAAATCCAACATCCCTGTCCAGGAAATGCTGGGCAATAAAACGAAGCCGACATCACTTGGCATTCCCATTATTCACACTCAAAATTTACATATTTACTATGTATTTTTAGTCTTCCAGTTCAAAAGCCTGACCCACTCCAACCCTGGCATCCTTGCATGGATGTAGTGCTCTGGGGCAGGAAGAGAGAAGGTGCAAGTGGTACCACGACACACCAAGAAAATCTAATTTCAGCTCTTTGTAACACAGACTTTCCAGCAGTTGTTATTTAATACCCAGAACAGAATGGCCTGGGTTGGAAAGGACCTTGAAGATCATCTCATTCCAACACCCTGCCATGGGCAGGGACACCTTCCACTGGTTGCTCAGAGCTCCATCCAGCCTGGCCTTGAACACTTCCAGGGATAATGGGACAGAAAAGTCATGTTAAAGCATCATACCCTGCTCATTTTTTTGTTTAGCCCTAATTATTTGCTTCACGTTGGAAGAGCTGGCAGGTACTCTAAGGTCAGGAAGAAGAAGGTGCCATGAATCTGCAAACCCTGTTACAAAATAATCCAAATTAGAACACTGACAGTCCCCCAGCTTGGCACAGCAGCACCACCAGTATCTCATTTTCTATTTCTGAGCTATTATGCCCTGTTGACTAATAAACATACAGTTGTCTTTAATCAATGTTGTGTCCTTGTCATACTGTGTGTCATCCCATTTCTCCTGCTTCTTCCCACAGCATTCTGCAAAAGGCAGAATAATTCGATTTGTCATAAGACAAGTAACATATTGTACATAAGAATTAATACAAGGTGATGTTCTTGCTTTATATATCCTCTCTCACTTCTGTCAGAGGAACACCTCCATTTGAGTTGAATATTCATGTGCTATCAATGCATGCAGAACAGGCTGTAACTAACACTCAAGTCCAGGGAGAGAGCACAGGTAACAAGAGCAGCAAGTGAAAAATACCTGACACAAAGGAAAACTGAACCCTCCTCACCCCCTGCCAGCCTGTCCATGCTCAACAGCTCCTCTGGCCTCTGTCCACAAGCACCTCAACGTGATAGTTCCCATCCCCAGCAGTAACACGAACTTCCACTCGCTGTTTCAAGCAGGGAGTTTAAACAGCTTAAAAGAAATCCCCAGGAAATTGAGTTTCCTGTCCTTGCACAACAGACAGCACGTGCATTTTAACAGTAAGTCAACTGTGATACCCAACAATCTGTGGCCACACAGGGGATGAGAGCACAAACTCATATTCTTATCTTAGTCCTCCAGTCAAGAGGCAATTTCTTTCTGTAAAGGAAAAGTTGTGTGTTCTAGCAGGATTAAAAGTTAAACAAGTCTTGATTTTGTTCCTGAATGTTAATATAGTAAAGGCAAGAAAAGCATCCCATACATTGGACAAAAGGGTATTTCAGAAAAGCCATCAGAGTCCACAATGAAGGAAGAATGCTCTTACTTCAGCTCCTGGCAATCTGAAGACAAGAGGGTGAGCAGGTCCCACGCCAGCCCCTGCTTCACATCATCACTCCTGAATTTATGGCAAGGTTTTATATGTTGCAACAAGAGCTGATCAAGGTACTCCAAGGCCTTTTCTTGGACAGAGCTTTCTGCATCCATCACAACAGGCACCACTCCATTTAACCAGGCCTTCTGCACTAGAACATTGCTGTGCTGAGACTGAGAGAAACACAAATTAGAAGCATTTTTAAAGCATCAGAGGATCCTATATGCATGGGTTAGACCAGCAAAGGCCTTCAGTTCCTGCTACTAGCTTTGAATTTTAATGAACCCCAGCACTGCAGTGTGACAGCAGGTGGGACAGATGAACTTGGGTCTCCTCAACATCACAGGATATTTGATCATATCTATGATAAATACCTGGTGCTTCTGCTAAAGTACTGCAATACTTTGTTTTTAACTCTATAAAGAATTATAACAGCATTGCAATAAGGCTCTACAGCAGATGATTTAACACACACAAAAAAGGGCTTTGCTTAATATAAACCCTGTGCTCCAAGCCTGAGTTACAGACCCTTTGTGAATAAATAGAAAAGAAAGAAAAATATAGCAATGCTATCATCTCCACATTACATCTGAAAGTGATTCAGGTTTTTTTTTTTGTAACTTGAGAAGGCCAGCAACATAAACATTTTCTTCATGACACATAAATCAACAGCCAGAAGAATCAGTGCTCCCAACAGTTGGAATCGTTCTCCATAAATCACAAGCAGGTACCAGGATGAGTCATGACTTCCGAGTCAAAAGGGAATGAAGAAAATTAGAACAGAGTCATGAAATGCAATTCACTGAATGAATAACTGATTGGTCTGGATCCTCCTCCTTTTAACCCCCAGTTTGCCCATCCCGGGGTGCCTCAGAATTCCCATTTTTCCCTCACCAGCAGGAGCTCTGTGATGGATTGCAGGGACTGTTTCCGCACGGACACCGCGGGGTCCCGGCACCGCTCCTGGAGGGGGAGCAAATCCTCAGCAGAGCAAGGGATCACCTCGTGCTTCAGGATGCTCATGAGAACCTGCAAGTCAAACCAGCAGCACAACTCTGTTGGGAATCCAGGCCATGGGCACTGAGTGGCAAATCAAAAATACAATCTACCCCCTGCCAACTTTAACTAGAGATCCATCTCGCCGGGAGTGAAGCAGCACATTAACAATTCATGAGCACTGGGCACAACCAGATGTGAAAATGAAGCAGGAAAACATCATTTCACTCATTCTTATTTTGTAACAGCACTTGGATGAAGGTGGATGTCACAATTTTACCCTGAAAATAACATGTCTCTTGCATGAGCCACGGCTTTTACCCGGTAATAAGGAAGAGAGGAGTTATTGTTATTTTTAATCAAAAAGCATCAAAACAAGAACTGTGAAGCCTTAACTGGGAAGCTCAAATCAGTGTGTGAACTGAGGGGGAAGAGCTGGAGTGAAGAGGACTAACAGAGGAAGGCAGGCAGCAGCAGACACCTATTTTTTAAAACAAGGAAATTTCCATTGAAGCATCTCTTTAAAAGCAATGACTTCATTAAAACAAATGAGCAACAAGCAAAGCTACACACAGAGGCTGGATATAACCTAATCCCTTTGCTAACAAGGTCAAAACAAACTAAGCAGCTAATATGCTTCAGTTTATGAGGAAGTGTCTTAATTGAAATGCCTATTGACATTTGACAAGAGCCTCTCTTTGCAAATGACGGAATAACAGACTGTCAGCAAGAGCACCAGAAAAATTTCCATCATTATGCCTGCATTATTTACTTATCAGGAACTAGTAAACAAGATCTTTAGGGCCTGGAGGAACTCTGCAGGGAAAGCAGGAAGCTACAAGTGGGCAAAGTGACAGAGTTTGCTACAAAACCGTGGCCTGATTATTTATATACATGACATTTTGGGTAAACACTGAGAACAGGGAAGGATGCAAAAAGCACTGTACCTGGAGAGCAGATTTCCTCACATTGGTTTTCTCATCTCCAGCTCTCACTCTCAGCATGGCCATGACTTCTTTTTCTATCCAAAAGCAGGATAAAAAGAAATTAGTCACACCACCATTTAGAATTATAGAATCCCAAAATGGTTTGGGTCGGAAGGGCTTTCATTTGAAAACATGTCTTAATATACCACCAAAGAAAATAAAAAGCCAAATTACTTGATTCACTACAAATCTGTAATTTCTAACCTCTTTATTTGCCTACATAAAAGATGTTGGGTTACCTTCACAGGCTGAAAGCTCATCAGATGAATCATGCACAGCTCTAACAAAAGCCTGTGGCACAGGTAACTCTGCTACCTGTGGGAAGGGCAGGTGGAGGGCAGAGCACAGACAAATGGAAACAACACAGAGCCAAAATAGGTTTACACAGAGCTGAGAACACCCACAACCTTCTGTGAGTTTTGCCTCAGAGCTCCACACAGTACCAGGAATTCATATATGAACTGATGTCTTTTATGGAGGGGAAATTACTCTGCTTATGAATTCCTGAATTCATAAGTCAGGGTTCAAATTTTACTTTCCACAGCCCTATTCATATTTATTTCTGCATGTTGTCAGAAAAAAAATACATCATCAAGGTGATGGCTTTCTAAATGGCACACAACTGAATGCACAGAGCCACAACTAATTATTTCTCCCCTTTTGAATCACTGGACTATTTGATTGGCCATAATGACTTAAAACATTTTACCAGTGCTTTCAAGGTTTCTATTTATTGCTATTTGCTAGGTTTCTTACAGCATTAAGTCAGATTTCCCAAATATATGCCAAATTTGGAGATCTGTTAAAGAGATTCATATGGACATCCACACTGTTGCTATTAAGAAATAGGATTAGTCACAGGGAACTAATCAAAACTAGTTTAAAAATAAATTTTTATCAAAGGAAGCAAAGGGACTTTGATCTGGGCTTTCTTAATGGGCAGTTAAATGCAGTTCCATCCTCCTCCTGCCTGAGAGCTGCTGGACACAAAGGGCACAGAACCTTTTCATGGCAAGATTTTGCCATGAAAATAGTCCAGTCTTGTGAAGGTGACCAAATCTGCTAAAATAATCACACTTTGACATTGATTTTACTCAGAGTGACTTGGAAAAGAGAAAAAAACCCCTCAAGTTCTAAATGGCTGACAACTCTCTGAGGAGGACAATGATTGTTCCTTTGGGCAGAGGGAGTTGTGCAGTGCACACCTGACCTTGCAGTTTATCCCCACACTTCTTATCTTTGCCCTTGAGCATTTAGCACGTTCTGACTACCCCCAGCCAAGATTTATTTCTCTTCTAAAATATGAGAGCTGTTTGGTCTTCAGAGAAGTGCAAAATTAGCACAGGCATAAGCCAAGCACAAGCGTGTGCCAGACAGCTTTGCTAATGCACCTTGACTGCCTGAATTTCAGTATCCTCTTGAGCTCCAGACAGTCTTTTTCTTCATTCAAGCCTTTTCTTAATTTGTTTTGCCAAGTGCCAAGTGTATGCTCAGCTGGGTATCGGATACAAAACCAGGCATCCTCTGGCACGAGGAGTCTGCAGCTAAGCAGGGAATACACAGTACCTTGAGTGGCCTGGAGGACTTTTCTATCTGAGAGAGCAGATTAAGCAAATTTATCAGTGGACTGTTTTTAAAAGGAGGCTTTCAATGGAGAAGATTGGAGCCTGGCTCCTGGAGATAGGGAGAGAGATCCCATGTGAAGAGCGGCGCGAGACGTGGAACAAAGACACGACTGCAGGATGTGAACCAAGCAGAGAATTGAATTGTCAGCAGTTCAAGGGAGGTGAGCAGCAAGAACTGAGAGCAGAGATACTGGCAGAGGCCTAAAGGTTAGGAAGAAAAGCTCTTACACTCAAGAGGAGAAGAAAGGGAGAGATTTAAAAAAGGAACATCGTGGCCACAAAAGCCAACTTACATGCTGATTTCATGCTATCAACAAATTAGACCCAGCTTGCCATGCTGCATCAGGACATTTAATGTGACACTTTGCTTTCAACTCAATACCTGATGCTGCAGAGAAATGAATCCCTCCCTACAGAACATTGCCACTCTAAGGTGCTGTGCTTTATGCAGTAAAATATATTAGTTCTTTGTGCACTGGAGCAAGAGATTTAATTACCTTGAAATTTATGGAGCTCCAAGTATTATATCCCACATCAGTTATCATCCTTTTTGGGAAGAATAAATTACCTGCTTTTCAACAAGTGTTGCCACCACGTTAGTACAAACAAACATCAGTATTTCAAGATTAAAATGTATTTTTCAGACTGGAGTGGAAAGACTATTTCTTTATGGCTGGCACTTCCACCCCCTCCACCACCCATAAGTGTCTTTTAACAGCTCTACAGAAAACTCTCCCCACTTCCTCTGGGAAATGGACAACACATACACTTCAGAAAGTCTAATTTCAATTAAGGCTTTGGATGGTTATCTGAAAAGACTGGTTTAATTTTGACATACCATCAAGCACAGCAGTATTGCTGCTGTCTGTCAGCTCAGTACTTCTGAAAGCAGGTAAGGTCTTCTGTGGATGGTTGGACACAGCTGAAAGAAAAGATAAAAGTTTAAGACTCATAAAGGCAAATGTTCACCCAGCAAGCAGGTTCAGTGTTAAACAGAGAGCATCCTGCATGCCCCAGGTTTAACAGATATTTAACAGTGTATTTTTAGGGAGTGGCATGCCAAAAAAACCCTCAGACTTAGTGGGAAAGAATGACTCTATACCTTCAGCACTGACTCTCCCACTCGCAGTGTTTGTGTTTGCCTCCAGCTCTGTATGGACAGAGGCTGCCAAGAAAAGAAACAGAAAAAAAAAAGAAATCAAACCAAGTGTTTTAATTCCAGATATTCTGTCATGCCAAATTTTTTTCAGGCAAGTCATCTAACCGTAGGATGCTCTGTGCACACTTCTGAGTGGTGCCATCTGGCCTTTACCACACCTGAGGGAGCTGGGAATGCCAGTCACGAACAGAACAGCTTAGCAGAAGCAAAAGGCAACTCAAGATTTAATCAGCTGTCAGGCAAGAATGAACTGCCTTTTTTTTTTTTCCCCCCCAATGAGCAATTTCAGTTGCCTGTAAACATCCTTCAAAGGGACCTCATGGAGGAATCTCTTTAGAAGTGATACACGAGAATAAATCCCTTCCAAATATAAGGCTTCACGAGTAGTAAGACTCATCTGTTGCTTCTCATTATGACACAATACATAAAGATACTACGTGCCAATTTTTAAGTGCCTGACAACTCCTACCTCCCAGCAACTATTCCCTACAAAGTTCAAGAATTATTTTCTCTGTGTAATGTGACTCTTGGGGATGGTCCCGTGCAGGGCCAGGCAGGAGCTGGACTCGATCCTTGCAGGTCCCTTCTAACTCTGCATATTCTGTGATTCTGTCATTCTGTGGTGCATCCACAACACTTACAGCTCTGGATTAAGTCCCGGATGCTCTCCAAGGTAGCAGCAGATTTCATCTCAAGGCAGTGGGCAAGGCTGCTCAGAGCTTTGCTCCGCACCGCGGGGGCTCTGTCCGAGCACGGGCCAAACACCATGACCTGCACTAAAAACTTGTGCTTCAGAAACCTCTGGTGATCCAGGGACAAGGAGTCATCCAGGTTCCTCTCTGGCACATCCAGCAAAGCTAAGGCCACATCAAGAGCAAACACTCTGTAGGAAGTCTGTGGGAAGGAAAAGCACAGGAGGTGCTCTGTTAATGTAAGCAAAGGAACAGGCACTGCCTACTCACTCTACCTACCTTTGGGTGCCAGCACTAACACTGCTATTCAGTGCTGACATTGAACCCTTCATCTTCAAAGCATCAAGGAGATGCACTTACTTTGCTAAGAAGTGAGAATTTATACAGCCAAGCGATGAATTCAGCAAACTCCACACGAGGCAGTTTATTCAGCAGAGTCACCAGGGCCTGTGCAGCGTATGTGCGATAATCAGCCTTATCTGGGACCTGAAAGACAAGGGCAGTGGCATGGTGTGACATTTCAATGCTCTGCTCTAGAAGCCAGAAAGGCATTTCAGGGCTTAAGGCAAGTATTTTTTTTATTTAATGAGGTGATACAGTCACATTGAGCAATGGCTGGGAGAACGATCACAGCTCCCTCGGTCACTACTTCACTGTAACATCCATTCATTCCTTACAAAACGTTGTGAAAACAGATTTCCTAATTATTACAGATAATACAGACACTCTAATGCATCCACACGAGTTCTGCAGCTCAAGAAGCAATAAAGCCTGGCATACCTTGACACAGATATGTTGCAGGAATGTTCGAAGAAGACGAAATACAGCTTCTTTCAGCTCATCTACCAGGGAACTGCACAGCAGAAAGAGAAGCTGATTTTAATAAAGCTGGTTTATAACAGAAGAAAAATCAAGAAAAGGACCTTTGGGAATTCCTTTTGGAATGCATTTGAAAGGGCAGGAAAAAGTGGGCATTCTGGAATCACGAGTGCTAGTGCAGCAGGATATGATCAGAGAATCATATTTACATTAACCTGCCTTTGCAGGCAGAAAACATTTCTTCCAATACCTTTCCACAAGCAGAACAACAACAACAACAAAAAAAAGCTTCTTTATTCTCAATCTACTTTTATATGTTGTCTGGGAATCTCTGCACAAACTACACTTTCCAACCACATGGATCCCCGACAGGGGGAATAATAAACATAGGCAAAACATATCATTAAGCAGGAGAAAGCAAAGAACTAGGGAGAAATGAGCTCCATGTTAAATCTTTCATTTCCTTTACAACTCTCTGTAGTAAAACACAAGACCTGAAAAACTGACACAAAGCAAAACACAGAAAGTTGGGTCCCTTCCACTCACTGCCACTTTCCTGTCAAACAGCACCTTCTTCCCCAGCAAGCTGAGTAAATTCCCATTACAGACATTTTAACTAAACCTCATTTGCACAAACAATTTCAAAGCCAGTGCCAATTTGCCTCATCCCTTTATCAACTCAACAGCAAAGTGAAGGCAAGAGAAGAAAAGAGCAGCCACAGCCAGGAAAGGCAGTGCCAGAGCTCTGTACATCACCTAATGAATTTTACAGCCCGATTTCTGGCACTGGTCACAGCTGATGTGATGGGAAGGACTTCATATCTGGAACCAAAAGCACTTTTCACCATCAGAATGACAGAGAGCATTTGATAGAAGACACAGTGAAGAGCCTGGAAAGGAAAGGTTATTTTCAGGTTTGTTTCTGTGGATAAGCCTTCTGAAATAATTACTAAGTAATTCTGAACCAAACAAACTTAGATCCAAACAACAGCACATGTTAAAGTATCACTCCCAGCAGAATCATTCCAAGAGGACCTGTTCATTAATGCACACAACATCTTCCCTGGCTGTGATAATCTCATCTAAGTTCAGTAAAGCCTAAGAAGGCTTCCTGAAAGCATCAACAGATCCCCCCCCAAAGCTGTGAACTTTAATTCCCCAGAATCATGTGGAATTTGAGTAAATTCACTGGGTTTTGCACAGAAGACATCTTAAACTAAATGCCTGTTTTTACCATCACGTGCACTTGAACTTCTGAAGTTTTCTCCCTTCCACACTCTTAGGAACACAGCTTTGCCTCATCATCCTGACAATCTCTGAGCAAACAGGAGAGGCAGGGAAGGTAAGGTGGGTCTGGGAAGGGGAGCAACTACATCTTCCTGTCACCACAAATGCCAACAGTTCCAAAAAAGCTCCTGCTGCACTGAGAAACTGAGCAAGCAGAAGCACACGGGCCTAAGGCTGCTAAAGCTGAGCAGGCACTCAGCAATGCATCAGGTTAGTGTGTACTAAGCTGCAAGGCTTTCCTGACCACACAGCTGCTGATACCCAGCCTTGCTGGCCCTGAACTAGCCCAGGTGGGTTCACACACTCACAGACACAGCCCAGTCACACCCGCGCTCCAGCAGCCCCATCCACGGAAGCAGCACTCAGCAGTGCTGGGACACGACCCAGCCTGCTTGGAATTCAACCAAATAAAAATGCAAAGCTGCAGACAGGCTTCTGGTAGAACTGGCTGATCCATGATCACAGACTATGCTCTCAACAAGAATCAGCCCTGCTCACCACCCCCTGCACAGAACACAGCCCCATCATGCTCCAGTGCTGCACAGCCCAACCCCACACACGCTGCCAGGCGGAGCTGGAGCTCCATCTAGCAGGGAATGACAACATTCCAGGCAAATGCAGTAACCTGGAATTCTCTCCTTTAGGACACAGATCTAATGCCACTGCAGCTATCCCTCTGTTTTTGATTCATTTGGCACAAGAGCCACTAGAGCACAGAATTCACTGCACACAAATGCATCAGCAAACAAGCCAGAGGGAATAAGGACTGGGGTGGAAAACAAACCTCTTTTCTCTGACCCAGCAAAGACCTGCACATGCACAAAAAGGAAAACTGATGTGAAAAGCAAAAATAACCATGCAAGCAGAAACAACATGCAGGAAAAAAGAAACCACTCCTTTTCAATACTGCTGTGAGGATGTTAAAGACGTTGTTTAACTTGTTACCTTATCTTCTGTACTGTGGAAAGGGGAACACAGTGAGTGCAGTCCATAGTAGGCCAGCTCAGGAATGTTCTTGGCTTCATTAATATCCCTAAGAAAAAAGGCAGAGAAATGTCTTCCCCTCTCAGAGAAACAGTTACTACAACTATTACAATTAAAAGAACTCATTGACTGGAAAACATTCAATATTCACAAGATGCTGTTTGCTCTTAGTAGGTGGAACATGTTATAATTATCTTCAGCAAAAGAATTCATCACTTTCATTTCCATATAAACAGAACAATAACACAAGCACTGAGGGCTTTACTTGTTCACAGCATCATATAAACATTAAGAATCGTTTGCTCACATTGCTGATGAAAACTGGAACTCGTGCACCTCTGGCTCAAAGCTTGCCATTTCCAAAAAGACCTGCCAGGGAACAAAGGCAAGCTGAGCTCATTCGTCCTTGGACGTGTCCAGGGCCAGGCTGGACAAGGCTTGGAGCAACCTGGTCCAGTGGGAGATGTCCCTGCCCATGGCAGGGGGGAGGAACTGGATGAGCTTTAAGGCCCCTTCCAACCCAACCCATGATTTGTGATTCTATGAATAAAACATCTGGCACCAGCCAGCAAGTGTAAGTGTGAGTCAGACATGGAGCAGACACCCCACTTCCAGATTTCCACTGACACTCGTCACGGACTTGTTAAAGAAAGGCAGAGCTGCCACCCCTCCATGTGGAGTGCTCTGCATCCCCCAAAAGTTTATGTTAGGGGCCATAAGGTTCCTCAAGTTGAATCTTTATTACCTTCAGGCAGCTCTGAAAACACTGAGGCTTTTCTTTTAGGGAGAACTTGGGTAGAAGCTTCAAGAAGTTTTTCAAAAGAAGGAAAACTGCATTGCGGACTTGAAGAAGATCTTCTGTTGAAAAGTAAACATGTTCATCATTTTCTTCCTCCTCCTCCTCCTCCTCTTCCAATCTCTCTTCCATCTATATAGGTAGAAAAGAGAAACATCTTGCTAACAATTTTCTTATTAATAGCAATTTATATCTGAAGAGATTACACAACCATCTTACACTGGAGTTGTCATTCCTGCGTCGTTTTCCTTTCTTTCTATTCCGTCCTGAATTGGTCTGAGAGCTTTGAGAATGCATCTTTTTTCTTCCCCTCAGTTCTTGAGGCCAACACTTTGTCAGGGTGTAAAGGCACTTATCAAACATCACGTCATGGAACAGCTGGTTGCCGATACTGCCTGCTCAGAAAAGACAACATCAGTCCTCTGGCAGACAAAACACAGAGAACACCAAATCACCCGGGCGACGTGGCCCATCCCTGGAAGTGTCCAAGGCCAGGTTGGACAGGGCTTGGAGCAACCTGGGCTAGTGGAAGGTGGCCCATGGCAGCGAGGTGGGACTGGATGAGCTTTAAGGTCCCTTCCAACCCAAAGCAGCCTGTGATTCTATGATCTCTCCACAGGTATTGTCCTAGGGCCTAACAAAGTTCAAGAGAAGAACAAGGAACTGTTTGAACAAAGCCCAAGTGCACCAGGATGACATGTCATCAGCACTGACATTCTCCACTAGGATTACCAGCTGGCTGACCCCTTCTAGATGAATAGCAGCAAAACTTCAGAGCATGCCTCAGCCTTGAATACATAAAGATCCTGCTGTGAACCAACCTGCTGGAAAACCCCACCTGCTGCTTGCTTTGAAGTCATATTTTTGTTTTCACAAACAAACCCATCCAAACCTGCCACACAGCAAAATCCTCTCCAGTGACAGAGCAGGAACAGGAATGAGCTTCTGCCTTCACTGGGTATTGCTGTCAGCCCAGAGGGATCTGTGTGGTCCCAGCTCTGTGCACTGTGCAGGCTGCCCTGTGGACCTTGTCACAGGATACAGACCCGGACTGAGGCCATCAAACCACTCTGTGACAGGAGGCCAAGCTGCCACCAGACCGTAACACTCAACACTCACACCACGACTCAGCTTGGCCCCTGAGGATTCCAGGGACAGCAGGCAAACAGTGCCAACACCATCACCTGCTCCCCCTGGGATCCTTAGAAACGACAGAAGCCTGATCTTGCTGGAATGACGCTTCATCCAGCAATAAAGAGGCCCATCCTGTGGCTCACCTGGGATCTCCAGCAGCAGGAAGTACAGCCCAGCTGCGTGCAGACCATAAACCCTCTGCTGTGCATCTGCTGTCCTGTCCTGCCCCACATGCACAAAGTGATGGAGTATGGCCACCAGAGCCTGGCGGGACAGGCCGTTCTCGGCAAGCACGGTCCAGATATTCTGAGGCAAAACAGGCAAGGGGCAGTGAGAAACCCCATAACAACACAGCTGTCCAAAACTAGCCCTTATTCAGATTTTAAACAGCTGTCACCGCAACCAACCCCCTATAAATATTTTAAAATATGTTTTAAAAATTGTAATACATAATTATAAATAACTATATAGAGTTAACATGATGTTAAATTATAAATATATTATTAAAAATGGGTAGTAGCTTCCCTCTGAAGCATTCCAGCACATAGTACAAGAATCGTTTGGGGCAGTCTTGGAGTGTTTTGTGAATTTCAAGGCAGGACAAAGGTGACAAACAGAAAATGAGGGGGGTTGGCTCTGTGCTCAGCAGACACTGGGTGGTCTCACCTCTCTGTTCTCTTGGTCCTCAGCAGCAAATGGTGACAGAGCACTGTACAGGCTGGTAAAGCTGTCGAGCCCATCGGCCGTAATCTTCTCTGCTATACAGGAATCCAGAGGCTCAGTGTCCGTGAAATCCAGATCCCACACCGTGTCCACCCACACTGAGAGAAAAAAAGAGTTTATAAGCGCCAGGCACGACGTTTCTCCAAAACACGTGTTTCCCCCCAAAAAAGGCTCCGAAATAAACATGGAATACACCGAACCCAGCGGGACACCGTCAGTGTCAGCAGGGAGAGCATCCCAATGCCTGGTGTCACCCGCACCCCGGGACCGGGACAGCGATAGGAACCGGGACCAAGACAGAGAGAGATCGGGACCGAGAGAGGGAAACAGAGATCAGGACTGGGACCAGGACCGGGAAACTGAGACGCTGTCAGAGACCGGGATCACAGAGCGGAACAGAGACCGCGACCGAGAGACCAAGACCCGGACCTAGACCCAGAGACCTGGACTGGGACAGAGACCGAGACCAGAACCAGGACAGAGAGAGCGAGAGACCTGAACCAAAACAGGGAGACCAAGAGATCGGGACAGAGTCCGGGACCAGCAGAGAGTCCAGGACTGAGAGAGATGGGAATAGAGAGCGACACCGGGACCAGAACCGGGACAGAGACCGAGGCCAGGGGTCAGAGACACAGAGACCAGAACAGAGACTGAGACCAGGAGAAAGTCCAGGACGGGGACCAGGACGTGGACTGAGAGAGATGAGAACAGAGACCGACACTGGCAACGGGACAGAGAGGCCGGGACGGAGCACGGGACCGGAACCGAGAGACTGAGAGTCCCTGCGAGAGACCGGGACCGAGAATGAGAGAGGAGACAACGAGACCGGATCAGAGACCAAAAACTGGACCAAGAGACACACAGGCAGGCAGGCAGACACACAGGCAGGCAGGCAGACACACAGGCAGACAGACACACAGAACGGCGAGCCCCGCACCCGCCGCCAGGCCCCGCAGCTGCCACGACCCGAGCGCCGCCCGCAGCCGCTCGGCCGCCATCCCGCCTTCGCCGGGCCCGCCGGGTCGATACGAACGCTCCAACCGCGGTGCCGCCCGCGGCCGCAGCCAATGGCGGCGGCGGCGCTGCCCCGGAAGGAGCGGGGCGGGCCCCGGCCCCGGCCCCGGCCCCGGCCCGGGCGTGGCGGTGGGTGCGCGGTGGGAGCTGCTGCGGTGATCGGGTCCCCCCCCGGCATCGCTGCCGCATTGCGGCCCCCCCCGCGCCGCCCCGGCCCGGCCCCCCCCCGCCCCCGGCCC